>JAJJWW010017000.1:0-203991 GCA_023531295.1 Papaver armeniacum
TAATTGAGTTTAGTTTTTAATTTCCGGTCTAGTTTTAAATTAAAAGTGTTGTCTTTATTTCAAGTTCGTATAGTTGTTAACTTAATTAAAAAGTGTTGTCTAAATTAATTTAGTTGTTGTTTGAATTAATGAAAGGTTTGAATTTCGAGTAACCAACAATTCAATTTTCAAATTAATATTTTTGAATAATAGAGACGTTATATTTTTTGTATATATAAAGAATTTATATTCATTATCTACAAAACACAAAATCAATCCTACTTATATCTTTTCTTTCCTTCTCAAAATATAACCATGCATCCACCAAACCCACCGTACACACTAAAGGAGGATACCGATTTGATACGTAGTCTTTGCAGTGTTATGAGGATTCGTCAAACAACCTTAGTAGAAACTGGGGATCATTTTTGGTCACATGCATGGAGAATGTTCGTGTTACGTTTTAGCGGTAATGACAATATAAGAATGTATCCGAGTTTACGAGGACGAGCACAGAAATTATAAATAATTGCAAGACATTCGGGGGTGTTTAAAAATCACAATAACGATGGAGAGGTCGCGATGAATGACTTTATCCAAAGGGTATTCGTTCATCCATTTAAATGTTTGGTATTGAAATCCCTGTAGTTAGTACGATTCGATATTTGTTATATTAAAGTGTTTATCACCTGTGTTGTGTTGTGATTTAAGGTAATACTAAAAGTTTGTATTAAACCATTGTTCATTAATAACTAAAAATTGAAATTACAACTGATCATTCGATTAAAGCGTGTAATACCCTGCCCAAACATCTTAACGTCGTGGAGATAGGTCTGAACACATTACATGTTATTATTTTTCTCAGTGCGAGATTCAACTATCAATGCCGCTTCGAAAGAATAAAACGGCTCTCCTCTCCATTTGGTGTGAATATGGATTGCTCGGTTCCAAAGCTATCTTAGCTTAAACCTAAAGCAACCTAGGCTTTGAAAGTCTATAAAAGGGGAATCTCAAGCAACTAGGGTTTTTGAATCCCGACAGTACTTTTCTTGGGGTGTCCTAGTTGTAACTAGAGTCGTCCTCATCCTAAAACCCGTTTAATGTTTTCAGCGACAAAAAGAATTCACAGGGATTCATGAAGCCAGGTACATTTATTGGCTCTTGATAACTTGAGTATCCTGATCTTGATCGATTATTGAGCTTCTCATTTGATCAAGATAGATAGAAATCATCAAATTTCTCTTCGTCTCAAACTTTATTGATTCCACAAGTTTTATACTCGTGAGATGAATAATAATCTATGGCCGCACTTCGTCTCTAACTTTTTCGAGGTTAGCTAGACTGTGTCTATTGCTAATGATTTCCATAACCTTGATCTGTGGGAGAAAGGTTGGTTTAAAGTACTCAATTGAGTTGAAACAACTCTTAATTGGTATGACGTCAGTTAAGGGAATCAATTGCCCGGAGTCCTGCTGGGATTCAAGAGGCGTAAGGAACGCGACTGTAACTGAATTTCCGGGAGGGTTTAATTCGGTCTTAACTATATTCCAGTCCCAAGTTAATTGGTAGTAGGCTAGTGTCTATATTGGCTTAATACAGTTTGGTGTTCAATATGGACTAGGTCCCAGAGTGTTCTGCATTTGCGGTTTCCTCGTTAACAAAACTTCCCGGGGTGTTATCCCACTTTATTTCAAAATTTCAATCTTCTAATCTATTTGCTCATTTTGCTTACAAATATATATACTAAAAGTTGGCGCATGTGAAATCTAAAATTATGCTCAATATCAAAATTGTCAACATGAACTTCTTTTTTCTTTTCATTTTGCAAAGAATACAGACTTGTAGTGTTGATTGAAATGATTCTTATCAAAAACAAAAAAAATGTTGAAAAGTTGTGATGTATCTGGTCATAATTTTTTGATTTTGTGTCAAAGCCATGCAAAATGAAAATAATATTTTAAAATTTCCGGCCGCCATTACGTATATTAATACTATATTCTACCGTACATATTCGTCAACCAAGTTAAAATCTGGTCGCTAAGCTGAATTTCATTATACAGGAAATGAAAAGCAAACATGTGGCATTGCGGCGTCTTTTGGCTTGAACATTTTTGTGGCTTTTGTTTTGTTACAACTGGGATGTGTGATTTTTTTTAGCCCACCCAAGCGCAAATTCCTGGTTCCGTCGCTGACTACTCATTGAAAGTAAACCATAAACGTCGTCCTCAGAAATTCCTGGTTCCGTCGCTGACTGCCCCTAAAATTTAATAATAATAAATCAAAGTTGTTTCTCCGGTCTCAGAAAACCAACAAGGAAGAGGAAGAAGAAGAATGGTTTGTGTACTGATCTTCAAATTTGGTATGAGCAAACTCGGAAAATCGAACCATCACCTCAGAGATTTACTGGTGGATACTTAGACGAAAATAAGCCCCAGGAATCCCTTATTTGTAGAAAGCCAATTCTATGGAGTACTTGTAGATGGTTTCTATAGAAGACATGTAAATAAGGGAGGCTATATTAAATTTGGTTTAGGTATTCTTTTGTTCTTTCTTTTGATCTGGAATTACTGGTTTAGCTGTTCTTTCTTTTAATCTAATTGTATGCGTACTGTTTCAGGTTCTTAAATTTGGGTATGATCTGTTTTTCAGTGAGCACTGGCCATATCAAATTCCATCTACTTATCTACATACTGCAGGAGCTTCCAAGCAGTGAGAGGATTTAATATGTTGCATCTCCAAAAGTTAACAGCTTTACTCAACAAGAATCGCATTATTCTTTCTCAGGTATGATGAAGTACTAAACTTTGCATCATTTGTTGAATATTGGCATGATACTGAGTAAAAGTTTATATTTTTTTTGTTCTGTGGAAGATTGTAACTGCATATAGAAATGTTTGAAACTGCATAAAATATGCTTTGAGAGGAAATCATCGTAGATACTCTTGATTCCATCTGCTTAGATTATAACTCTATGACCCATTCAAATGAACAAGGTGATTGAATGGTTACCATATCTGATGATATGGGAGTGGCTTTTACTTTCTGTCTATGAACATTAATCTGGTCTGTTCTACGAACTTCGTAGCTTAATATGACTGGCTAGTAATAAGAGAGAGAGGGAGAGAGGCTGCGTAGTAGTTCCTCGTGTTCTTTCTTCCCATTTTTAACAAACATTTTCTCACTTTCCTGCTCGTTTTATTTACTCCCTCCGTTCCAATTTAGATGATGTTGTAGAGTTTTTCACGCAGATTAAGAAACATCAAAGAGAGTAATTTTTTTCCAAGTCTGCCCATATTAATACCTTACTAAAAATTTAAACCTCCTAGTTTTTTATTTCTAGATTCTAGTATAAATTATGAATCCCCATGTAATTCCACTTGGGATGACCAAATATCCTAAGATAATAGAGAATAGATTTAAAATCTTAAATTAGATTAATTATCTCTCACTGATAACAAGAGAAATGAATGTTATGTTGTGATTCCAAAGCAGGGGTAAATCAGTGAGAATTTAGAGAAAATAGCTAAACACTCATCTATTTTGGAACATACAAAAAACCCTAAAACATCATCTAAAGTGGAACGGAGGGAGTATTATTTTCCGGATTTCATTAAGATTAGTTGTATAAATCTAGAAATACCATTTGACTCAACTAATCAGAATCAGATCCAAGTACGAAACCTTTCTAAGGTTAATGATTGTGTTCCCCTTGCTGGTAGTCATAGCTTGAACCTTAATGCATAAGAAAAACCTGAACTCCTTCCAATTTACATTTATAATGTCTAGACTGAAGTAAATGCGTCTCCCTATCCACTGCTTATAATATTTCTTTCTCTGCATGCCAGTGTCCTATTTTTCTTGGCAATGTTATGGACTGTGCCATGACTGCTACATGTGTATGATGTTGTTACTATGGCTTAGCAAATGTCAAACCAAAATCTGAATTGAGCTATCGCAATAGCTTTACAGATTCTTTCTTGTGTGGTACAGTTGTGTGGTACAGAAAGTGAACATGAAACTGGTGGTTCCGTCATGGCTGTAGATGCTTGTGGTATAGTTACTGCAAACTATGGCGTGGAACCAGGACACATGGCTCAGGGACTTCGATAATGCTGAAGTCCCTGTTCCAAATCATGAGTATGATGAAAGACATGAGGATGACTGAGATATCTGCTCTTTCATCTCAGTCAGTGGTAAGAACACCTGAAGCATGGATAGCTCCTGTATCTCCCTACATAAAGATTAGTATTGATGTTTTTAGGGAAAATGGCTCGTATGCTTGTGCAGCAATTGCAAGAGACCATAATACCATATGTTGTGGAGCTGGAACTCTAATTGGTCACTGCGATACACCAGTTTTTGCTGAAGCTGATGGTTTCCTGTTAGCAGCTGAATTGGCTTCTTGGCTCAACCTGAAAGATTGTCATAGAGGGAGACTGTCAGGTGGTGGTAAAAAGTCTACAATTGCTTCCTATAGTTACCCCTGGAGAATTTGGAAGCTAAGAGATGACTAAAAACTTCTCCTTACCAGTTTCATCTCAAGTGAAGTTAAGCACATCTCTGAGACGGCCAACTCTGCAGCTCATTCATTGGTGGAATATGCCTCAACCCATAAAGTCCAAGCTATGTGGACAAGTTCTAACTCCCAACTGATATTGCTTCTCTCTGGATGGAAGCTACCTAATCAGTTGTTTTTCTCTTCTTCTTCGTTTTTCCTTTTGCAAAATAAATATAAATATAAAAAATAACCTGGCATTTTTAGGGGCGACCCTAAAAGAATTAGGGGCGACACTAAAAGACAAAAAAGGTCACCCAAACGTAAATCTAAGCTACCCCTTATCTTCGATTTTTCAAAATGGCCAATATGCCCTTATCTAATCGGGAGCCTACACCATAATCGGTAGGTTAAAGGTGAATCGGTAGGTTAAATTGAAACTATACCTACCGATTATTGTGTAGATACTTCGGCTAATAATCCCTTTTATAATCGGTAGCTTATCCGACTTGTAAGACTACCGATCATAAGGAGCCCCATATTCAACCTTGGCCAAATTCCATAGGTTTTGAGTGTACACAGCCAGCCATAACCACTTGGTTCGTGTTTTGGATGCAACGTTAATCGGGAGTTAAATATATTACCAAACCATCCGATTATGGGTTGCCCCAAAATGAGTTTTTTTCTAAAATCCTTCATGTAAGGGAATTTGAAATATACCATAATCGGTAGAGTTAACAACTTAACAACCTACCGATTATAAGGAGCCCCAGATCGAACCCTTGCCAAATTCCATAGGTTTGGAGTGTACAGAGCCAGGCATAACCATGTGGTTCGTGATTTGGATGTATCCATAATCGTAGGACAAATAGGTTCCACAACCTACCGATTATAGGTTGCCCCAAAATGAGTTTTTTCTAAAATCCTTCATGTGATGAATTTTGAAATCTACCATAATCGGTAGTCTATCCAACTTAACAACCTACCGATTGTAAGGAGCCCCGGATCGAACCTCTGCCAAATTCAATAGGTTTTGAGTGTACATAGCCAGGCATAACCATGTGGTTCGTGATTTGGATATAGCCATAATCGGAAGCCAAATAGGTTCCACAACCTACCGATTATAGGTTGCCCCAAAATGAGTTTTTTCTAAAATCCTTCATGTGATGAATTTTGAAATCTACCATAATCGTAGTCTATCCAACTTAACAACCTACCGATTGTAAGGAGCCCCAGATCGAACCCCTGCCAAATTCCATAGGTTTTGAGTGTACAGAGCCAGGCATAACCATGTGGTTCGTGATTTGGATGTAGCCATAATCGGACGTCAAGTAGGTTACATAACCTACCGATTATAGGTTGCCCAAAATTCAAATTTTGAAAGCTACCATAATCGGTAGATATTTTAACTAAAATACCTACCGATTATTGGTTTCTCCACATTCAACCTTCGTCAAATTAGCCTGGCATTTTAAACCAAATTTCAGAAATAGCCGTTGGAGTTTTTGGGAAAAGAAAAAGAGTCGTTGGAACCTAAACCTATATAAAGAAACTCATATCTATCACCCCAATTGCACCAAACTCTTTCTTCTCTTCAGTTTTAATTTTGAAAACCAAAAACATGGATATTGCTTTTGCCGAAGAAGAAGATTGTGCTATTTATAGAGCGTGGGTTGTGGTAACTGCTCATGATCGTGTTCACAAGCTCCACAAAAGGGAATCCGAAGAGCAGTTATGGAACCGCATTCTAATGGTATTTGAGGCGTTAGATGGTAATCGAATTCGAAGATCGTCCAATGACATTAAGATGAGAAAGAAGGCGGTCGACAAGGAGATTGACAAACTTGAAGATGAAGAACGATTTGTTAGGGATGCTTTGTGAACTCAGCCCTAACACCTTTGCCATGGACAGGGAGTCTAACAATCTGCACAACTTCATCTGGGGTAATCATCATCTCCCCAAACAGCATATGGAAGGTGTCGGTCTCAGGATAAAGTCTCTCCACAAACGCCGATATAGCCACCCGGTCATGTTCCAACATAGAGTTCTCCGCAGCATCAGCCAAACCAGAATTTGCAATAATTCTCTTGAACCTTTCACATTCATCCTTCAAAGGCCAATCCAACATTTTTGTTGGTGCGGCGGTCGGTTTGAGTATACGAACCTCATCGGAATGATACTATTAAACACATGACAAGTTAAAAAAATATTAAAATAACCTAAAAATATAACACTTAAAACTATTACGAAGAAAAGATAACAGGTAAATAAAATGGAAACGATGATTACCTCGGTTTCATATATTTTCTCGGCCCAGAGTCTTTGTATCCAAATAAAAATTATCCTCCATCCTCCCGGCATCCCAAGGATTACGCCTTCTCGGAATATCCTCACCTTCAGTTTTTGTGGGACAAGGTGTTTCGCTTTCTTTCGAGGAGGATTTTTCTTTTCGGCTTCTCATTCTTCTTGCGCACCACTACCTTGTCCTACTTGTGTACTCTATCTTCGCGTGCTTCTAGTTGAATTTCTAGTTGTGATTGTGGAGCACTTGGTTGAACACCTTCTTGAACAGTTTGTGATTGAGAGGCACTTGGTTGAACACCTTCTTGAACTAGTTTGTGATTGAGGCACTTGGTTGAACATCTTCTTGAACCGGTTCTGATTTAGGGGCACTTGGTTAAACACCTTCTTGACTTGCTTGTTGAGTTCCATCTTGAGCACTTGAAGCGGCTTTAGCAGTCCTAGCTCTCCTTGCACTAGCTGTCAGGTTCTGACGCCTTTCCTTCCTTGCACTAGATGAGACAGTTGCATCTTCGATTTTTTTACCTCGCCTATCCCTAAACAACAAAAGAAAGTACAACAGGTTAGTAAATTATATAATCGGAAGTTTATGTAAAACCAACGTTCCCGAATATACATATTCGGTTGGTTGATTTAACCAATTGCCTCCGATTACTCTCAATCGTAAATATCAGTTCACCTAAAGCTACCGAATACGTATAATCGGAAACAAAAGAAATTTTTTGGTGTTCGAATATGTTTGTCTACACACAATAATCGGAAGCCAAATTTCAACATAACCCTCCGAATACCAATAATCGAAAGTCATAAAAATTCCACCCTTCCGAATGCATCACAATCGGAAGCCTCACAAAACTAATTTCTACCGAATATGCATCACTTTGTGTCCAGAAATTACTCAAGTGGTTCAGCTTAAACAATCGGAAGGAAATTACAAATTATAGCACCCAATTATTGTGTCTCTAATACTTGTTCTTCACTAGTATATTCGGAAGGCAAAAACACAATTAGCTTCCGATTATGATCGATTTAGGCCTCAGTAATGAAAAACGTTCTATAATCGGTAAGCAACCTAAATATTTACCACCCGAATATGACAAATATTCTCGTGAAATGAAGAATTCGACCACAATCGGAAGTTTAAAACAATACCTAACCTACCGAATCTGGGTAATAACCGAAAACCCTAAAAAAAACATGGATTCGTCGAATTGAAGCAATATAAACCTAATTAATGGTAGAATCTTACCTAATCGGCGCCATTTCAAGTTTCCTGAGAGTTTGGCTATCAGTATCGCCTACATCAGGTACTTCATCTTCTTCGTGTTCTTCGGGTTCGTGAGTTAAAACCTCTTTATTACGGGAATGCAATCCAATATTCGGATCCTCACCGCGCATTACGTTTTTGGTTCGAGCTTTCTTACGTTCCTTTTCTTTCATCTTTATAGAGAATAATCGACGATGATTCGATTCGACGATTAACGATGTATAGCGCGGAGTTGAACGAGGGAGAAAGTTTTCCTCTCTGCAATCGGAGGAGGAGAAGAGGAGTTGAAGTTGAAAAGAAATGAAATGAAATGAATTTAGGTTGACATTGGTTTTATTTGTCGAACGGTTATTAATCGGTAGGTAATACCACCTCATTAGCTACCGATTGTTGAGTAGCCCAAAATCGGTAGAGGGGGTTACTTATAACCTACCGATTATTAGAAGCCCCAAATTGAACCTTTGCCAAATTCCATAGTTTCGAAGGTACAGAGCCGACCATAACCATTTGGTTTGTATTTTGGATATAGCCATAATCGGAAGATAAATAGATTACTTAACCTCTTGATTATAGGTTGCCCCAAAATGAGTTTTTTCTATAATCCTTCATTGGAGGAAATTTAAAATCTACCATAATCGGTAGGAATTGTTACTTTTACCATCCCGATTATGGAAAGCCCTAAATCGTTAGCTTAGACATTTTTTTATTCGTCCGATTATATAGGAGCCCCAAATTTCACCATTGCAAAATTCAAAATATTTCTTATTTCTATACTTTAACAATCGGTAGTCTCGTGAGGTTCCTTTTCCTACCGATTGTTATAGAAGCCGGATACGAGTTTGGCACAAAATCGATATTAATTGGTAGTATAATATCGTTACTAAGCTTCCGATTGCTTTATAATAATCTGGCACAAAATAGCTTCTGATTATGTAAGGGCATTAACGTATTCTCCGCATTTTGGACATCCCTCGGCGTATGGGTTGGGAATAAAAAAGTCGCCCCTAATTCTTTTGGGGTCTCCCCTAAAAATGCCAGGAAAAATAACTGTGAAACGGTAGAGCTTTCCAGGGTTTTATACAAAAGTAGTCTAATATTTGGAAAGTTAAATCTTGTATAGCTGTAAAACTTCCAAATATGTGGCATGTAAAACTTCAGAGTTCAGATTGGCATCTCTTCTTTTTAATTCGGCGTAGGTCGTTAGGGTTCGCTGCTTGTAGAAAAAGGACTGGAATTTTTATAGGTGTCTCGCGTTTCGGAAAAAGCCAATCCGGGAGTTTAAAAGAAGAAAAAAAAAAAAAACCTCACTCTGGTAAATTCGATATGCAACTTTGTTTTTTAATTTTTGTAATTTATTTTTTAATTTTTGGAAGGGATGTTAGTGTTAGGGATTTTAAAACTGTTAGAAAGGAAAAACTTGGTTTTTATTTTTGTTTTTCGGTGGAGCTAGGAGATTTTTGGGGGATGTGTAATTAGGTTTTTCATCATTCTATGATTTCAAAACTAGTGACAAAACACCTAGGTGACCAACTTTGTGGTACGAAAAATCCGGCCATATTATTTTTAATAAATTAAAACAGTTTCAATCAAAAGTGGCACAAAAACCCCAGTCCAAACAATAATGAGCAAATTTAGTTTTGTCTGAATTTGTAATTTCCAAAACTGACCTTTGGTATAAATTTAACCGTTTCAAAGAAATCTGTGGCGGAAGAAAACAAAACAGAAAATCGAAAACGGGAGTTCCAGTTCCAGCGAAACCAGAAAACGAAAACGAGATTTCCTTTCCGGCGAAATCAGATTCACATCTTCTTCTTCTTCTTCTTCGTTTTTTCAGTTCCAGATATTAATTCAAATAAGAAGAATCATCTTCTCCTGATTTCAATTCAATTCATAGAGTTTTTTTTTAGTTTAGTACTGATTCAATAGGTTACGACAAGCTACAGATTCAGAGATCGGGTGTTTAATCGAAGAAGATTGAGAGATTTGGTGTTACGACAAGCTACAGATTCGGGTGTTTAATCGAAGAAGATTGAGAGATTTGGTGTTACGACAAGCTACAGATTCAGAGATCTGGTGTTTAATCGTATTGATCATCTTCGTCTTCAGTTTAAGCTCAAAAAGGTAAGAAATCGAATTTGCTTTCAAGTTGAAAATTGCGACTAAACATCTTCGTAACTGAATTTTCTTTTTTCTAGTTGAATTTTGATTTTCTAGTGAATAAAATGAATTGATGATGTTCTTATCAATAAACGAATAAACTGAATTGATGATTTTCATATGATTTCTTATGTTGATGTTCTTATGAACGATTCTATCTATTTGGAATGAACCTTTTTATGATTGTTATGAAATTCATACTGTATTTTGTTGTTGTTGTTGATATTCACATCTGGTGAAACTGTTTTTGGTTTCATCATTTGTTCTGTAGATTATGGATTCTGTTCTCGCACTTGTATGTCACAAAGAAGATTGTTTAACTTTTCGTTTTGGCCTCCAAGAGTCTTTTGCTAACTTGAAGACTAGTATATGCTCAAGTTGGTATGAATTCTCTCCTCCTTCCATGGAAATTTTTCACATGGTTGATGATCAGCAAAAGGTCATTCATTCTGATTTTGATCTTCAATCTTTGGCTCTATTTAGTCTGTATAATAAAGAAGGAATTATGGAGTTACACGCAAGTCACAAAGCTGAGTGTTCTGGTTCAATAAGTACATGAATTATAGCTTTTGATGACCAGCCACGGAGTTCTGGAATTATACCTTTTGAGAAGCCACGAATTGATTATGATGTTCCAGATAAAATTAAGGAACCGTTGAAGTCTGCTCACTGGTTACATATTTTTGAAGGAGTTGAACAGTTGTTTCCGGGAGGTGTTCAACAAGTTCGTTGTGATTTACAAAAGTATCACGCATCAGCCGGTTATGAATTCAAGATATACAGGAATGAAAAGTTGAGGATTGGTGCATGTTGTGCTAATAAGAAAGAGGAGAAATGTAACTGGCATTTATATAATGTGTCTGTTGATGGTGTTGTAGGAAGTCCTTTTATTATCAAGGAACTAAATAATCACCATACTTGTGTTGGTGGATTTGTTAACAGGCCACAAATATCGAAGAAACTAGTTAGTAGCTTGATTATTGATGAAATTAAACAGGATCCTAATAAGAAAACTATGCTTATTATGGAATAGTTTACGAGAGAATACGGCTTCGACATTTGTCGTTATTATGCATACTCAGGGAAGAAGCATGCATTGAATACTACATGGGGAGAGAACGAGAAATATTTTATGTTCTTGAACTGGTATAAAAACAAGTTGATTGAAACCAATCCTGGATCTCACGTGGTTTTGGAAGTTGAAAAAGGTACTCAAAAATTTCAGAGGATGTTTATCTGTTTTGAAGCTTGTAGTCGTGGATTCAACTTCTGTCGTCCTGTATTATTCGTTGATGCGTCCCACTTGAAAAGCAAGTACCTTGGTCATATGATGGCATCAACAGGTCTAACTGGAAATGATGGTAAGGTTTTCATCATTTTTTTTTATGTTGGTTTCATCATTTTTTTTATTTTTGGTTTCATCATTTTTATGTTTGGTTTCATCATTTCAATTTTTGGTTTTCATCGCATCTTATGCTTGTGTTATGCTTTTTGTTCATGTTACAGAAATCTACCCTCTTGCTTATGGTGTGGTATCATCGGAGAATGAAGCGAACTGGAAATGGTTTTTGGAAAATTTGAAGAAAGTCCTTTCTCCTTTGCGACCAAAGATTACTTTTGTGAGTGATCGAGGTATTGGATTGGTAACTCAAATTCCTGTTATATTTCCTGAGGCTTTTCATGGTTGGTGCTACTGTCATATGGAATGCAATATAAATACATGCTTACCAAAGAATTGCAAGGATTATAACAAATATGTATTGGGACTGTTTAAGAAATGTGCGTATGCTTCTACTCATAAAGAATTTACAGAGAATTGGGTTAAGTTGAGGAAGGTTGAAAATCAGAAGTTACAAGACTATCTAAGTAGAGATCATGTTGATAAATGGGCAAGTTTTTTCTTCAAGGGTAGACGATATGGTAGGTTGTGTTCAAATATTGATGAGAGTTTCAATGGTTCGGTTGTTGAAGAGAGAGAGAAGCCTATAGCCATCATGGTTGATGAGATCAGGGTCAAGCTTATGGACTAAATGTGTAAACGTTACGAGGACTCTGCTAACTTAATGAATTGGCATCAAACTCTATGCCCAGAATATGAAGCTATGCTCCACGACAACAAGATGCATGGCTGTAACTACCAAGTCACCAAGTCATCGGAATATGTGTTTGAAGTTCATGCTACATTAACACAGACAGTCGATTTGAAAAGAAAAACATGTTCTTGCAATCGTTGGCGTATTGACGGTTTCCCGTGTGCCCATGCTGTCCGTTGTATCATGGTGAATGGAGAAGATCCTTACAAGTATGTTGAACACTACTTTACAGTAAAGTTCTACCGAGAATCATATAAACATGCAATCAATCTTGTTCCCACAGTTGAAAAGCCCGTGACAGTGTCGCCGAAATCGATGGTTTTTGGTCCGAATAATGGACCACAGCCAGGACGTCCATCGAAGATGAAGAGGATTCCTAATACAGGTTCAGTTCCCAATAAGAAGATGAAAACTTGTGGTTCCTGCAAGGTTTTGACCACCCATAATAAACGGACATGCCCTTCACATCAGATTTCATGAGAAGTTCTTGTATCGAATTTAACTTTTAGCTTTCGAATATCATTTGTTCTTAATTTCAGATTTCATGAGAACTTGTTGTGTTGAACTTGCTTTTATCTACTATTTCAGATTTCAGTAGATTTTTTCTTTAGAAGTTAATGTGCTGCAGTGTTTTCATTCTATAATTTGGCAGAGAATAAACAAGTTTAAGCTTTTGTCAGATTTTCTGCAGGCATTTTTGGTGGAACCAAAATAGGTTTCATCTTATTTTTGGTGTAATCATTTTTGGTTTCACCATTATTTTACTTTCTCTTTTCTTCTGCATCTTTGAAAATGCAGTAGATGATGTTGTCTATTGTTGATTGATTGCGTTTACATCGTATTTCCGTAGACATAATCTTTTAAGAGACTACAACTGAAATTAGACGAAATTTATATAAACTGTAATTTGTCATTATGACAATTACTCGATAACCATTTCAAAAGTACTTTAAATTTCAACTAAAACTGAATGTGCAAGAAGAAATGTATATAATCATTACAATTAGTCGATAACCATTTCAAAAGTAATTTAAACTTCAACTAAAACTGAATGTTCAAGAGGACGGGCACGACATGCGAGTGTTATTCTATATTTTCAAGGAGTATCTTCAACGCCAACTTTGGTCTCATATTATGCACCTTTTCTCGTATATCATCTGTAGACACGTTTCCTTTCAAGAGGCTCTTCATGTAATAGCAAACATGCAGGCCACAATCATTCCTGAAAAAACCAAAACAATGTCTCAATTGTTACAAGTGACTAGCTGAGAGTGTTCTTACATTAGAACCAATATGTAAAGCATTTGGTTTCTAACTGTTTACAAGTGAACTATAAACTTCCAAACATAACTTACCCCATTTGTTCACAACATGTAGGGTTGTGCATAGAGTATGTTGTTGGCAGACTTGTCTGCTCATCACGCGGGAGCTTTGCGTCGTGCTGTGCAAATGCTGATACTATACGTTGTCTCATGCTTTCAGCACTTTTTCTGCATTCTTCTGCTGTGGAAGCCAAGGAGTTGTAGTGATAAAATTCTCCGGTTTCCATATCAAAAGAAAGCAATGTCCAATGGTTTGCATCTCCAATTGTTGTCAGCAACGGAACGAACAAAAACTGCACGTTGTAATCCATGTTGTCGATGAAACCTTCTATTAAAGCACCACATTTATTTCCCAGTAAGTGACATGTCTGAAACAAAATACGAGATAACAGCTCCTTAATGAGTTACAGACATGCAAGTTTGATGAAACCAGATATAAATAACATCAAAATTAACCATTAGAGAATTTCAGAGTACAATTACATAGGTAAATGTGCTTAGAAACACAACTCTCTTATACTTTGGAGAACCATCTTGTTTCAACTCATTTTTTTGATGTTGTTTTGCAGCTTCAACATGTAGAACTCAATGATATCTCCTGCGACGTCACCCTTTCTCATCAAACTATCCATCATCTTCCCCGATATCCGTAATTGAAGATTTAAATGCTCCCACGCCGTTGACCTGTTAATTTTATTTTTAAAAATCTAGTCAATGATGGATCAAAAAAGAAGAAATAACACATAACTGGGAACAAAATTTTGATGAAACCAGTTTTGGTTTCATCAGTTATTTCCCACTTACTTTTCATTGTTCTTTCTGAAAAAATTAGTCACGAGGGGTTTCTGTTATTTTTTTTGAGTTCCTTCAAGATCTTCAAGTTATCAACTGGTTTCAACTTCACCCCATGTACTTCCTGCACCTCCTTGTTCTACTCACACTTACGAGCTGTAACCTTTCTTATTTTCACAGTGGTGTAATCCCGCATTCTGATAGGTGGTCCCGAATTCCTTCTGTCTTCCCTCATTCTTGTAATCATGTTACTCATCCTTTGTTCAGCACTGACTTCTACCTGTCCTTGCTCTTGATTGTCACTCTGCGACAGTCCTAAATCGAATCCAGGTTGTTCATTTTCTAATTCAATTAAATCCTTCGCCATTTTTACGGCTGAGTAGTAGTATACACTTCCAACATTTGGATTTGACGACGAACAACCTTTCTTATTGTATTCGGATTCCATTTTCCTAATAACATCTTCGTCAATCACAAACTAAGTTTCGTTTTCTTATTGTTCAATAATTTTCTTCGACGAAGAAGCTTTCTTCATTTCAGATTCCACCCGCTCTGTCACCTTGATATCCTCAATGGTATTTGGAGTCAACTCAGTGCCCTCTCCTTCCTGTTCATCATCGGTGACTGGCTTCGATGAAGAAGCTTTCTTCATTTCAGATTCCACCTGTTCATCCACCTTGATATCCTCAATGATATTTGGAGTCAACTCAGTACCCTCTCCTTCTTGTTCATCATTGGTGACTAGCTTCGACGAAGAAGCTTTGCTCATTTCAGATTCCACCTGTTCATCCACCTTGATATCCTCAACGGTATTTGGAGTCAACTCAGTACCCTCTCCTTCTTGTTCATCATCGGTGACTGGCTTCGATGAAGAATATATGACCTGCTCTTTTGCTACTCCTTCTATTTGTTTTAACAAATTAACATTTGAAAAGACACTATCTAGAGTACTGGGATCTTCACCTTTTGCAGATTCGTGTTGATGTTCCGCATCTTGTTGTGTTTCTCCATGGGTTGAATCCTTTTCTGGTTCTATCAGAAAATCTTCAAGAGTTTGAGCAGCTTCTTTACGTGTTTCAAAACTTGAAACCTTTTCTCCAGGCAGCAAAACCCCACCTTGTTCCATCACAGCATTGTCATCATGTAGTAGCCTTTCTCCAGACAGCGAAACTGTTTCTTGTTATATCACGCGATCCACCTGTCATTTGCATCTATCATGTTAACATCCCTTGTTATCACCTGCAATATTAAGATATCTAAGTCATTTTATTTTTCATCTTCCTGTGTTTCAAAACCTAATGCTGTAAAAATCTAAAACTTCTGACAGAAAGAAAGAACTGGCCAATTCATCAAACAAACATTAACTTGAAATGATGAAACCAAATCTGGTTCCATCAAAAGAGTGATGAAACCAAATCTGGTTTCATCAAAAAAATGATGAAACAAACATTAACTTGAACTGATGAAACCAAATCTGGCGACAACAACCAAATCTGGCAGAAATGGTACATAATACCACACAAGTTTATGAAAGACTACCAATAAACTGAAATTTATGAAAGAAGTTAGAAATTTAAACTTTCTCCTCAATTTAACTCATACAAGTTTCTTAAATTTAAGAGTCAACAATGTTATTCATAGGCAATGAAACCCGTTCTCGTTCCATCAAAAAAGAATTTTCATAGAAAACAACGCACAAAGCAACCTAATAAGACTATATCTAACATATTACCTCAACATCTTCTTCACGGTTCGAAACCGCTTCAGGTACTATTGAAACATCCGCTTGTTTTCTTTTACGTCTCAAGTAAGTGCTTTGTACCGGTTGTTGTTCCCTGTCCTCGGCATCATATTTTGCCAGCAGTAATTCTTCTTCTTCAGAAAGAACATTTGTAGCATTGGTCCTAAGATTTTCAATCAATGCTTGGGCAAATTGGTATTTGGGTTTGTAGGAGTTAGATTCACTGCTAGCACCAACATTTTCTTCAACTGGCACTTCATTTTCTTTAAATGGCACTTCACGGGCACTTCATTTTCATTATCACCAACTGGCACTTCAGGTTCAACATTATCTTCAACAACAATTTCCACTTCATCTACGAGCTCAGCCAAGCGCATTTATGGTTCGTCATACTGAAGCAAGAATGATCCCTTTCGGTGACCAATATTCTCCTGCAGTACACAAGAAAAATTGGTTTCAGCTTAAAAATTTGATGAATCCAAAACTGGTTTCATCAAAAAAGTAAATCTTCCAAGTAAATATTTACCAAAATTGGTTTAAAACAAAACAGACGACATACCAAGCATAGCATTTTAATGGTAACAAGTAATGGTAACAACTCATAGAAATAATTCATAACATGCCAAAAGAAAAACAAAGCCATTTCCGACATACTTGGGACACCGCAAAAATGGTTTGGAAAAACACAATATCCCATCTATCTATATATCAATCAGTGGAAATTTTGTAGGTTGAGTGGTGGATGAATGGCTGAGTCATAATATATGCTGCCCTACATTGCAAACATCATAAACTATACTAACCAAATTAATCAGTGCATAGACAGTACAAGATGAGGAGTTGCTACACTTGTGGTGTGAATCTTTGCTGGAACATGGCATGATATACAATTGAGACATGGAAGATATCTAAAACATAGAAGATTTCGAATATTGTCTAACAAAAATATCATATAAGACCCTCGAAGTTATCTAAGAAACAAAAATTCAGCTAGAATTTTTGATGAAACCAAAATTGGTTTCATCATAAAAGTAAATCTTCTAAGTAAATATTTACCTCAAACCAAAGATCTTTTTTTTCCGACAAGCTTCTCGAAGTTAGACAATACTTGTTGGCAGATGTTGCTAAGGTTCCATCTAGCAAACCTCGAATACTTGTCTAGCCCATCCTTTCTTTGTGCAATCTTTGTCATCTCTGCCAACCAATACTGGAAAAAAAAAAAACAACAATCAATATTCAAATTAATCATCAAAAACAAGTCGCTATTAATCAACAACCAATACTGAAAAAAAAAATACTTAACTTACGACAAAAAAAAGAACAAATCTTAACTTACCAGAGGGTATATGACGCAACCAAACCAACTACTTTTTCTACACGTCTTTTACTTTGCTGCGGAGTTTGCCCACATTTGTTTGTCATTATCAAATCAAGTAGATAGTCATGGAAGACTTCTAAAGGGGGTGTAAAAGCAAAGACACTTTGTTCATATCAAACACCATGTACAAGTACTTTGTGTTTGCTACTTATGTAAAGAGTCAAGAAACGATTACTTATCCCCTAACTTTCACTAGCTCGAATTAACAAATCAATTTAGTTGGCCACCCAAACAATCTATCAATCAATCATGAATGTTTGTCTATTGCCCACATTTGTTAGGGACAAATACTCATGTTAAAAACCAAAAGAAACATTATCTTTTCCTTTTGCAATTCAATTTCCAAATCCAAGCTTTTCTCAACTCTTCCACCTTCTCTTTCCAAAAGCTTGACAAAGTCATCCGCTCCGGTTTCATCCTTTAATCTGGCCAAAGTCAAAGGCTTCCAAGAGGAGTCGATACAATTGAAAATATCTCTTTTTCTCGTCTTTTTATTTCCACGAAAATACTTAGCCACGAAGACGTTAATCTTTTTGAGTTGCTCTTCATCAATGTTGTCTGCTTCTACATAATTCACCATTTGTAGACCAAAAGTCACAGCAAAATGTCCTTGATCTTGTTACTTTGAAACAATACGTGCGCTTACCATCAAGAAACATTACGAAAAGCTTGACAAAGTTTTTAATTGTAATTAAAAACATCATTAATCTTTTTGAGTTGCTCTTCATCAATGTTGCTTTTGTCTTTTTGATGAGCTCTTCTTCGTGCGCTTACTATCAAGTCTGTTTTTAATTGTAATTAAAAACATCATTACCGTTTTTGTCTTTCATTACGCGTTCATTACGCCATCATAGAACGGCTCAAAGAAACGCCAGAATGGACATGATTTGAGAGCTTTCAAATGCAGTTGCTTGTTTTTTATCAACGCCTTAATTTTCACTGCTAGCTTGCACAAATGATGCAATGAACACCTGTATGGTTCTGTATCTATTTTTTTACCTATTGTGAAACCAAAAGTAAACCATAAGAGAATAATAAATAATAATGACGAAACCATAAGATTACACTTGAAAAATGATGAAACCATAAGCACAAACAAAGTGATGAAACTATGCATAATTGAAAAGTGATGAAACCATAAGATATACACTTGAAAAATGATGAAACCATAAGCACGAACAAAGTGATGAAATTGTGCATAATTGAAAAGTGATAAAACCATAAGATATACACTTGAAAAATGATGAAACCATAAGCACGAACAAAGTGATGAAACTGTGCATAATTGAAAAGTGATGAAACCATAAGATATACACTTGAAAAATGATGAAACCATAATCAATTATAGGTGATGGAACCATAAGCATAATTAGGTCCACAAACAATAACTCTAGAAGTAAACCAATAACTAAAAAATGATGAAACCAATTTTGGTTTCATCAAGAAACATAAAATGAAATGTGGTTTCATCAAAAATCTGTTTACTCTAACAACAATAGAAAACTGTTTTTCACCATTAACTGAAGATGATGTAACTCGAATTTGGTTTCATCAAAAAGAAATAAGAAATAAACAAGGCCAACAGAATACACAAGAAATAAACACACCCAAAATTGAAATTAGTTTTCAATTGAAACCTAAACCTAACAAATGAAATCTAAAACTAACAGATGAAACCTAAAATCAAACTGAAAACCCAAAAAATGATGAAACCTAAAATCGAACTGTAAACCCAAAAAAACAAATGAAACCTAAACCCAAAAAATCTGGTTACATCAAAAAAGTGAAACAGAAACCATTGAAGAATAATGATAAAATTTCTTACCTTTTGTAGTTGGTTTCGCAGTTTTCCTAAGCTTATCATCTTTCTTTTTCTTCTGTTGATTTTTTTTCTTCGCCATTTTTGTTGTTTTTAGACAATTTAGGTCAAAAAAATGAATTGATTTAGGTCAGATTTTGCTTCAATGGTTGAAATACGTAACCATCGAAGAAGATAAGAAGTTGAAATCGATAATCAGTTTTGACTTTCGCTACGGGATGAAGGAGTTATAGCAGATCTGAGAATTTTCTGGGTTGGTTTTGAAGGAGATACGGAAGAGGGCGGAGGTTTTTGTGTTTTTTTTCCGTTGTGAAAAGTTATAAAGCAATAAATCAATGGAGGTTGTTTTGTCGGTTCTTTTGGGTTGAATTATGGGAGGGTAGTTTAGACAATTTATGATATTTGGGGTTTTTGTGTCATTTTTGTTTGGACGGATTTTTTGTGGGGGTTATAACCCGTGCGCCGCTATGATTTTCATATACATAGTTGTTTAGTTGTTCAATTTTGAAACATACTGATTCAATTTTGGTAACAGTGTCATGGCCGAAAACAATCGCAGTCGTCAAGCGAGACCCTCTGCAACCAGTGGTCATAGGGTTGATTATGGATCCAGTACTAGCTCCACTCCCACCGTGTCCTACCAGCAGCAGGGAAGTGCTTCTGCCTCTAGTGGAATTAGTTATTTCGGTCAAGCTAAACAAGTTGTTTATTATGATCAAATTAATCAATATACAACAATTCCTCCAGAATATGCTCACTATTATGTTCAATATAGTAATCATATGCCATGGGGCCCACCTGATCCTAGTCAAGGTCCTAGGAATAATTGGTCTAGCAAAAACCATATCAGATCACCAGATGAGTGTGATGATAAATTCTATTCTGATTGATGAGTGCCAAATAGTGCATATTTCTACACCTTTTTATTGGCATTTAACTCATCTTTTGTACTCATAAATCGAGATATTATCTGCATTCTCGTATTTTCCTGTTTTCAAGAATAAATATTTGTACTAATTAATTTTGTGTTTTTAGGTAGTAAATAAAGCTCGGAGAAATTGAGGAGCCAAAAGAGCGAGGAAAATTGGAGACGAGCGTCTATGGAGCAAAAGCCAAAGCCGCGCGCGCATCAGTTGCAACCCAACAAGGAGCAACCCATTTACAAGACATGGGCTTGAGCAGTCCAAGACCCGACCCACGACCCGGATCCGAGCCCGTCCCTTCCGAACCGTTAGATTCGATTCATTTTCATCCTACGGTCGCATCGGCTCTCGCATCAATCTCCCCCGAATCCGATGGTCGCTCCATCTTTTTCATCAAACTTCGCTGCTCCCGCTCCACACCAAAACCATCAATACCTATACCCATTCGACCAAACCCATTTCTCATTTCATTTTCTCTTTATTTCTCTCCCGACAACACCAGAGAAAACCATCCCCTTCTTCGTCCCCACCATACCATGGCAGAGCAGCCGCCACCACCATCTTCTTCCACTGACACCAGCACCATCAGAGCCACCACAACAACTCGTCCGCCGCCCCTAGTTCTAGTTATCTATCACCTAGCTTCTCTCTTAACCCTAGAGGCTAAGTTGGAGATAAATAGAATTAGGGTTTTCTCTAACATCAAAATCAAGGGAGTCGGAGACGAATTCACAGGAAAATCAGGTCTGGGTTTTTGTTTATTGGTCTGTTGAGTGATTGTGAGGTATAAAATGGATGTTTTCATGTGAGAGAAGAACTCAGTCAGTTTTTAGGGTTTAATTTGTATTTCAATTTTAAGTCTGTTTTAATTATGTTTAGTATGTTCTAATTCAATTTGCTAGGATTTAAATGAAACCCTAATTCTTTGTTCTGTTGTTCAACTTTGTTTGAGTTGTTTTTGAATGCTTAAGTTATAAGAGAAATTCAATTCTAGCACTTGATGCCTTGCTCTCACAATGAATGCCATGTATCCATTGTAGTTAGGATAACACTTGTGTTGATTGTGTTTCACTCAAGCTCTAGAGATTATTGCTAACCCCTTGACTAGTCGTGCTTAACTAGACAATTAGTGCTCGGATTAGTATCTTTAGTGATAATTGAATTATCCCCCTGGTGAAACTCCTTAGATAAGTGATAGAGCAGACATACTTTCCTTATCTCATCAGGGGAACAAGAACACTCAAACTAGTTGAATCACATAACTTTGAATTAGTGGTGGATTTGACAATCCTAGTGCCCTTAATCTTAATACTTGTATTTCATCTTGTTTTTAGTATTATAACCT
The DNA here is from genome assembly GCA_023531295.1 of Papaver armeniacum. Taxonomy (NCBI): domain Eukaryota; kingdom Viridiplantae; phylum Streptophyta; class Magnoliopsida; order Ranunculales; family Papaveraceae; genus Papaver; species Papaver armeniacum. Next base: position 21,614 of record JAJJWW010017000.1, read on the forward strand.
CCAACTAGTCGTATCGACACCAAACCACAAGTTGTGCTATCATCTCAGAAATCAGTTAGTAAGCCTTAGATCAACTTCATAGCAACTCCATTTCCCTGTGGATCGACCTGTACTTGCCACGCCTCCAACAGGCGTTGTGCACTTGCAGTATTACACGTAGGCAAGACACTCTTAACAGACCTACCAAGTTTTGGCGCGCCATTGGCTGGGAACCGGTAGTGTCCGTTGCACCATAGTGCTTACCTTACTGTTTTCATTCTAGTGTTGTATATATGTGTTAGAATCACCTCTGTTTACCTTCTGTTGTAGTGTAACTTAACTGTCATTTTCCTATTTTTCTTCATCCTTTACATTTCTGCATCTTCTATTGCATCATGTTCAGTGCATTGTAAAATAACTTAGTTGTAACCTCTCATGTCATTGCAATATTTCAGTTCTTTTTGTCTCAGTTAAGTGCATCGTAGTCCTGTAAGTTTCATTGGCATATCTGTTAACTTTTCTTTTATTTTCATTCTCAGTGCATCTCATGCTGTAACTTTTAGTTTGTTATAGTCCTGTAGTTTAGGTGATAAAACTGTAGGTAGTAATAATCTGTAGTTGGTGCTCTTCCCTCTTTAAACTTCTGTTAGATATCTGCATCTATTGTTTTGTAGTGTAACTTAGTGTAACCTGCACATTTCTGTGAACTAAAATTCTCTCTTGAGCTAGCAGGTACTTGTGGTGATGTTGTACAACCAAGGAAGAGGAGAAGACAAAGGCGCAGGGCAGTGTGGAATTGCCTAAACCCGATTTTTATCGGTGGTATTGCTTTCTAACTTTGCTATGTGTGGTGAATGTATATGTGATACTCCATTGATGCATGAGAAATTAGAGACCTTGCAATTGTTGGTGTGCATCTGAATGATCCATATATCACCTTAAATCTGTGAGCTATTATTGCCTGACAAACTAGCCAATGAACTGTGATTTTGAGGATTTGCCAAACTCAGAATCGACACCGTACATTACTAAAAAAGTTTGCTAAGCATGTCTGTGTATGTACATCTCGTAGGCCTTGTTCACGATAATTTGAGTACCTCTAAATATTTGCATGTTACCACCTTTGCATGATAAAACCTCTAGCTAGCTACCTTGCTAGGTGTTGCTCACACCTGAAATCCTTGTGCTTGTGAGTTCTGTGACCTTACCTTACATTGCCATGTGCTCAGCTCCAGCCCCTGCAGCTGTGAGTTTGAGCTACAACTTGGATAACAAAATTTGCCGCTAACCCAAGTTGACATCAATCGAGATAGTTGATGTATCAGCCTGTAATCACTTGTGCTAACCTTGTTGATGACTGTGTCAATCGAGCTTGTTGAGCCATACGCTCGCACCTTTATGCATGCTCAACCGAGGGTAGCCAAATCTGTGTGTTAACCTGTGTTGAATACTAGCTTTGTCACATGCCAGTCTCTAGTTTGTGCATATAACTTTCAGCTCTCCTGTGCTCTGTGCAATACCACTCTTTGTGCATTAATACTTGAATGATACTTTTCACATGTTACATCTGTGACCTGGTATCAATCTGTGGATGATCTTGTGACACTTGAATGAGTTATGAGTATCAGAGTTTATGTTAGCAACTAGCTTGTTTTTCAAATACACAAACCCAAAGACATGCTTCACCATTGAGTGAGCACATCCCTTTACCCCCGTGCACATCACACATTTTTGTTGATTTTCTTGTGCACACGCTAACTGGGCAAAGGTGCATAAGCCGTCTTCGTGTCTCTTAAACTACTGACACCAGCTCCCCGTGTGCTACAATTTGTGTGTGATTACTTATGAGCCGAGCTGCGCATTACCCGCACCGCATCCCGCCAAAGTTGATGTGTCATTTTTGTGAGTTGGTGTTTCCTCGTGTTGATTTCACTAAGCTACCTGTCTTTGTGCTATTACGTGTTGCTTTGTGCACATAACCGATGCATAAGTCAAGTCGCACTTAGACTGTGTTGTGTGAGCTTGCCAATCTCGCACAAGCCGAAGCCGTATAAGCCGAGCAAGTGTAGTCCAAAGATAAACTTGTTCTCAGAATCTGGTTATGCAAACCACTAGGCTTTCCCGCGCGTCGTATAACCCGAAGCCCACATAACTTGGGCCGTGCACTGGCTGTGTACCTGCACATAACTGGGCTGGAACCCACCTAATCAGTTGGGCCTTACAACATCAAAAAGCACTCTTTTTGGGCTTGAGTCTGGAATTAGTGTATTAGTGTAGTAGTTTTTACTTATCTGTGTTGAACTTGATTGTATGTTAACATGCTAGATGCGCTAGCTAGGCTATGATTGTGTCTTTTAGAGACCAAACAAATCGACTAGTTAGAATCCTCCCGGACGAAATCGTCAGCATACCCAGCTCTTCCACAGAAAGCCCAAGCCCATTGGAAACGAAACCATGGGTGATGAACAAAACCAACCCCGTAGCCTCAAGGACTACATGTACCCAACTAGGGCAAGCCTGACCCTCTTGCATCATTCTACCACCGATGCTTGTCGGTTTGAGGCGAAAGCAAGCACCATTCACATGCTACCCGTGTTTAGAGGGTCGATCTTTGAAAACCCCTACCATCAAGTGAGAGATTTTGAGGATATTTGTGGGACTCTGCGTTTTAACCAAATGCCAGAGGAGTCCCTCAAACCGAGATTGTTTCCTTTTTCTCACGAAAGACAAAGCCAAGTCATGGCTTCATGCCCTACGACCCACGATCCATTAGAACATGGGATGACCTCACAAAGAGTTTTTCAAAAGTTTTTCCCCAACCATAAGACGTCGACAATTCGCCAAAGTCTAAATGGTTTTGTGCAATTAGAAGACGAAACTCTAGCAAAATATTTGGAGAGATTCATTGAATTATTGCTCCAATGTCCCCACCATGGTTTTGAAAAATGGAGACTCGTGCAAATATTGTATGAGGGTCTAGATGTTAGAACCCGAACCACAGTCGAGTCAATGTGCAATGGTGCATTTATTGACAAAAGTGTTGATGAGGCTTGGACTTTCTTAATCGAAGTCGCTGAAAAGACTCAACAGTGGGAGTCCATCCGTGAACCGAAATGGACTACCCTCGCAAACAACGTTCATAGAATCGAGTCGACTTTGAGGAAATGCAAAAATGGCATCTTTGGCCCGGAGAATAGAATGCTTGAGTTGCGAAGAATGTAAAATCTAATGCCCTACTCTCCGTGACCAAATTGAAATGGCCACTTGTGCCGCATGCCATAGCTCGACCACTTAGTGGACAGCTGTCCCGTGACTTACATGCATTTCAAGAGTCTAAAACCGAGCAAGCCAATGCATTGTACCATAGGCAAGAGAACAACCCGTATTCTCAAACCTACAACCCGGGGTGGAGGAATCACCCTAACTTCTCATGGTCCAAAGGGCACATGCAAGGGGACCAACAAATAACAACCAAGGATACTCATATCTAGAAACCCCAAGTACAACCACCCACTCAAGACCAGAGAGAAAAAGCCTAGCTTCGAAGACCGTCGGTATGTTAACCCAAAATCTTCGAGAACTTGAAAACTACCAACCAACGTTTCACAAGTCTAGAACTTAAAATGGGTCAAATCTGTGATGCATTGAATGAGAGAGAGAAAGGCAAACTTCCTAGTCAACCCCAACAAAATCCAAAGAATATGTTTCAAGAAGGATCCTCAACCTGCAATGAAACTTCACATAGTCATGCGAATGCTGTCACCACTCTTCGTAGTGGTAGAGTTGTTGAGAACAATGTAGGTGTACCACGAGTCAAGCGAGTCTAAATCGACTCACCGGTACACACAACACCGTTGTAAAACATCTGTAGAGAAAGAATCTGAGCATGTTAATAAACCCAAGAATCCTACCAATATAGATGTTCCTTTGCCAAGTCATGCACCTGTTGCTCCATTCCCACAGAGGTTGGTGCAGCAAAAAGGGGGTACCCAGTACAACGAGATTTTGGAAATGTTCAAACGAGTTAACATAAACATTCCATTTCTCGAAGCAATCGGAAAATACCCACCTATGCTAAGTTTTTGAAGGACACTGCACACAAAAGCGAAAGCTTCATGTGCATAAGCGTGCCTTTCTCACCGAGCAAGTAAGTTCAATTATTCAAAACAAAACCCCACCTAAGTTTAAAGACCGGGTAGCCCAACTATCTCTTGTACTATAGGTGATCATACAATCGAAAAGCTTTATTGGACTTAGGAGCTAGTGTGAATCTACCGCCATATTCGTGTATGTGAGTTAGGTCTTGGGGAATTGCAACCCACCCCTATTACGCTACAATTAGCGGACAGATCTGTGAAAATCCCTCGGGGAATCGTTGAAGATGTGCTAATCAAGGTTGATAAATTTTGCTTCCATGTGGACTTCATTGTGTTAGATACTCAACCTGTGCAAAACCCTGAAAATCATATTCCCGTTATCTTAGGACGTCCCTTCTTGGCAACGTCAAATGCTATCATAAATTGTCGTAGCGGGATATTGAATTTGTCTTTTGGCAACATGACTGTAGAACTGAATGTCTTTCGTGTGAATCAACAACCCATAGATTGTGATGATAATGAATTGCACGAGATTAACATGATTGAGAGTCTGATCCAAGACTCATTGCCCGACATTTTGTCAGTGGACCCTTTGCAAGCATGTTTAGATAATTATGACTTAGATCTCTTCGAGTCTGAGTACATTAGTGAAGTTCACTCCTTGCTTGAATCAATTCCACCCCTGGATATTGCAAAATGGCAGAATGCAGTGGAACCACTTCCACTCTCTGATTCCAAATCCGCCCCACCTCTTGATACACCACCTAAGCTTGATTTGAAACCATTACCTGATACTTTGAAGTATGCTTTCTTAGGTCCTTCTGATACTTTACCTGTTATTATTGCATCATGTTTAGACACGGAACAGGAAAGTCAACTTTTAGAAGTACTCAAAGAACATAAAGGAGCCTTAGGTTGGATAAGTCCCACAATTTGCATGCATCACATAAACCTTGAAGAGAACACTAAACCATCTAGGGAAATACAAAGGAGACTTAACCCCAACATGAGAGATGTTGTCAAAGGTGAGATTCTGAAATTGCTTGATGCGGGTATCATTTACCCGGTTCCAGGATAGCCGATGGGTCGGTCCCATTCGGTTGGTACCCAAAAAGTCCGGCATTACCGTAGTTCAAAATGAGATGAACGAACTTGTCCCCACCGGTGTGACCACGGGGTGGCGAGTTTGTATTGATTATAGAAAATCGAACACAGTAACAAAGAAAGACCATTTTCCCCTTCCCTTCATTGACCAAATGCTGGAAAGGTTAGCAAAGCAGTCATTATTGTTTCTTAGATGGCTATTCGGGCTACAACCAAATTCACATAGCACCCGAAGACCAACAAAAGACCACGTTTACATGTCCTTATGGAACATTTGCTTATCGTCGTATGCCTTTCGGTTTGTGCAGTGCACCCGCTACTTTTCAACGTTGCATGATGAGCATATTTTCTGACATGGTAGATAAGTTTCTCGAAATTTTCATGGATGATTTTTCTGTGTTTGGGTCTTCTTTTCATGAGTGTTTGCATCACCTCACTTGTGTGCTGATTAGGTGTAAGGAAAAGAATTTGGTTTTGAATTGGGAAAAATGTCATTTCATGGTTAACTCAGGCATTGTTCTAGGGCATATTATCTCGGAAAAAGGCATAGAAGTAGACAAAGCCAAGGTTGATCTCATTCAACACTTGCCTCAACCTCGTTCTGTGAGGGACATAAGATCATTCTTAGGCCATGCGGGTTTTTATCGCCGATTCATCAAAGACTTTAGTAAAATTTCAAGACCCTTGTGTAATCTTCTTGCGAAAGATGTTGCATTTGTCTTTGATGATGCTTGTAAGGAAGCATGGGAGCAACTGAAGGCTCTCCTTACATCTACCCCTATAGTCAGACCACCCGACCGGACATTACCATTTGAGATTATGTGTGATGCATCCGACTATCTTTGTAGGAGCTGTTTTGGGCCGAGTAGACAAACTTCCTTATGTGATCTACTATGCTAGTAAAACACTTAACGATGCTCAATCGAATTATTCTACTACCGAGAAAGAGTTGCTAGCTGTCGTGTTTGCATTAGATAAATTTAGATCTTATTTGATAGGGTCTAAGGTCATCATATATTCGACCATCTTTGCATTGAGATATCTTTTGTCTAAAAAAGATGCTAAGGCTCGTCTAATTCGATGGATACTCTTGTTACAAGAGTTTGACCTCGAAATTCGAGATAAGAAAGGGTCGAGAAAATGTTGTTCTTGATCACTTGTCTAGGTTGAATGTTGAATCTACTTTTGATGAATCTGTGCTAATTAGGGAATCATTCCCTAATGAGCAATTGATGCTTGTATATCGAAATGCCTTGGTTTGTCGATATTGTGAACTACCTTGCTACAGGTAGAATGCCCTTGCATTGGTCTAAATAAGACCGTTCTAAATTATTGGCTGAAGTTAAACATTTCCTTTGGGATGACCCATATCTATTTAAGTACTGCCAAGACCAAATCATTAGGAGGTGTGTCCCAAATTCTGAACAAAGGGACGTCATCTCTTTCTGTCATAACCATGCATGTGGAGGCCACTTTAGTGCCAAGAAAACTGCTGCAAAGATCTTGCAAAGCGGTTTCTATTGGCCAACATTGTTTAAGGATAGCCATGCTTTTTGTGTTGCTTGTGACCGATGCCAGAAATTAGGAAGTATCTATAAGAGAAACATGATGCCCTTACAACCCATTTTGATTATTGAGCTGTTTGATGTGTGGGGTATTGATTTCATGGGTCCATTTCCTAACTCTGAAGGTAAGTCATACATTCTTGTTGTTGTTGATTATGTCTCTAAGTGGGTAGAGGCCATTGCATCCAAAACCAATGATCATAAGGTTGTTCTTTCTTTTCTTAAGGAAAACATTTTCTCCCGTTTTGGAACACCTAGAGCAATAATCAGTGATGGAGGTAGTCATTTTTGCAATAGACCCTTTGAATAACTAGTGCGCAAGTATGGAATCACTCATAAGGTAGCAACACCTTACCATCCTCAAACCAGTGGCCAAGTAGAAGTTTCTAATAGGGAAATTAAGCATATTCTTGAGAAGACTGTTAATCCTTCTAGGAAAGATTGGTCTTTGCGTTTAAATGATGCTTTATGGGCCTATAGAATCGCATACAAGACTCCCATTGGGATGTCTCCTTACAGACTTGTGTACGGTAAAGCATGTCATCTCCTGTAGAGTTAGAACACCGTGCATATTGGGCTGTGAAGAAGTTGAATTTTGATCTTGATTCATTTGGTACCCAAAGAAAACTTCAACTCAAAGAGTTAGAAGAATTGAGAAATGATGCATATGATAGTGCCAAAACGTACAAAAAAAAGAATGAAAGTGTTTCACGACAAGCGCATTCTGCGCAAGTCCTTCACACCTGGCCAAAAAGTTTTATTGTACAACACTCGTTTGCATTTGTTTCGGGGAAGTTACGTTCTAGATGGTCGGGACCATTCTTGGTAATACCGTTTTCCCCCATGGAGCCGTTGAAATCGAAAACCCAAGCAACCAAGAATATCTTCAAGGTCAATGGTCAAAGATTGAAACCATTTACGGAGCATCTTCCACCAGAAGTTGAGACCGTCGACTTGGAAGACCCCATCTATGTAGACTAGACTAGTTCACTTGTGTACATACATATGGACTAAAAATCCATTCTCTTTCTCTTTCCCTTTTCTTTTTCTTTTTGCATAGTTCTTATTTGTGCTAACCAACCTTTTTGTCTTGCGCTCGTTTGTTTGCTTTCAAAGCATTCATCCTCCTTTGGTTTAGCAACATCATTGTACATCCGGTAATCTCTTCCCTTTTCTCTACTCGGCATAGTTCTCTTGGTATGTGATTGTTTAAAATTTTATCATCTGTTGACACATTGAGGACAATGTTTGATTTAGGTTTGGGGGTGCATTTGCATATAGAGTTTTTAGTCTTTTATTTAAAAAAAAAAAAAAAAAAAAAAAAAAAATTGTTTATTTTCTGAGTCTAGTTACCACAATTTAAAATATATATATATATATATATATATATATATATATATATATATATATATATATATATATATATATATATTCAAGAACTCTTTGTAAATACTTGCATAAAAAACCTCCAACTTTTAGAGATCTTAGAGTCACTAGCATGCTTCTAGCTAAGTTTACATAGAGAGTCGACCGAAATAACGGAACTTGGAAATCTTGGAGAACACAATCGGGTTTCTTAGTTGATTAGAGCGTTAAAGTTGGATTTAACCATACTGGGAGGGCTAATTAGGTGATGTTTAGATATTCGGTAGTAGAATTGTGAACACCCATAGTGGAGACTACCCATTTTTACATCAAGCGAGGCACCAACCTTCACTCTTTGTGACTTTCTAAAAAATCATTAGAGTGTGTGTCACCGTACGTCAATTAGGGTAGGAATGGTGAGCTACCCAACTTCGCACCACTATTTTGATCTCTTGAGTGCTAATTTTGTCAATCATGAAGGTGACGTTTAAAGATGAAAACTCCTTCTAAATATCGATTTGCGATTAGCATCACTCTCTCCCTCTCAACAACATCAACACATTCATAGAAACACATCGTCATTCGGCAAGCGGAGCATCATGTGAGAATATTTGAAGAAAAGTTGAAATAGTCCAAGGTTTACGTGCAACAAAGAAAAGAAAAGAAAATAGGATGAGAATTAGTGAAGTTTATGAAATCAAGACAATACAAGTTTTATTGTTTTATTGTTATTTTCATTTCATGTATTTTCAAAACAAAAAAAAAATGTTTGTCAAGTTTTTGTGAAGTTCAGAAGTTCATCATCAGCTATTGAAGACCGAAGACCGAAGATTGAAGACGTTTCTATGAATGCTGAGAGAGTAATGTTAATTGCCGATCGGGTGAGAAGGTAAGTGAGTACTCCCACCCTTGCTAATGGTTGATTTCCTTTCTTAGAGATCATCAGAAAAAAGATTCTTTTTGTCCACAACTCTGTGGAGTCTCCGGAAATTATTTCGGAAGGTTATCCTTCTCACCTTCAACGTGTGCAGGATTTCTCTCTTTATTCCTGCCTGCACACATGAGAGACTAAAAAAGCGATCTTTTTTTAGTGCAATTATCATAAAACCTTATTGGTGAGGCAGAAGTCGAGGCTTGTGATCACTATCGAATCCGAATTCTTTCATATGGTATGGTTATTTCTCGCTCAACTCTTAAGGATGAGAATGCGTTCTTTGATAGTTCTAACTTCGTGTTACTAGCATGCAGAAACTCTATGTCCTCATAGCTCCTTGGATGCTTGAGACTCTTTTACACTCTGAAGTTGGAGAAGGTTTTGTGGGTACACCTCTGGTAAACCCTCACGAGACTACAACTCGTCCACTAGGGACACCTAGGGGTTTAAAGGCTTAGTGCATACGCTAAATGCATTCGAGAGACCATGACAGAGTGGTATAGTTAGGATTTCCTAATTTCTGTTTCACTTGAGGACAAGTAAAATTCAGGTTTGGGGGTATTTGATGAGTGCCAAATAGTGCATATTTCTACACCTTTTTATTGGCATTTAACTCATCTTTTGTACTCATAAATCAGATATTATCCCAGATTCTGTATTTTTCCTGTTTTCAAGAATAAATATTTGTACTAATTAATTTTGTGTTTTTAGGTAGTAAATAAAGCTCGGAGAAATTGAGGAGCCGAAAGAGCAGAAAATTGGAGACGAGCGTCTATGGAGCAAAAAGCCAAAGCCCGCGCGCGCATCAGTTGCAACCCAACAAGGAGCAACCCATTTACAAGACATGGGCTTGAGCAGTCCAAGACCCAACCCACGACCCGGATCCGAGCCCGTCCCTTCCGAACCGTTAGATTCGATTCAATTTCATCCTACGGTCGCATCGGCTCTCGCATCAATCTCCCTTGAATCCGATGGTCGCTCCATCTTTCTCATCAAACTTCGCTGCTCCCGCTCCACACCAAAACCATCAATACCTATACCCATTCGACCAAACCCATTTCTCATTTCATTTTCTCTTTATTTCTCTCCCGACAACACCAGAGAAAACCATCCCCTTCTTCGTCCCCGACCATACCATGGCAGAGCAGCCGCCACCACCATCTTCTTCCACTGACACCAGCACCATCAGAGCCACCACAACAACTCTTCCGCCGCCCCTAGTTCTATATCTCTCACCTAGCTTCTCTCTTAACCCTAGAGGCTAAGTTGGAGATAAATAGAATTAGGGTTTTCTCTAACATCAAAATCAAGGGAGTCAGAGACGAATTCACAGGAAAATCAGTGCGGGTTTTGTTTATTGGTCTGTTGAGTGATTGTGAGGTATAAAATGGATGTTTTCATGTGAGAGAAGAACTCAGTCAGTTTTTAGGGTTTAATTTGTATTTCAATTTTAAGTCTGTTGTCATTATGTTTAGTATGTTCTAATTCAATTTGCTAGGATTTAAATGAAACCCTAATTCTTTGTTCTGTTGTTCGACTTTGTTTGAGTTGTTTTTGAATGATTAAGTTATAAGAGAAATTCAATTCTAGCACTTCAATGCCTTGCTCTCACAATGAATGTCATGTATCCATTGTAGTTAGGAGAACACTGTGTTGATTGTGTTTCAGCTCAAGCTCTAGAGATTATTGCTAACCCCTTGACTAGTTGTGCTTAACTAGATAATTAGTGCTCTGGATTAGTATCTTTAGCTGATAATTGAATTATCCCCTGGTCAAACTCCTTAGATAAGTGATAGAGCAGACATACTTTCCTTATCTGTCACACGAACAAGAACACTCAAACTAGTTGAATCACATAACTTTGAATTAGTGGTGGATTTGACAATCTAGTGCCCTTAATCTTAATACTTGTATTTCATCTTGTTTTTAGTATTATAACCTCCAACTAGTCGTATCGACACCAAACCACAGTTGTTCTACCATCTCGTAAATCAGTTAGTAAGCCTTAGATCAACTTCATAGCAACTCCATTTCCCACGTGGATCGACACTGCACTTGCCACGCCTCCAACAGGCGCTGTGCACTTACGGTGATTACACGTAGGCAAGACACTCTTAACATCCTACCACTGATGAAATCAATAAAAGCCCTAGGGAGCCAGTAATAGTAGAGAGTCAATTCTATGGTATGCTTGTAGATTGTTTTTATGGGAAACATGTAGATCATGGAAGCCATGGAGTTATAATTGTTGATGCTTCCGGTACACCTGGTGCTGCTCTATCTGCTATTTCTAAAGATAGAGATATCTCTGAATATTATCACACCTTGGAGGGAATTAGAGTTAGTTTGAAATTTGCTAGAGAACATGACATCACCAAAATTTGTATGGGCTGCAATGATGACTATATTTGCGACGTCATTGAACGTTGCTTTCAATCAAGTAAGCATGGTTGTTTCTATAAGGTTCGGGTTTTCCTGATCACCAAAATTTCGATACGTTCTGTGTTACATGTTGTAGCCCGGTGTTTACAGTAGAGGACAGTATGGTGTTGAAAGTATTGAAGGATATTGTACGGTTGGGTAGTCTGTATTACTGTGGTTATCTAGTCAATCTGGTTGATAAGAGCTCAAAGAGAGCTAGATGATTTTTTTGGCCAAGAGTGGTGAAACAAAAAAGTATAAGTATAAGACAATTCCTCGTTTAGTCTGTGAGTTATTAAGTGAAGATGGAATTCCTCCACAAATGTTGAGGGAACTTCAGATGTCGGTTAATGATGGCCATATCTATGATCAAATTAATCAATACACAACAGTTCGTCCAGAATATGTTCACTATCAATATGGTAATCATATGCCTTGGAGCCCATTCGACCCTAATGTAGGTCCTGGGAATGATCTTGGGATTGATTGGTCTAGCAAAAACTGTATCAAATCTCGTGATGTTTGGGGTAAGGATGATTTTTCTGATTAAAACTCAGAACCTCATCCACCACCTCAGATATCTACTACTCAAGAGCTTAGTGATGGAATGAACTTATTGAAATTAAGCCCTAGGAAGCCCGTGATCGTAGAGAACCAATTCTATGGTGTACTTGTAGATGGTTTCTATAGAAAACATGTAAATAAAGGAGGCTATGGAGTTGTTGTTATTGATCGTACCGGCATACTTGTTGGTGCTTTATCTGGTGTTTCTAAAGATGGAGCTATCTCTGAATATTACCATACTTTAGAGGGAATTAGAGCTGGTTTAAAATTTTCTATTAAATTTGGCATCACAAAAGTTTTTATGGCCTGCACTAATGATGGGATTGCTCATGATGTTAACCGTAGCATGCAATCAAGTAAGTTGGGTTGTTTCAACAAGAGAGCAGGTTCCCATCGTCACCCAGACTTCGACACATTTTATGTTTCTTTTTGTTGCCCATAGTTTAATGTGGAAGGTTGTATGGTGGCCAAAGTATTGAAGGATATCATTAGGGTTGGGTAGTCGTTATTGGTATGGTGATTTAGTTGATAAGAGGTCCAACAGAGGTGCTGATTTTCTCTCCAAGAGAAGAGAGAAAAAGAAATATATGCATAACACAATTCTCTGTGAATTTCGTAAGTTATTAAGCGAAGATGGGATTCCTCATCAGATTCGCTTGGAACTTCAAATGTCAGTTACTGAAGATGGTATGCTCTACCAAAAAAGCAACTAAATCATGAAGGTTGTTATCTGAACTTTCTTAGCCTTAGTTGTCATTTAATGTTGTAGTCTTTGTTTATGTGTTTAGTTTTCAGTCGGCTTCTCTTAAATATAGCCCATGCTATTATTAATCATAGCCCATTTTATAAGTATAACCTGTAAAAAAAATTCAATTTATCAACCATAGCTCAAATCATAACCCAATTTTTTTACTGAGTTAACAGTGATTTGATAACCAGTCCAAACATACCAAATGAGTTAATTCACCATTCTAACTGATTTTAAAAATACAATGTAATCCGTTTTAATTAAAAACTATTTTTTCCCTTTTCTTTTTCCTTTAACAATAAACCATAAATTTTACTATTCAATTTTTTGAATTTAAAAAATCTCTCTACCGAGTGCTCGTGGGATTCAAACTATGACATTCGATCTTTCCTCCATGAAAGGATGTTTAGAAGTTGATGAAGTCTTCATGGGATTAATCTAACAAATCAAAATACATCTACGATCTATGGATATCACAAGCCTAATAAATGAAAAGGGGAAAAATCCATCAAAACGGGAAGAAAATCATTGGCTTACGTGCACAGTATTACAAGCCTAGGTATCATCCGATGCCGATTTACAACATTGTCCGGATATCACAAGCCTAATAAATGAAAACGGGAAAAATCCATCAAAACGGGAAGAAAATCATTGGCTTACATACACAGTAATACAAGCCTAGGTATCATCCGATGCCGATTTACAACACTGTCTTACCTATTCAGTGAATCACCAACCAAGTTTGTGGGCTATGAATTATAAATGAAAAAGGTCAAATAATTTTTTGTTGTCAAACGTTGCTGACCAAAGTCAATGGGCTATGGTTAATAAAATCATGGGCTATATTTAAGAGAAGCCTTTCCGTTTCTCCTTTGTTGTCACAAAAGTTTTTGCTGTTTCTTTTAGATGGCTAAGCGGGGATCATTAGCGAAAAACTTGGTGACACGGGAAGACGATCTTAATGAGAATATTATAGTTTCAACTCTCTTGCAACTTGAAAGTGATGCTCGTGCTCTGTAGAGAACATCTCCTTGCAAGGTTTCAACGGAACAAGTCCCACTGTTGTTTGTTGGAAGGAAGTTTAATTTAAAATTTCCTAAAATAAAAACTTCAATTGTCGCTACATTCCTAGGACGTGTATATTGGGTGTTCACTGGTCTATGTTATGATCTGTTTTCTTGCGAAGTACATTACTGAATGTTATAAATCATATTACAGGCAAGAGGCTTTCTTTGTAAAGAGAATACACAAACGAAAACGGTTCACGCGTGGATGTCTTTCTTTTTTCAATAACAAACTGTTCATCTTTACTAAATCTCTTTTTCCTCCAGTCATAAAAATAAAATGACGAACCAGCATCTCCTTCAGATCTTATTATGAACAAATCTGTACCCGGAACAGCTTGAACAGAACCAGGATTTAGCCCGTCCCAGTCAAAAGGCGGCATCATGAAGGTCTCTTCTACCCAATAGAAATCACTACTATTATTGCCAACACTTTCTGCACTGCTGCTTGTAGATGTTGTTGCAGCACTACCGATAATGTCATCATATTTGTCATATAAGACACACATCTTCATTGAAGCGTTATTATTTATTGTCCGCTGCCCGTCGATATCCTTGCATATCTTCTTAGCTAACACAGCTAAACGACCATCAATTTGTATCAACTCACTAACATAAGGATAACGAATTTCTTCAATTATGTAGTTGAGAATTGAAATCACTCTAAACTTTTTGGTCCCAACGTTAAATTCGACAACCAAAGGTTCTGTAAAGGAATTTGGGCCAGTGCGCAGCCAGTAAATGGAACCGTTTGCGTACAGGGAAGAACTGAAGCCGAATGGTGAAATTGTTGGCGGGAGCGAGAACTTGTCATCAAGCCTTATCCATGATAGATTGTTGATGTGTTGTCTGCCACCAATTGTCATGACCTCACATATATTTTCAATTCCTACAATTCCGCGCCAGTTCGTAGTCATCTTTACCCAAATGAAAATCACTTTGTGCTCCGTAGTGGCAAGGATCATACCCAAAGTAATACCAGCTAGCATTAGCGTATTCAATCTTGTGAGTTACGGAATCGCCATCTTCATCTATCACTTGTATTTCCTCAAATAGATCTTCGTGTTGTTGTTAAATCATTGATTTTATCCAAGGTGTTGATTGTCCTGTGCTCGGATTAAATACACACGCAGAACGTGTTCTGCATTCTACTAAACAAATCAATCCATTGACAGCTCCAACAATGCGTGCGAAGTAAACTCCAGATATAGGGATTTCCCTTTGGACACTTGTTACTCCTCCTTCAGACAGTAACAGGTCAGCTGAGGAGAAAACATGAAGTTCAGGCCACCTCATAAAAAGGGAGACACCACCACGGCCACCATTAACAGCAAAATTACACGTTTTTGATCGTGTGAAGTGTAAATCAATGAAGCTTCGGTCTTTATGTATCAAAGAGTGCCATTGTTTGCATACACGCTTGAACCTCATGAGTGATTTTACAGGGACTCTACTCAATATCTCGCACAGTAATAACTCAATACCCATAACAGCATGACCACTAGAACCAGCGAGAGGAGGTAATTTTGGACTATCACCAAACTGCTTCATCATTCTTCTTCTTTGGTGTTTGAAGAGTTTTAATATATAACTACACGGTGTGGCCTATATTTAGAAACTTAGCCGGGTATCCAATTTTCCCAATCCTGCTAAAACACTAACTTTTCTTATTCGTGCACATCACCACCATAGGCGGTTTTCTTATTCGTGCACATCACCACCATAGGCGGCATAGCTGCTGCCAGTATGAAAGGCTGTTTCAACCGGTTTCAAATCTACCGTACTAGCGAAAGTGTAGAACTATATCGTGGACTGCAACAGATGTACTGCAAAAGAAGAAAAAACAAGTTCTTGAAACTCCAAAACTTTTTTTTTTTCCTTTCATTTCATTTTTGGTGGAGGATATATGTACAGAAACTGTAAAAGAAAAGGATAACAAAAAAAGAAAAAAAGAAAAAAAAAGGGAAAAGGGAAGGGAAAAACCTAAGGTCCATGGACCCTTAAGAGAGACAAGGGGGAAAAAGAAAAGGAACAAACAGCTTGAAAGGCGGCTGAAACATGGATAAAAAGGATTAAGACAGAATGACAATCAAACAGAGAATGACAATCAAGTCTCCACGATTCTTGGACCTCCATATGGTTTTCCAACAACAACAAGGTTTTCAATTTTCTCTTTCTCTTCAAGCCACCAGTACGCATCCCTTTCTTCTTCTTTCGGCATGGATTCTTCGTCACCTATTTGAAGTAAATATAAAAAAAAAACATCAAAACAAGAACGCCTACCAACTTCTGGATATTATATACTAGAAAGGCCCTAGAATATTTCTTTGCCAAGTCCAATGCCATGTTTTGAAGGGACTGATCCTCCACTACAGCCCGTAATTCATTCATCAATTGCTGTGTGCATGTGTAATGCAATAGTGTTGGCAATCAATGAAAACTTGAATAATAAAGGTTAAATCCCGTGCATTTAGGACATCATCGGTAAGTGATGCTGAACTACAACCCAGATATTGAAAAGCGAGTAGCCAATTACACACCTGAGAAACTAGCATATGGGAACTCCTGATAGTAGGTACAGTGCCGACCAGCGGCATCATTGTAAGGTGGTCCCAGCACATCTAGGACTGCACAGGATGTCAATGCAGTGAAGCAATGCATGTTGCCTCCTGCAGCTGGGTAAAGTATGGATGTGTTGCATGGATCAGTGAAGACAGAATCTACCTGAACCTTTGCCAGCCGGATCCCAGGTGGCTGGCCTGCAAGCATTAACCAAAACAAGGTGAAATTTGCAAATTTCTAATCTTCAAAAGGGAAGCAGAAAAAGGAAATGGAAAATGTTTGATGAATTTCAGATTATGACATACACCACAAGTATTATACAAAAGATTCCATATATGGCATGAGATATGCCGCTAGATCCTGGATGGCATGCAATGCACGTGAATTATGTATGGCAACCACAATTAACCTCAAGTGCTTACTTAACATCATCTCTAACTATTAGAGTAGTAACCAATCAACCCATTTACGAAGATCAATGGCATCAAAGGAAGAGGTTTTACTACTCCTTTTTGGCACTAACAATTGTCAGAGTAAATTTTAACTTCAGTAACAAGCATGCATCTATACCACATCCATGAACCCCCACTATGAATTGGGTGCTAGACATGCTCTATGCCCCGAGAACTTCCACATGGTTTCGTAAGATAAGTTAATCGAATCGAAAGGGAAACATACAATCCTAAAAAAGTGGTTAGCAAAGAGAAGCTTACAGTGTGTTGGGTTGAGATTCTCTTGAGTGATACGGGGTACATCAGTTGCCCAGTCATACGACTTAATATGCATTGAGCCAAAGAGGAGCTTACTGAAAACTGTCATGCCTGGATGATTATGAAGCGGAATGACACCTGAGGGTGGCAGGCAGAAGATCCCAATCTGTAAACGACAGAAATAATTAGTAAGAGATTAGCAATAAAGTAAAACAATATGTATATCGTGTAATCACCAAGAGAAGGTGCTATACCGAGAAGTTGTCGCATTCATAGAGATGAAGATAAGTTATTAAAGGGAATCCTTTGGTTTTCTTGAAATGCGACATGTCCTGAGTAAGACCAACATCTGCTGGTTTCATGCCATCTACAACACCAAAAAGGTAAAAACATAAGCAAGCATCAGAGGGGAAGTTCTAAACCAGAAAAAAGAAAGTTAAACAGCCTACGTTATAGTAAGATCACATGGCAACACCATTTTCTTTAGTATGCTTACTCTACCAAGTCATCGACATGCAGGAATCTCTTCGATTTTAAAAATTGGTGGAAAATCATACTTCAAGTGCTACAATGCATATAACCCTTGTCTCAAGAAATAAATAACAAAAATAAATAGGACAAATAGAAAGGAACTAGAGGATCGACCGAGAAGAGTTTCATAAAGTCCAGAATTATGTTGATATTTTTTTGATGGAAGTGATGGAACGCACGTTCGTACACCGGAGTTGATATATACAGCCTATCCAACCGGGCATGAAGCCAGGAAATCTAATCTGATATGGAAAGTGCTACTGTGGTAAGAGGTGAGTATTTTCTTTCCATTTTCGATAAATGACAAAATTTAATACCCCATGAGTTTGGCAGCGAACCGAACTCCTTCGGACACCACGTGTCTCATAAATCTCGCCGGCTAATGATCCTCATTTTGTTCGTTTTCACCGGCTAACGGTTTTCTTGTTCGTTCTACCAGCTAACGGTATGGTAACAGAGAATAATTGAGTTCAATATGTTAGCAGGAAACGTGGCATCATAAATCTAACCTGTCTCCTTGAATATCAGATCGCAATTATTAAGGAGGAAGTTCAGATTAAGGTCCACTTAGTTTTGTTTCTGGACCCAATGATTAAAAACAACTCTATTCTTAGAAATTCAATGATCCCAAATGTACATTTTGGGAATCACAGACAGAATCTCAGTTACTAAAAAATACGGCATGCACAGGATGAAAGATACTGAACTATAGACCCCCAAATCTGCACTAATGAATCTGCCTTCGTCCAGACCAAGTAAAATTGCATGCAAAACATAGAAAAAGCAATCTAACACCTTAGTACTCAGGCATAACACATTCAAATGTGCTACTTCCTACATGCATACAGTGGAAACCACATGAAATAGAAGAACGTAACTCAATAAACCAACACATAAATCCATAAGCAACAGTATTTTTAATAATCACAACCAGGCAAAACAAAACCATACTCTTGAGTCTTGACAGAAAAATAGGTTTACTTGGTCATAATGCAATGCATCATCGTTACAGGTTAGTCCCGAAGAGAGTAGAATTCATACAATTCTAACTAAACAGTCATTCAAAGAGCTCAAAACCTCAAAAATTGAATTCATAACAACATAGGAAGTATCCACATGAATCAAATTGGGAATGCAACATGTTAAAGGTTATCCATTTCTTTTTTTGATGGAGTGAAGGCTATCCATTTCAGAAACCCAAATTATAGATAGGCCGAAAACTATTAAAATCTTATCTTTAAAACTGAATCGAACTTGCTCAATCTAATTAGCAAATCCCATGAATAAAAATTCATTTTACAATACAATTGACCAGGAAAATCAATCACTACCAAATGAAAAAGCTACAAGGAGAAAGGGAGAGAGAGGGTGGGAGGATTACCAAGCACCGAGCGAAGGCGTTCAACATCAGGGGGAGGTGGAATATAACCAGGTCCACCATTAGCAAAGACCTCTTTACAGGTCTCAAAAAGCTTTTGAACAACGTTAATAGGCGGCATAGCTGCTGCTGCTGCTTTCTTTTGACGCTTTCTGTTCTTTTTTGATGATGATTTCTTGCTGCTTGATTCAGCTGGCAATTCACTGTACTCTTGCCCCTTTTCTTCTATCAAACTCGCTGCAATCCTCATTCAGACAAACAAACAAATTTCACGGATTCAACAATATCAGTAGTACCAATCGTGAAACCCAGAGAAGGTATCACGAAAAAACGCAAAATTGAGAACTGGGTATCGAAGAATTCTTCAAAATATGTCCATAAAAGAGAGAAGTCAGGAGAAAAAAATAGTACTTCTACTTGGTACTGCTCTCTGAACAACTGAATTTTTTTTTTAATTTTCTTTTTTAATTATGTTTTTCTGTAGAGAGAGGAATGTGGGGTGGTGGTGGTGAAAGGGAGGATCTTGTTTCCCTGTTAAGGATGACGATGGGATGGGTTTTAACAGGGAGACAGAGGTTAGGGTTTGAAGGAAATGAATATTTTGGTCTTCTGAGGATGGAAAACCAGGGGCCATAACAACAACCATTACAGTGGGCGCTCCTTAAACTGCCTTTCATTTTTTTTCTTGGTAATTTTATCCATCTCCTTCCTTAAAGCAAAAAAAACAAAGTCTTTTCTTTGACTCTCTCATCAAAATAAAAACTATCCTATTCTTAGACAACAATTTGGAAAATAAAATTAGATTTTTCATTTTTCATTTTTTTTAATACAAATTGTAATGATTTTTATTATTTATGTAATGCTATTAAATACCTTTAAGAAATACAATTATATATGCTCAATTGATTGGGTAAGTATTTAACAATTGTTGTTCTAGACGGGGCTAAACAGATGTGTTCAGAATGTGGAAATGCGAATGAATAAATATTTTCAATCCGGATTATACATATTTTATCTTACTTGAAATTATGAGTACATTTTATTTAATAATTTGTTTGTATTTGTGTAGGAAATTAGTATAATTTTGGATATAAATAATTTGAATGGGGGCTATTTTCGTAATTTGAACCTAATTATATTTTCCGAAAAAAATCTGGATACCCAATCCGATTTATATTTTTGGATAATATTTGATATTTCAAATGTGAATATACGATTTATATTTTTGGATAATATTTGATATTTCAGATGTGAATATACTGATTTTGGAGATTTGAGACATCCATTGATACACTTAATCTTAATATTCATTGAGCTAAAAATTTCAAACCATTTGTTATAGCGTAATTCTCACAATTAAATCAAAAGATAGAGAATGGCAAGAAATTAGACTTGGTTTCAAATTTTTCTTAATCGTTAAAAAGAATATTTACATGACGTCTTTTAATCAGAATCATTGTGGTTATTTAGGCAATAAGGTCAACTGGTTAAACATAATTAATCAATATAATGTCATCTGCAATACACGTGTTTCACCGTGGATAGAATTCGGTGAGATACGATTCGATTATCTTGAATTTGATAAAAGTAAATTTATCTAATTTAACGGAAAGATTCGTCAGTTTTTACGAAAATTAACAGAAGCTAACACGTGTTTTATTTGCTCAGATATTCTGATTTTTATAATGAAATCGTAGAAAACTGTATTAAGAAAGGTCAATCTTGCAGCAGTGGGTCAGATAAAAATTTTGTCGGTTATTCGGTTTGAAGTAAATTATTCGCATACTTACATCGAGCTTAGTTTTTTACCGTATTTGGTTTTAAAATCAACATGTACAATTTTCTCTGAGCAAGGAAGCGGTTCCGATTTTTTTCTTATGAATGTAAGACAACAAGTGATAGGTTTTTACGCGCTTCAGCAGTTTCCATCATTGATGGAATTATAGGGGAAAAAACATGTTGGTACATCATTGAAGATTTCGTGCATGCACAAAGCGTTAATTTAGAAAATCATTTCAATATACATAGTGATAATATCATCAAAAGCATCTAGAGCATGAGAAACTTACCAAAAATAAACAAGATGATTAGATGATGCTCACGTTTCGAAATGATCAATTATGGTATCGCTATATCTTCTAGATTTAACAGTGTGGGAACAACAAAAATTCTATAAGTTATCGTGCCTTAAATGCATAAATGCAATTTATAACTTATTGATACTGCTTCAAAAAAAAAAAAAAAAAAAAAATTATAGTTCTCGTAAGATCATGTCGGTTATAATCCACACTTTCCTATTTTATTAAAGAAAACCTTAAAGCTAGTTGTACAGTTAATCCTCCGTCCTCAAATAGATGACATATTCATTTTTAGATTTTGTCCCACCAATAGATGACCTATATCATTTAAAAAGGGGATATTCTAAAACTACCATTTTAATTAATTATTGTTAGTATAAGAAATATGTATAATTTGATACCCATATTTATATTCGTGACATTATTGTTTTAAAATGCTTTTCAATGGTATAAAGTTTACGAATATCTGTGATATAGTTTGAAAGATAAATCACTTCTAAATTTTACTAATTATAATTGCAAGAAAATTTTAAAGATACTCCTATCTCCTCCTTGCATTTAGAATTGTGCAAACTTGAACCAGGTCATCTATCGAAGGACGAAGGGAGTATTTATCACAAATTAGGAAGATGTTTGGAACTCTCTTCACAAGCACCTTTTCGACTTACTCAAAAAACAAAAGTTGTGGGAACTAAATATCGAAATAACTTTTAAACGCAAAAAGAAAAAGAAAAAATGTTTTCTAAAGTGTTGATTGCTGATTTTGGGAACTATTTCTCTCCTGCTCTACTTGCCAAACATAACTGTGGTATTATTCTCACTTCCATTTTCATTTTTATTCATTTTCATTTTCCATTTTTGAAAGAATTAAAAGAACATATATTAAGAAGCCAAAATGATAAAACAGGAACTAAACGTACCATCCAACCCAACCAAATGTCTATTGTGAATTAGGAATCTTTAGTGAGAGATGGAGAAAGTCTGATCCTAACCAAAGAAAACCGCTTATTGCAAAGCATATCATGCAGAATAAGAAAACAAAAAAATATCATGACTTTTTTAAATTAATGCATAGAGAGTTGGCTTTGTAATCTTCGAAGATTCTTTTAATTCTAACCTCTAATGAAAATTAGTTGTGGTTTTATGGAAAGGTTTTAACAAGTGTTCATTTAGTCTACCTTCCATTTTGTTGTTTCTGTTTTTCTTAATTATTTTCTAATTTTATCTAAACAAGCTCGGTCCTTTCAAGATAATAGCCTACAAACTAGAACACTAATCTTCCACGTTTTAATATGGACTCAATTCTTAATTGCCTGTGATTCTTAGTTGAACTTTTCTTCTTTTTTTTTTTTTTTTTGATCAGTTGAACTTATCTTTGCATACTTTTAATATAAAGTGACACCATTGTTTTTTTCTTTTTTTTTTCTTTTTTTTTTTGACACCCTTGTTGGAATGTTGATAACGACTTATTTTTATTTAAAAGAAAACAAAAAACGGTGTTTATAACGTATTTCAGACATAGATAGGCACTAAAAAAAAGTACAAGAATATAGCCTATTGTTGAATATAGTGTATTGGATTGTATAGTTTCTTTTAGTGTTATTTTAAGGGGAAAAGTATTTTGGTGGTCTTTGGAGGATGAAATTGAGTAAATTTCCATACAATTAAAAGTTGAATTCCAGGATATCATATCTAGAAATAAATGAAGGTTTACCAACCTTCTCTCTGCTCCATCACATCAATCTCTCCACCTCCAACATATGCCCCAGATGCAATTCTGAGCCTGAAACAGCTAATCACATGTTGATTCATTGTCCAATGATTCTGTTCACTTGGAACACCCTTTCTAACCGCATATCAGCAAACCATCCCCAAGGTAACCACCAACCAATTATCATAAACCACCAAACTACAATTTCGCAATTACTGCAAACTCGAGGTAATACCTCTTCTATCACATATTGTTGTTTCCTCTTATGGTCTATATGGACTACCAAAAATGAGCTCGTATTCAATCAAAAGCAGTCCAACCATGACAACATCCTGGCAAGATCATTCGCACACCAACATGAATTTGAATGGGCAAAAACGACCTCCCCTCCAGTTACCTCGGGGAGAGTCCTTACAGATTGATAACAAACATAACAAAATCCTCTACAACCATTCAAGTGGGTTGGAGTATCCCAACACTAGACTGGTATAAAATAAATACTGATGGTGCAGCTAGAGGCAACCCGAGAATAGCAGGAGCATGATTCATATGCAGGAACTCGAGCGCGCACATAGTACTTACTCTTGCACAACCTCTAGGTATAACTACGGCACTAACAGCGGAAACATGGGCCGCAATGATAGCAACCAGAGCAGCAAATGAAAGAAACTGGACTAAAGTCATGTTCAAAACGGACTCGGAAAATCTCGTGCACTTCATCAACAATCCAAGGGAAGCTCCATGGTATATCTCTGAAATGATTGAGAAGGAAACCGAAAGAAAAATCCCATGTTGTGCTATTCAACATAACTATAGAGGGAAACGGATGGTCCGGGAAACCGATGATGGTAGCCAAGCGGGAAACCTTTCAACATCAATTTGGGAACAGACGAATCCGGCTTTTCTTAATCAAATTATTTTGAGCGACTCTATGAGAATCACATTCCCACGTGTAATAACAATTTAGTTGGTTTTTTCTTAATTTCATGCTTCAAAAAAAAAATATCTAGAAATTAGTTATGGTTTCTTGAATTTCATATATACTATTCCCTCTCCTTCTTTTTTATTTCTAGGCATTTATATTGTTCGGTGTAGGATTTATGGATACCTACTATTATTCTGTTTGACAATAAAGAAAGTGATTTAATAATTAAGTACATAAGAAGGATACCCTCACACTATCTCACATATTGGACGTCATTTTTGTGAATAAAAACTAAACGGCAGCGAATTTAAAGTTAATATTTTATGGATATGTTCATCTTATAAAACTCTATATTCTTATAAAAAACAAGAGTATTCCGAGATGTATAACACCACCATCAACTATGTTGAAAATTAATGAACTTTTAACCATTGAAATTAAGACTGGTAAATTGAGAGGTTTATCATTTCGGAATGCGCTCATTTTTGATAGGCATGCAGATCTTTTTTTTTTTTTTTTTGGTATTCAAAGAGAAGAAACAAAAACTATACTGGAAACGCTTCTCTCTCTTTCTCTCTCCAAAAACAAAAAAAAAAACTCATCATCATCATCATCTTGCTCAGATTTGGTCCGATTGTTTTTCTTTACATTTAATAGATTTTCTTATAGAATAAGAGATGTTGTTATTAATTTATGGTGTCTTTTGAAACATTTCTTCACCATTTTGGTGGTTTTATCTTCGCTTTTTAGGGGATTTTTTCTTCGCTTTGAGAGCGATTATTTCTTCACTTTGATGGTGATTTGTTCAATCTTTGTTGGTTGTTTCATGGCTTGTTATTCTAGATTCGAGAACATCGGCGATTCAACACGGCATAGCTTTGAGTTCATCTTCAACAAAAGGGATTTAGGGCATCCGGGTTTTTCGTTCACATATACAAGATTAAGGGCTAATCATTCCTTGTTATATAAGACAAACATTCAAAATGGTCGGAATTGATTCCGGATTATACCATCTTTTCTCTCTACTTTTCATACAAAAATTGGGTACCTTTGTGGTATTTTGCTCTTTCTCTTCGCGAAATACATGTAATTGGTATCTTTATTTGTATTTGGGTTTTAAGTTTCTTGTATTTTGATGTTCTTTTTCTTGTAAACAATCATGTAATCACCTTTTTGGATTGAATGAAATGTGGTCTGATTGTTCGTCAAAAAAAAAAAAAAAAAGTTACATTCCAGAGAGAAACTATGCAGGATGGGAAATTAGAGGTTGTCCACTCATCCGGACTTTGTGAAGAAAAGCATATCCTGCTAAAGCATGAGCTGCAGTATTAGCTAGCTTGGGAGTATAGTTGAATCCACAGATCTTTATAAGAGGAACATTTCCCCGGAATATTGGCTTCAAATTTGTTACCATTTGGTTTTTATACACAGAAATGACGTCCAACGTGTGAGATGTGATGTAGGACATCTACCTATTTTCAACGTATCAACTGTCCCAGTTGATTTAATTGGTATGTATCAACAATTCTAGTTGATCCCTTACGTTGTATCAACTATTACAGTTGATCCCTAGCATCTGTTTTGGTTTACTTGTTTATCAAGTCTAGTATTTCTTCTGTTAGAGTTTTCTTATTTTTTCTTGTAAGAGTTTTACTATTTTTAGGTTCTTGTTTCATGCCTATATAATCAGGCTTATTTCGTTCTTGTAAGATACATTATTATTATCAAGTTAATCATTATAACTCTGTTCAGAGCAATCTATCTTTCTTTTCTTAAACCCAATTATATTTCCTTCTGTTTTCTCATCCTTTTCTTCCCTTCTCATCACCTGCAATATGTGTATTGCCTTCTTCCTACACGTTCTACACTAGTTGGTATCAGATACAATGTTTTTAGATTTTTTTTATCTATAAATAGATCCTTAAGCCGCTTCCGCAAAATCAAAACCCTACCTTTCGTTTCAATGGGAGAAAAGTTTACATAAACTGATATTGATGCCCTTGTCAAAGCACTTTTGAAACCATTATCAACTGCCCTCGTTACGGAGCTTAAGTCAAAAATTGAAACAAGTATCAATTCTATCGTAGAAAAGAAACTTGAATCACATGAACACTATCTTCTCAAGTTATTGAAACACACATATCTAGATGAGAAAGGTATACCATGTTTGTATGATGATAAGGACGTCAATACTGAAGAAAAGAAAACAGGAGATAAGGAAGATGAAACAACAAAAGTTAAGAAAGGTTCTTTTGTTCCTGAAGAAATTTCAAAATTTCTTAAGTTCACGAAACAATTTGAGAGCTTTCTTAATAGTCCTTATAAAAAATCCTGCAACTGTGAATCTCAACAGTGATGATGAAGCGGACAAGATTGAAGCCGATCAAGAACAATGGTGGGAAGACGAGAAAAAGTTAAAATCTAGTATGAATCCGTATGGAACCTTACCAGAATATAAATTGAAAGATGATATACCCAACTTTCATGGTGGTTTACAAATAGAAGAGTTGTTGGATTGGTTTTATGAGGTAGAATCTTTTTTCAGTTTCATGGACGTACCTGATTCTTCTAAAGTGAAACTGGTTGCATATAAACTGAAAGGTGGTGCTGCAGAATGGTGGGACAAAATCGGTGATGATCGCAGCAAGTATCTTAAGCCTCCTATATGTACTTGGAAAAGAATGAGAGACTTGTTAAGGGATAAGTTTTTACCTAGAGATTATATGCAACAATTGTTTATCAAGTTTCAAAACTATAGACAAGGTGCTATACTTTTTGAAGAGTATGTAGCTGAATTTTATAGTATAGCTGCACGTAACCAATTGAATGAAACTAAAGAGCAATTAGTTGCACGTTTTATAGATGGTCTAAACAACTTAATTCAGCAAGGGATGACACAGTCCGTGTTTACAATGCTTGAAGCTATCCAGCAAGCTATTAAGGTGGAAAGGCATGTACTTAATACTTCCAGACAAGCAACTCCACGACAATCTTGTTATCAGAATTTTTATAAACCTGCCAGACCATATAATTCCTATTATGGTAATCAAGGTGAAAAGGGATCAACAGCGACAGAAACTCAGTTATAGTCCATCTTATCAACCACAGCAACAACCCGTGATTTTTCTTTTGCTTATCCAACTACAACTACAACTACTTCACCAATCTTACCATCCCGTGTTGAACTTCAATTCATTCAACAACAACAAGCTAGACCATGAAATACCAGATTCTCTAATCGAATGCAACAACAATTTCCACCTCCAAATAGAGCTCCTAATATTTATTCAAATTTTCGTGGAGATAAATGCAATAAATGTAACCAACCTGGTCATTCTTTATCTGACTTTCGTTGCTTTAATGGTTTCATTGGAGATCATCAGGTACATAATGAATCACTGGATACTGGAGTTTTGATGATGATGCAGGTGAAGAAGTTGAAATTTTTGAATTACATGAAACTTACGGTGATCACTTTGTTGGGATGATTCGTCCACTACTCAAAGACATAGTATTTTCAAAACAAAGTGTTTTATTGGTGGTAAGGTATGTGACATGATT
Organism: Papaver armeniacum; assembly: GCA_023531295.1. Lineage (NCBI taxonomy): Eukaryota > Viridiplantae > Streptophyta > Magnoliopsida > Ranunculales > Papaveraceae > Papaver > Papaver armeniacum. The sequence continues at coordinate 48,911 of JAJJWW010017000.1, forward strand.
ATTGACAGTAGCAGTGTAGACAATTACATTGCGTCTGTTGTGGTGAAAAAATTGGGATTACCAATTACTCCACATCCTACTCCTTATTCTGTAGGTTGGGTGAATAGTTCCTCAACACAACGTATTACTCATCAGTGTGTTATTCAATTCTCTTTTGTTGGATATGAAGAATTTGTGCTCTGTGATGTTATCAATATGACTGCAACACATCTTCTCCTTGGAAGGACATGGCACTATGATATTAGAACAGTTCATAATTGTTTTGAGAATACTTATACTTTTTACAAAGATGGTAAACGAGTGACTCTGTTTCCCTCAAAGTCTTCTTCAGTGATTAAAGAACTTAGTGATTGCAATACTACTGCATTGGTGGATACTATCTATCGTTCTTTACATTAAACTCACACTTTGAGTTCTCATGAAGACAACAAACCTATGGTACAAATTCCTACTCAGGTACAACCATTATTATCTAAATATCATGCATTATTTCCTGAAGAATTACCTGTCAGTTTACCACCTTTTAGAGATGTTCAGAATTGCATTGATCTTATACCTGGAGATTCTTTACCTAATCAAACTCATTATAGGTTAAATCCTACTGAACATGACATTTTACAGGGTCAAGTTAATGACTTATTGACTAAGGGGTTAATTAGACCTAGTAATAGTCCTTGTGCTTGTCCTGCATTTCTGGTGCCTAAGAAGGATAGTGGATGGACAATGCGTATAGATTGCAGAGCTTTGAATCGTATCACCATTCCTTATAGGTTTCATGTTCCTCGTATTGAGGATATGATTTATCTTTTGGCTGGGTCTATTATTTTCACTAAACTTGATCTTCGCAGTGGTTATCATCAAATTAGAATAAGAGTGGGGGATGAATGGAAAACTGCTTTAAAAATATGAGAGGGTTTATATGAATGGCATGTTATGCCTTTTGGCCTGTCTAATGCTCCTAACACCTTTATGAGACTCACGAATCAGATTTTACAACCCTTTCTGATTAATTTTGTCATTGTATACTTTGATGATATTCTTATTTTTAGTATAAGTGCAAAGGAGCATATCAGTCATCTTTCTCAGGTGTTCAATGTATTATTCGACCATTCTTTGTTTGTGAATTTGAAGAAATGCACATTCATGTCCTCTGAACTTACTTTCTTTGGATATGTAATCTCTTTCAAGGGTATTCATGTGGATCCTTCTAAAGTTCAAGCTATTATGGATTGGCATGTTCCTACTTCTATCAAAAAAGTGAGAAGTTTTCATGGATTAGCTTCTTTTTATAGGTGTTTCGTAAGAAATTTCAGCACCATTGTTGCACCTCTTACTGATTGTTTGAAGAAGGAAAAGTTCATATGGACTGAGGAAGCTGATAAAAGTTTCAATACTCTTAAAGAAAAACTATGTTCAACTCATATTCTTGTACTGCCTGACTTTTCCAAACCTTTTCAAGTTGACTGCGATGCTTTTATTGTTGGAATTGGAGCAGTTTCATCTCAGGAAGGACATCCAGTTGCTTGCCATAGTGAAAAGAATTATGATACACAGAAAAAGTGGTTTACATATGAATTGGAATTGCTTGCACTTGTACAAGCTCTTAAACAATGGCATATTTATTTGGTTCATCAAGAGTTTGTGATTAATACTGATAATCATGCGTTGAAATATTTTCAGACTTTAGCTAAGGTTAACCGTATACATGATAGGTGGTTATCCACAATTAACAAGTACACTTTTTCTATTAAACATAACAGTGGAAAGATTAATCAAGTTGCAGATGCTCTGAGTACGTAGACGGCGACATCTTTTACCAACTATTCGAAATGAGAGTTTTACTTTTGATTATATCAAAGAGATTTATGCTGAGGATGATGATTTTAAATCACTTTCGGAACAATACAGTTCTTTGGCTCATGAAGTTGATGATTTTTTCATTCAAGATGGCTTCTTATTTAAAGGTAACCGTCTTTGCATTCCTAATGGTTCTTTACGTCTTCATTTAATACGTGAACTGCATGGAAGTGGACTTGGTGGTCATTTTGACAGAGATAAAAATATTTCACTTGTGGAGGAACGCTATTTTTGGCCTTCACTTAAGCGTGATGTACAAAAATATGTTATGAAATGCATGGTTTGCCAACAAGCTAAGGGTATTGTTCAAAACACCGAACTTTATACTCCTTTACCAATTCCTGAAGCTCCATGTGTGGAAATTAGTATAGATTTTATTTTGGTTTACCTCGTACAGTTAGAGGAAATAATTCAATAATGGTTGTTGTGGACAGATATTCCAAGATGGCTCATTTTATAGCCTATAAAAAGTCTATTGATGCTTCAAATGTTGCATCTTTATTTTTCAGAGAAATAGTTCGTTTACATGGCATCCCTAAGTCCATTACTTATGATAGAGATACAAAATTTTTGAGTTATTGGTAGGTCGGGAAACAAGCCTATGACTATGTCTAACTGCAAGTGCACAGTGTCATAATGTAACACAAGGCAAGCACAGGTCGATCCATAGGGACAAGGTGGGTGTAGATTTGAAGTTATGGTCTCACTAAAACTGATTTCTAACAAGGAGTAACCAAAAAGGAGGGTTTTGTGTCTATACGACAAGATGTTGGTATAGATTATAACAACAAAATAGATAACAAGAATGCAGATTAAAGGGCACTAGGGAATTCGAATCCACCACCTAATCTCAGTCAAGTCAGTTCAGTTTCAATAATGTTCTTGTCCCTTTTATGGACACCGGACAAGATGCAAGTCTGCCGTTTATCCAGGATCTCAATGGATGGCTTAATATCAACTAAGGTGACTAACTAATCCCTAGTATTAGCTGTCTTCTCACAGTACAACTAATCACAGATCAATTTGATAACTTAGATAATTAAACCTTTCCTAAGATGGATATTCTAATCGCAATTAGGGTATCTTTTCAAAGCACTATCTTTTGGGGCACAATTAGTCAAGGGATCAATAACATACAATGAAGCATGAATTGCAAAGACATTCATCATGTAGTATTCTAACTACAATGGATGCATGACATACACTGTGAAAGTAAAATGATGAAGAGCTCAGATTATATTTATCCTAGACAAGTAAAGCACAACAAGAACAATATCATAAACATGAATCAAACTTAGCAGTAAATTAATGGTTTCATCTCAACCCTAGCAAAATTAATTAGAACATGATGAACACAATAAACTACTACAACTTGGTGCACCGGATAATCTGGGCATGCCTTTTACAACACACTTCCTTCTCTATTTATACCTAAAAATCACTCAATTCCTCTTTACTTCGATAATTAACAAAGACCCACTCACCAAAACGCTTTCCCTTCTTCAATTCATCTCTGCAACTTCATTAATTTGATGTTTCCTCCACTGTAGAAGATAGACCCTAACCCTAGCTTTCTCAATCTTATCTTTTAGGTTTACTGTTCTTGATAAGGGAGGATATAAGATAGAGAGAGACAGAGGTTAAAGGCTTAATTGGTGATGGTGGTTGAGAGCAGAGACGGTCGGGGAGATGGATTTATTGATGGAGATGAAGAAATTGATGGTGTGGTGCTGTAGAGGGAAATAAGAAATGAAGAAGATGTTGTTTCTGTTTGATTAGGGGAAGAAAAGATAGGCGGCTAGGGTGTTGGGTGAGACCATCAGATGTTGATGTCCTGAAGGATGAGCAGTTGGATGATAAGCAGCTTCAACAAATCTAACGGCTCGGGTATACGAACGGGTTTTGATATTGGTTTTGGGTATGATTTCTATACCAAGCCCATGACTCGGTTTAGGCTTTGCAAACGGCTTGCGGAGCGATTTCAAACGGATTGCAACTGATACACAAGCGGATTGCGGCTTCTCTTGCTTGATATTTCCTTTACGTTCTTCACTGCCATCTAGCGGGAGATTTTGTTGCCTCTCTTTCGTAGTCACTAGTCACCATTCTTCTGCCCTTTTGGCTTATCAATTCATCCAAGCTTTATTTAGTACCTAAGAACACAAAATTAATTAGTAAAAGTATTTATTCTTGAAAACAACGAAAATATCGAATTTGGGATAAAATAGAGAGTTAGAGCACAAAAGATGAGATAAATGCCAATAATAAGATGTAAAAATATGCAATATTTGGCACTCATCAGTTATTTCTGGAAGACATTGTGGATGCTTTTGGGAACTAGTCTACAGTACAACACTACTTCTCATTCTCAAACATATGGACAGACTGAAGTTGTCAATCGTTCTTTGGGAAATTTGATACGAGCCAAATGCATTGATAACAGCAAATAATGGGATATTTTCATACCTCACATGGAGTTCGCTTTCAACACTTCAGTAAACAGATCCACAGGTAAGACTCCTTTTTAAATTGCTTATTCAAAGGTACCTAATCATGTTTTAGACTTAGTTGTTCTTCCTAAGTTACAAGCTTCCAATGTCAAAGCTGATAATATGTTACAACAAGCTTCTCAACTACATCATGAAGTCAAAATAAAACTTGAAGAGTCTAATACCAAATACAAAGATGCTGCTGATAAGCATAAAATATTCAAAACCTTTCAAGAAGGAGAGCTAGTTATGAATCATCTGCTCAAGAAACGATTTCCAGTTGGTACCTATAACAAGACTAAGATGAATAAGTACGGCCCTTTTAAAATTTTAAAGAAAATTAGTGACAATGCATATGTCATTGATCTACCTAAGGAATAGAACATCTCCAGTTGGTACCTGCTCAGAGACGAGTTTTTCTCAAGAAGGGGGGGACTGATGTAGGACATCTACCTATTTTCAACGTATCAACTGTCACAGTTGATCCAATTGGTATGTATCAACAATTCTAGTTGATCCCTTACGTTGTATCAACTATTACAGTCGATCTCTATCTAGCATCTGTCTTGGTTTACTTGTTTATCAAGTCTAGTATTTCTTCTTTTAGAGTTTTCTTATTTCTTCTTTTAAGAGCTTTACTATTTTTAGGTTCTTGTTTCATGCCTATATAATCAGGATTATTTCGTTCTTATAAGATACATTATTATTATCAAGTTAATCAATATAACTCTGTTCAGAGCAATCTATCTTTCTTTTCTTAAACCCAATTATATTTCCTTCTGTTTTCTCATCCTTTTCTTCCCTTCTCATTACCTACAATATCCGTATTGCCTTCTTCTTACACGTTCTACACTAATATGGCATGAGAATAAAAGTGTAAATGGATCCTTCCTCTAAAATGTAAGCCACAAATCTTAGGAAACGTTTACAATAAAAATAAATAAAAAGGGACATATCCTTGGAGATTGAAATCATATCATTGTTACCTATAAAATTAGTGTTGTTTGAATGTGGAAAAAAAAACATGTCAGCTACTTTAGGTGGAATTGTGACGATGCAATCTCTCTCATTGTACGTGTAATGACCCGTCCCTCCACCGATACTGTCTCCACTTAGCCACTGCGGTTATCCGGCAGTGTGGGGTTTTTAACGGGCTTCGTTGTGGTAATCCAGCAGAAACTTCCTGGATGGTCACCCATCCCTGGATTACTCCCGCCCAAGCACGCTTAACTGCAGAGTTTTCCGCCAACTCTGGAGCCAATTGTGCTGAAAAGGCCTCGGTGTTAGGGAAGGACAAATCATTACTTATATTCCATTCGTCCAACCACTGCCGAATATCGGGGTATTACAATACCACCACCTTAAATTGGATCCGTCCTCGGATCCGGAATATGTACAAGACCAGATCTCCGACGTTCCCTACCCCTCATGAGAAGCACCTGGACCAATCCCGCCAGCGTACCTTCTCACCCTCGGCAGGTGACCCGTCGTCGGATCTGATACCATTTGTAATGACCCGTCCCTCCACCGATACTGTCCCACTTAGCCACTACGGTTATCCGACAGTGTGGGGTTTTCAACGGGTTTCGCTGCGGTAATCCAGCAGAAACTTCTCGGATGGTCACCCATCCCTGGATTACTCACGCCCGAGCACGCTTAACTGCAGAGTTTTCCGCCAACTCTGGAGCCAATTGTGCTGAAAAGGCCTCGGTGTTAGGGAAGGAAAAATCATTACTTATATTCCATTCGGTCAACCACTGCCGAATATCGGGGTATTACAATACGACAGCCTCTCTTTCTCTCCCACATGAATTCTTCCTTGTCCGACAACCTTTTAATAACTGTCACTCTATCTAGTGTGTCTCAACGGCTATTTCCTTCCGGAATCAAACCAGAACTCTAACCGGATTCAGTCTCTATCTCTCATCTCTATGCTTCTCATCTAGTTTTTCTCAGCATACTCTCTATTAATGATCAAATCAGCATGAGTTCTCAACAAATGAAAAAAAATACAGGTAATAGAGAAACCACATAATCACAGGAATTTGTTTAATTCAAGAAGTTACTCACAATCACAGCAGCATATTGACATGTTTTCCGACCAACAATCATAATCATCCCATCCCCACAATCCTAACTCAGCTCACCTGATTATATTTCCTGAAAAATTTCATAGTCTTTAAATTCTAGTCCAATCTGAAACACTCTCTATTCAGACACCATCCCATCTTGTTGTTCAAAATATCCAAACCATCAACCCATACCCATCTCCACAATATAAACTTAGATCATGTTATTTTCATTAATCTTACCTACCCAGTTAATCCATTTTACTCGGTTTCTTTCACTTTCAGGAACCTAATATGTAATTCTCAAGATAATAAACTAAGGTGCAACCCAAAACCACATTCGACAATAGTATCCCAAATCCCTTAACCCCTCATATCAAACAAACTAAGGAAGGTTTTCTTTCTAGTAAAACTTCTAAATACCATACTCATAAATCCCTCAACATTCGATTATCTATCTACTTAGAAATCATTCATATCAATAATCAAAAACCCATCTAGATCGCAACCATTAAAACAGAGAAACATAATATCAGTGTCAGACATCACAGCCAGTTCCATAAAAACACAAAACCAAGGGAAAAAATGAAATTATCTACAACCAATCAACATAACAATACTAGTAATCCGAGAAACAACATCATCCCCAATTTAAACACCCCTTATGAGCTTATGCATTCAATAATTAGTCTAATGGGGTGATAGACGCATTTCTGTGTCCATTTTGATCTCAATTATGTGTATTATTAGTACTCGATTTTATACTTAATTGGTGTTTTATGCACGTGTAGGTATTTTTGGCCAATAAACATTTTTGGAAAAATCGGCTCGAAAAGTTGGTAAAAGTGCCTGGAGGACACATGTTATTCGGACTCTCACTATGGATAAGGGGTACCCAAATTACTAAGGGGCACACTCAGGACACCCCCAAGTCGGCTGCTAAAGGCACCCCGGACGAGGATAGGGGGTGACCAGCTTCTTCCTAGAAATTCAAATCTTTTTGGCGGGAAATTGTACCAAACGGGAGGCAGATTAGGGTTGAGATTTTGGGCGATTCTTAAGGAGACTCAAGGGCTTGTTTTCGTTGGATTGGACCTGTTATAGCATAACATGGTCGCTGTGATTGATTGGACCCAACCAATTGGGCTAGATAAGCCGGTCCCACCTAATCACTTAGAGAAACATAAATTTTTGGCGCCACTTGTAAAACTACATAAATCAAATCTCTTCTTCTTCCACCTGCAGCTAGGGGTGTTCATGGTCGGTTTTGGTTCGGTTTCAAGCCAAACCAAAACCGAAACCAATACTATCGGTTTCTAAAAATTGAAACCAAACCAATCCATTAACCATTGGTTAGGTTTCCAAATGGTTCGGCCCGGTTTCGGTTTTTCCCAGTGGTTTTTGGTTAACCAATAATTATGTCAAACCAAAAAAAAAAATACACTAATTTACAGAAAAAAATAGTGTTGGTTTACAAAAATTTATAGACAAAAAATAAATAAAAAGAATATCAAGAGTAGTTAAAGCTTACTCTAAATCTAGAGATCAAAAGAAGATTTAACTAATGGCAAGTGACATCTCTAATGAAAATTTAATCAACGATTTTTTTTTATCAATATTCGGTTAACCATTGGTTATTGGTTCGGTTTCTCTATCATACCAAAACCAAACCATTAATCTCGGTTTTCATCTTTTCTAAACCAAAACCAACCATTAGTTAATGGTTCGGTTCGGTTTCCCCCTAATCGATTTGGTTTGGTTCGGTTTCTCGGTTAACCAGTAACCATGAACACCCCTACCTGCAGCTACCCAATCACCTGCTAAAGGCACCCCAGCCGAGTCTTTGGGATAGTTTGGGGTAGTTGCAGAGTAAGAACAAAGGTTGCAGAGAAGTTCTTCATCGCTGCAGAACGAAGAAGAAGACGACCAGAAAACCGTCGCCTATACTTTCATATTCATTATCTTTGTAACAAAGACATTGCAACAATTATTTCAGTTAGAATTTTCACGTAAATAGTCTTTGTAGTGGGTTTTGTAACAATTATAACTGTTACAAAACCCGCTGCTTTGTTAGTTTTCTCTTGTTTTTCACCCTTTTGAGCTATGAACACCTGTTTTGAGCACATGAATAACATGAGGAGCTAAACCCCAACACTGGGATGACGGAGGAAGCCTTATTTCACAATTATTTGGTAACTATATTTGATTCTTTATGACTTTTGCACTTGTTTTTAATTGATTTATGATTTTCATTGATTATTTGTGATTTTGTCTGATAGCGTATGCTTAGTCTAAGAACTCTTGATGCGCTATGCTTATGATTTACATCTAATTCTTTATAAAATCTACTTTTGGCAAAGAAAAAGAGTCTACAAAATATCTATAATTGTTAAGAACCAATATATAAACCAATTGATTTTGATTAATGGTGGAATCCTGAATCCCAATTTCTCCCGATATTGCTATCATCTTTTTGTATATATTTATTAGAATTAATATTTAAGTCTAGAATCGAGTCTACACAAGTCCGAGTGAACGACATCTTATTTACCACTTGAAAAACCACATCAATTTTTGGCGCCGCCGACGCGGACTTGTTTTTAGATTTGTTTTTAGGTTTTAGTGATTTTTATTCTTTTGTTCTATTTTACGTTTTCTTGGGTATTTGTGTTTTGGTTACAGGTTTGGATATTGGATCGAAAAGAAAGCTGAGCCAAAGATATTGGTGATTAACTAAAGACTTGGAGTCAAAGACAAAGCGAAAAGAAACGAGGAAAAGACAAAGAATTTTATTTTTATTTAGTTTTTAGTTTTTAGTTTTTTTTCGAAAACTGTATTAGGGTTTATAATTATTTTTGTAATTTTTCTTTTTATTTTGGACTTTTTGGACATTTGGACATTCTAGACATTATTTTTAAACCCTACAGAAGGGTGGTCTTAAATATAAACTATTTGCAGGGAAGGACGACAGTTACGTCTCTGCACCTTGGGTTCATACACTGACATAGGATTCAGTGGCCCGAGTCGACTACAACCGATTCATAACCCGTCTGGAACGGGAGGTAAGATTTTAAACACTCGTGAATCCCCTGTCAGCGAGTTACTGGACTCCTTCGTATGCATATATGTTGAGGACTGAATACGAACTTTAATTTCTTAGTAAAGGGCAAGGCCTGGCCATACAAGATAAGGGTTCGGATTTCATCATCGTTCTCTTCTTTCCCGCCTTAGGAAAATGATACCAAACGCGAACCCAAGCTTAAAATTTTGACTAGAACGATACCGATAAGGTAACGAGCTTGTATGAAAGTCGTTCAAAAGGACTGTATTGGGTATCTTATTAGCTTAACTCGTTCTTTAGAGGTTTGCTAAAATTGTACCTAGTTTCCTTTCGGAAGATTAGAAGTTGGTCTAGAAACAATCTAAGTGGAGCCATCATGCTTTTTGTTTGCTAGAAATCAATAGGTTTGATTTGGTTGAGTCAGCCTTGTTTTGTGATTGCATATAATCCCCTTCCTTATTCTTTTGCATGCCTGAACGTAAAAGAGACGCCCTAGGTAGATTTGTTAAAGATAAACCTAGTAGTTCTAAGCGTCTCGATTACCTCAATTTAGAAAGTCCGATTTTTGAAGAGTCCGTTTTTGAACGTCCGTTTGAGGAGACAATCCCTAATATTCCGATAGTGCCAGAAATGGCAACTTTGAAAGCTTTGTTGAACCCGATTAGGACTACTCGTCCCTCGTGTATCAGGTTAGCTGAAACAGAAGCAAATTATGAACTTAAACCTGGGACCTTACAGCTGCTCCCAATCTTCTTAGGGAAAGAAAATGAAAACCCCTATTTCCATGTTAGGGACTTTGAGGAAATTTGTAGTACCCTAAAGATTTGAAACCTTGATGATGATGATTTGAAACTTAGGTTATTCCCCTTTTCCTTGAAAGATAAATCTAAATCGTGGCTATATAGTTTGGCTTCTGGTTCAATTGAAACATATGAACAACTTACATCTGCCTTTTTGAACAAGTTTTTCCCTAGGCACAAAACATCGTCTATTAGGACGCAAATTTGCACGTTTTCTCAACAAGAGGGAGAATCTTTGTATAGGTATTTGGAAAGGTTCAATGATGTATTAGCCCAATGTCCTCATCATGGTTTAGAAAAGGTTAGGTTAGTTCATATCCTTTATGAGGGTTTAGATTATTCCACTACGACCACAATAGAATCTATGTGTACAGGTGGTTTTGAAAACCAAACAGTTGATGAGGCGATGACATATTTGCATGAAATCGCCGAAAAGACCCAACAATGGGAAAATAATAGGGAACCCCATAAAACAATTCTTCTAGGCAGAGGAAACGTTAATAGGGTAGAAGGAGGCTATGAATCAGATGCCAAAATTGCAGCAATGGCTAAAAGGTTAGAAGCTTTAGAATTGGGTCACACTAGTAGTCGGGTGGAGCCTTTTAGGAAGGCCATACTATGGAAGAGCAAGCCAATGCTCTTTACAATAGATTCGATAACTCTTAGAAGTTCGACCCATATTCAGAAACTTAAAACCCTGGTTGGAGAAACCATCCGAACCTTGCGTGGTCTAAGGGCCAGAGTCTTGGTCAGTTTAGTAATTCTAATGTTCCCCCAGGTTTTGGCTATACTAAGAATCTTTCATGACCATCTCAGTTTCAGAATCAGTCTGATAAGAAAATTTCAAGTCTAGAAGAAACTCTCATCTCGTTTATTCAAAACACTGATAAGATTCACCAAACACTTTCACATGGCATAGAAAAAAGTAAAAATATAAGCCAGGCTAATTCTCAAGCTATTTCCGAGTTAAAAGACCAGGTTAGTCTGATAAATGAATCTTTGAGAGAAAAATGTAGGTTCCCTAGTCAAACACAACCCAACCCTAGAGGAGTTCATGAAGTAGGTGCAAAACCATCACAACAGTTGAATTCAATTAGAACCCTTAGGAGTGGTAGAGTAGCATACAATCAGGTAACCATGCCCGATAGTGAGCATACTGTAGTACACCCCTCAGGACCATCCATAGCTGAGGGGACTGATAAAATCTCTGATGATGCCAATTTGGTTCCTGAGAGGCCCTATTTTATGCCTAGAGCCCCATTTCCGCAGCTACTAGTACCAACAAAGAGTGAATCCAACTTTAATAACATAATGGAGGTTTTTAAGAAAGTTACCATAAACCTTCCGTTACTAGAAGCAATTAGGCAACTGCTGGCTTATGCCAAGTTACTTAAGGATATGTGTACGCGAAAGCGAAAGCTTAGTGTCCCTAAAAAAACCTTTTTAGCTAGTCATATAAGTTCGATCATTCAGAACACCACAACTCCTAAGTATAAAGACCCAGGTGCCCCTACGATTGCTTGCACGATAGGAAAACACAGGGTAGAGAAAGCTTTACTTGACTTAGGAGCTAGTGTGAACTTACTTCCGTACCATGTGTACTTACAGCTAGGACTTGGTGAATTGAAACCTACCAAGATAAAACTGCAGAGTTAGGCGATAGGTCTGTTAAAATTCCTCGTGGTGTGATAGAGGATGTTCTTATTGAGGTCGACAAGTTTATTTATCCCGTGGATTTCGTAGTCCTAGATACACAACCTTGTCCCTGACCCAGAAAACCAAATATCGGTGATTTTAGGTCGCCCATTTCTAGCCACGTCTAATGCTATTATCAACTGTAGGACTGGACTTATGAACATATCCTTTGGTAATATGACCACTGAACTAAATGTCTTTAATGTTACTAGAAAACCTTCCGATGATTTAGAGGAAGTGAATATGATTAGCACTTTAGTTCATGATCTAGTTCAGGATAATTGGGACGACACTTTATTTGGTGATTCTTTGGATGAATTTGATGAGACAATTCTCTTAGCTCATATAGATGACCAGACTTTAGAACTAGAAGAAGCTCTCGAACATTTTAAGGACTCGAGGACCCGAAATTCGGGCAATAATGTTAGGTCTTTCTGAGAGTAACGATGACCCTAAGTTTGGGGTAGAGAACTAGAAGAAGCTTTTGAGTATTTTAAATACTATGAGGATCCATAAATCTAAGCAATAGTTAGCGGTTTGTCTGAGAGTAGTGATTACCCTAAGTTTAAGGGTAGTGATAGTTCTAGTAATTGTCAAGTCTCCCCCTTAGAAGTCCTTAACTTGGGACTCGATCTTTTTACATCCGAGGTATTACTTGAGTCTCTTCAGACACCACAACCCGATCGCCCTGATACTGTCCAGGGAGAAATTAAGCTATTAGAAACCCGTTATTCGGATGAATCTGTTTGTCAAGGCACTCATATGAAGCCCAATTGGTCGTCCCAGATAGATCCAGTTGTCTTGCAAGAAACTTTTGATAAGGTTGTGCTTCGTTTGTTCATTTTTCTGATCCTCTGCAGTTGCCTCATTTTAGTGGCAGTATTATTTGGTTTTGATGATCCACAGTTGTTTCGACTATTGATATACGATTTGAAAGGGTAATTAGCCATTTTATGGGTACGTAATGTCTGGCTGAAGACGTTAAACTTAGCACTTCTTGGGAGGTAACCCAATATTCATGCGACACGGTAATATCTTTCCTTATCTCTTTTGCTTCAAATGGTAACAATTTCTCCTTGTTCATGCTTTTAATTCTATCTTTAGAACATTGAGGACAATGTTAGATTTAAGTTTGGGGGTATGGGAGAAACTTTTTAGTTGCGATAAATAAACTCCAGAGCCTAGAAATTTATGCTTATTAAGGATGGCACTAACCAATCTAAGTGGATGGAAGCATTTTGGTTGTAGGAGTTGAGGAACCAATCTGATTAGATGGAAACATCTAAAGAGTCTATTCGAGCTCAGGTGTTAGAATTAAAGAAAAAACATGGTAGTTTCGCCATATCACGTTGAATCCTTTTCACTTCTATTTTTATTTTGTTTTCTTTTTAAAATATATTTCTCTAAGTGAGTAGGTGGGGCTCACGATTCAAGTTGTTACCACTACTAGGGTAAAATAGAGTGATTGAGATACCAAAAAAAAAAAAAAAAATTGAGACCAGACCACCAGACCAACCGGAATAAATTTAATAAAGTCGACCACTAGTACCCTTGTATATGCCAGCTGAGTTGACCTAGAGTTAGGATTATCGACCCCTGGTACCCTTGTATATGCCAGTGTGTTGATATTAGTCCAGACCAGTATCTCAGTCCATTAGGATAGGTTTATTTTGGCAGTGGCCTTCAGACAGATATGGGAAACACCGTTCACCTTAGTCAACATCAAAACCATCTACGTTTTTCTCTACATCCATCTTCTTAATCTATCCATGTGATTGGTTGACTCCGGTTATGATGTCAAGAAACAATCTGAGTAGAGCTCTGTCACTTATATATGAATTTTAGTATGCTTGAGTGCAAACTCGTGTACAACAATTGGAATCTCGCATCAGGGTACTTCCTCCTGTAGTCAATAAGTATGCCAACCAAGGAGATTCTTTAATGCTTTACAAGGTTCTGCGTAGATAGTTAGGGTCTGGAGTAAAGGTTTTGTGGGTATATCTCTTGTAAGCCCTCCCGAGACTATAACTCGGCCACTAGGGCCACCTAGGGATTTAAAGGCTTGTTGCATACGCTAAATGCAACCGACGATGCCTGTGATAGTGAGTTAGGATTTTATTTTCTATTTTAGATTTGCTCGAGGACTAGCAAATAATAAGTTTGGGGGTATTTGATAGACGCATTTATGTGTCTATTTTGATCTCAATTATGTGTATTGTTAGTACTCGATTTTATACTTATTTGGTGTTTTATGCGCGTGTAGGTATTTTTGGCCAATAAACATTTTTGAAAAAATCGGCTCGAAAAGTTGGTAAAAGCGCCCGGAGGACACATACTATTCGGACTCTCACTATGGCTAAGGGGTACCCTCAGGACACCCCCAAGTTAGCTGCTAAAGGCACCCCAGCCGAGGATAGGGGGTGACCAGCTTCTTCCCAAAAATTCAAATCTTTTTTGCGGGAAATTGTACCAAACGGGAGGCAGATTAGGGTTGAGATTTTGGGCGATTCTTAAGGAGAATCAAGGGCTTGTTTCGTTGAATTGGACATGTTATAGCATAACAGGGTCGCTGTGATTGATTGGACCCAACCAATTGGGCTAGATAAGCCGGGAGAAGAAAACAGAGGTGTAGAGAGTTCACGGCTGCTGTGAACTTCTGGATTTGGTTTCGTATGAGATTTAGTCGGATTTGGTCGTCGAGTTGGATTGAATTAAGCCTGTTTTGATAAAACAGGACTGGTAAGTCCCTTAGATTCGAAAATAAAGGGAGATTTCGTCGAGTTCAAGCAAAACAGAGGTGATGAAAGTTTCAGTATTTTCTTTAACCATATTTGGAAGTTACGTGGAGTATTACGGGAAGTTAACTATATCTGGAGTTCGATTCTTCTAACTAGGAAAGATTTGACATGTAAGAAGATCGGGATAAAAGAAGAAAGGCCGAGACTTTTGCTAAAAGAAAAACGAAAATATTTGTGGATCAACTCGAGAGATTTTGGGTCTGCTGGCTATATAAGGGTTGGCTCGAGTCACAGAAGGTATCACGTACACTTTGGGGGTAGTTGCAGAGAAAAACCAAGGCTTGTAGAGACGAATTCATAACTTGCAGAGAAGAGGAAGAACAAGAACAGATAACAGCACTCAAGGAAGGTCGCAGAAACCGTTACCTATTCATTCAAATTCATTCTCTTTGTAACAATTTTTCCAACAATTATATTGAGTTCGCAACAATCTCTTAAGGTTTCTCTGTAACAGTGAGTTCTGTAACAATTATATCTGTTACAAACTCGCTGCTTTATTAGTTTTCTCTTGTTTTTCACCCTCTTGAGCTATGAACACCTATTTTGAGCACATGAATAACATGAGGAGCTAAACCCCTTTGCCGAGGCGACGGAGGAAGCCATTGTTCCATGAAGAGTGTTATATTTCTATTTTAATTAATTCTTGCAATTTCTTTTATGATTATTTGCATGGAACTAATATTGGAAAATTGATTTTTATTGAATGATTGTGATTCGTTTTGATGGAGCATGCTTAGTTTAAGACTTTTGATGTTTCATGCTTGATGTATACAATTGTTACTTCGAAAATCTACTAGAGGCAATAAATTAGAATCACTTTAAACGCAAAGAATTGCATGAATATTGATTAGATTGAATCACTTAATTGGTCAATGGTGGAATCCTGAGTCTCGGTGCTTTTTATAATCTTGATAACAACTTCGTAAGTTTTCTATTAAGTTTGAATCTAAAATTGAATCTTCACAAGTATGAGTGAACGATACTTTTCATACCACTTTCTACAACAATTTAAAATCACATCATGGGGATTGTGCTAAGCCATCTTTAATTTTATTTACTTTGGACGTTGTTGAGTCTTGCTCCGAGTTCCCCGACTGACGCTCCGATTTCTGCTCCTAGCCAACCATATCGGTGGCCCTGTTTGCACACCACTTGCTCTGGAGGATGATTAACAACATGAGGCTCTGGGTTCACTGGATCGGCGGGAATGGCTGGAACAACGGGAATAGGATTTGCGAAAACTGGATCGGTGGTTTGATGATCTAGATCGTTGAGATTCTCTAGCAAAATTCTCTTGACCAAGTTGGCCAACAGTAGGACACGACGCATCAAGAACAGGGAAATGCATTGGCTCATCCTTACGCCATGGATGTATGGCCAACAATCGAACAACATATCTAACTTCTACAGGAAGAATAATGGGCATGAAACCAACCTCGCTAACACCAAAGAACCAAGAAGCGATCCGCAACAATAGATACTCCTTCATGAACCTCGAATGGAATTTATTTGGGTTGATAAGAATACATGGTCCAATCATCATCATCGGAACCAGGTCTATGAGGATTATTTGCCTTGGTTGGATTCGCATCATCATCTTCAATCTTGGGACTCTTACCCTTAACATAATCTGGAACTTCCTCATCCATGGGATCTTGCTCAGAAGCGTTCTTATCTCTTTGCTAATTCACAGTTTCATCTCTATCTCCAGAACCATTACGACCACTGCTTAAAACTTCATAATTCTGGACTTGAATATTAAATGGGTTGTTAGTATCTTGATTAATTGGTTTAGGGCGAGGTTGATTGAAAACTTGAGAAAGTGATTCAACGCGAGGTTCTCTTATCAGTGGATGATCAAGTCCTGGTAGTCCACCTTGTTGTTGCATCTCTTGAACTTTCACATTATGTTGCATATCCTCCAAGTACCAATCAAAGCTATACTGATAATCAGGGGATTCACAAACTTGAGGAAATGCAATTCCATAAGTCAACCTTTCAACAACGTATTAATGAGTGCTAGAGCATTGCTCGGTCAAACTCGCATGCGTTGCTATCTCAAGCATGTTTGTCAATGTTAGTGATCAAAACTATAAGTCTTGATTTCTAGCCTATTTGTAGATGTCTCGGACTAGGACATAGATAGTGTAGTTGAGCTTAAATCTCTCGACGTTCATCTCTTGAAGACGAAGAACTACTAAGGGGAGCTTGTGGAACTTCTTCGACAAAAAGTATGTGGAGACTTGAACTTATCTATCACTTGGAAAGTCTATTTCAACTATCTCATATATTGAGACATAAGTCGTGTTACGATATAGTTTTCTCTCTACACATTTGAGATTTCGAACTGAGTATATCTCGCTTACATATTTCTCGAAATATGTGTAAGCTTTCGCTTCGACCAAGTTCATCTCATATCATGAGAAAATTGTCGAGTAACATTTTACATGGTTTGTGTGATACAATCATTTGGTGTAAGACTTGGAAGGTTTCAATAATGATTATTTCAATATCTTGAAAATTGCATTGATGCTAATAGTGTGTGAAAACGGCTGTTGACATTATAGAAGAATGTTTGAATGATTGAAATAAAGAGTTGATGATGTAACCATCTCTGGATATAAGCATATATAGTGTGTTCGCACATTAGTGTATAAGTTCATAAACCAGAAACCAATAGTATGCATATGTGTGTATACGGAATTGGTTAAGGAGACAGGTTAAGTATGCATACACGTACGCATACTGGCGGAAGTTCTCAAACCGAGAATTTCTGCTGAGTTTGGTTTTGGCAAAACTCTTAACTAGTCACCTTAAGTATGCGTACATGTACGCATACTGGCAGAAGTTTTTGAACCGAAAATTTCTGCTGAGTTTGGAAACTTTATAAACTCAAAACCGGTTGCTTTGCAGACCTTTAAATCATACGGAATGTAATCTTTTCAAACCGTGGCTATAATGTTCATGATTGATTCAAGTGAATCAAACCGATTTGATTTCAATTGTGTTTTTCTAAACAATTGAACAACTCTTTAACTAGTTCCATTTGAGTCATTTGAACTAGTTATGGTTAAGATGAATAAGGTTGATATGAGAGTAATCATATGGCTAACCTCGGTTAACTATTTGTGAACCAACTTTGGTGTACACGTTTAGGTACGGCTACATAAACCTAAATGAGGGTACATTTCATTTGTGTGTAACAAGCTAAGTTCGATCTAACGGTTGAAAGATATTAGCTCGGTTGAATCGAGTTTTTCATCTAACGGTGAATATTGAATGCTTTGTTACCAAGGTAACTTGGATTGCAAACCCTGATTTGAAAACTATATAAAGGAGTATTCTAGCAATTGGAAAACCTAATCCCCCACACCTCTTGTGTGTTACTAGTTGCATAACTAGAGTCGATTCTCCTTTAACCTTAGGTTTCTTCTTGTAACCCCGTAGGTTAACGACTTGAAGACTTCATTGGGATTGTGAAGCCAGACCCAACTATTATCTTTGTAGTTGCGTGATCTGATCTCGTTGTTTCTATCATGTTGAGTGCAATTGAAATAATTGGCTCGAGATTTTATATCTCCGATAGGCAAGATAGAAAAGTAATCACAAACAAACTTCGTCTCATCGTTTGTGATTCCACAATAACTTGTTTAGCTAGTCGATTAAGTTTATTGTGAGGTGATTGATAATACTAGGTTGTTCTTCGGGAATATAAGTCTGGTTTATCAATTGATTCATGTTCACCTTGATTTATCAAAAGACGGAACAAAAACTCTTGGGTATTTCTGTGGGAGAGAGATTTATTCAATCCTATAGACTTTTCTATGTGAGACAGATTTTTCTATCAAGTCTTCGACTTTGGGTCGTAGTAACTCTTATTTGTGGGTGAGATCAGCTAAGGGAATCAAGTGCGTAGTATCCTACTGGGATCAGAGAAGTAAGGAGCGCAACTGTACCTTGAATCACTGTGAGATTGATTATGGTTCAACTACAGTCCAGTCCGAAGTTAATTGGTAGTAGGCTAGTGTTTTTAGCGGCTTAATACAGTGTGGTGTTCAATCTGGACTAGGTCCCGGGGTTTTTCTGCATTTGCGGTTTCCTCGTTAACAAAATTCCGGTGTCTGTGTTATTTCTTTTCCGCATTATATTTTGTTATGTAATTGAAATATCATAGGTTGTGCATTAAGATCAATCATTTAGAATATCCAACCTTGGGTTGTTGATTTACATTGATTGACACTTGAACATTGGTCTTTGGTAACGTTCAAGTTACTCCTCTTATTCAATCGGGCTCGCAGACTTCTATTTGCTGATTGCGGATTGAATTAAGAGTTTGAGATATTAAACTCTTTGATATACTTTAATCTAGCTAGATTGAGTCTGACTATCTAGTTGATTCTCTAGAAAGTGTATTGGAGTAAGTTCTCTCAGATTGCCAAACGAATTATTGGGTGTGGTTGTTAGATCCCCGCATTTTCAATTGGTATCAAAACGGGAAAATACATTAAAGACCTCATAAGTCTGTGTTTGTAGCGATCTGATATGGACAAAGGTGTTATCTCTATAAACGTACCACCAGTCTTCGATGGCTCTAATTACTTATGGTTATGGTGGAAAATTTCTATGCGTGCCTTTCTTCAAGCGCGTGATTTTCAATCATGGGTTTATGTAGTTAATGGCTATGATGCTCCCGTTGTGGCAGTAGAGAATGTAAACGTTCCTAAGAACATTGGTGAATACAATGCTGCCGAGATACTTGCTGCAAAGCAAAACTCCGACGGTTTGAATGCCATCATACATGCCATTACCCTAGATCTTCAGCACCATGTGACTACGTGCACTAGGTATAAAGATGCTTGGGATATCTTAGAAACCGTATTTGAATGTGTTGATGGTGGTTTTTAGCTTAGGGTTAAAATCGTAAAACCCTAGTCAGACAGTGACGTCACAGAACTTGAGTAATAATGTCTCCACTAAGCACACTTATTGAACCCTTTAATATGTCTCCAACTTGGCTACAAACGCTAATGTACCTTATTTTTAATACTAATTAGGGTTTTCTCGACTAAGCGCACTTATTGACGTCAGACAGTGACGTCACAGAACTTGAGTAATAATGTCTCCACTAAGCGTACTTATTGAACCCTTTAATATGTCTCCAACTTGGCTACAAACGCCAAATCCTTTGGCCACGACACACGTAGCTACATGTTTTCCACGAAAACACTCGATACATCAACGCATGTCACAAACTGGTGGATGCTCATTGGGTATTGGTTTGGTGGTTTACAGCGTGCGGCGTACACTACGCCCGTTATAAGAAAGTGTCATAAGGATGAGGCGGTTAGTAAATACAGGGAGTAATGGTGAAACGCTTTCTTTTATGGAACATCAATTCCAGGCGTTACCGGTTACCACCTCCTCCCATTTACTCACCCGTTTTCCATTTCTTAATGAGACCAGAGTACGTTTCACTTAGACTTGTATAAATGGGTCTTACGTATTTCCACCGAACAACAAGTTCAGGTCAGGAGCATACAACACTCAGAAACCACTTGCTAGCTTTCCCATCTGTTAGCTTTCACTTTCTAATACAAGTCAAACAACTACTCTTCCAGAATCAACTATTCTGGTCTCAACACTTTCTTCGCTTCCCTCCCTAAAACCAACCCTTATCCTTCACTTTGTGACCGAAGCAAGACTGGAACGGCCATTTCTTGGTTTAGGCCGTATTTGTACAGATTGATCTCTCAAATCTAAAGTACTCCCTTGCAGTACATTGTTTAGGGTTTAGACTCAGTTTCTCACCCACTCACGCGAAATTACTGAAATCAGCAGAACCGTCATCACCCTCAGACAGAAGGTAATACCAGTGAAAATGAAGCTAGGCTTCAAAACCTTAATTCCGATTGGGAAAACCTTCGTATGGCAGATGAAGATTCATTTGATGAGTTTAATCACAAAGTTTCTTAAATTGTTAATGCATCTTTTGCATTGGGTAAGACTATTTCTGAAAAGGACATTGTGATGAAAATTCTCATATCGCTGCCATCTAGATACGATTCTAAGAAGCATACCATCGTTGAAGGAAATAACCTTGATGTTCTTTCCAGAAACACGTTGGTTGGAAAGCTAAAGATCTTTGATCATGAGCACACATCCAAAATCGGAAAGGATGTTGCCTTCAAAGCACAAAAGAATACTAAATTACTTGACAAAAGTAAAAGTGTTTATGTGTATGAGGATGATCTTACTGAGACTGATTCATCAGATGAAGATCTTGAAAAATTAGTCTCTATGATCACAAGACAGTTTAGGGATCTTCTATTGAAGAGAAGTAAACAGTTTTCAAGAGACAAACCTAGGTCGTCAGTTAAACCTCACAATCGCGTTCCTCCTAAAAACAGGGATGTTGACGAGGCTGATGATGAGGATATGCCACAGTGCTTTAAGTGTAAAGGTTTTGGTCATTTTGCAAATGAGTGTCCAAATCGTAGAAAATACACTGGAAACAAAGGTCTTGCTGCAACTCTTGATGAAATGTCTGATCACTATGATTCCAATGAAGACGAAAAATCAAGTGTTGCACTTCTTGGTGAAGATGTCGATTTTGATAACTGTATCAATACATACATCAATCTTGATATTCTTCTAGAAAGAAACTCAACTAGTCTGGAAGAAGAAATTATCCTTGCTATTGGAAACCCTTTATCTGATTTTTCAGGTTCCACTTTGTGCCTAGGAGCTTGCACATCTCGGGAGTCTGAATCAGCATATCCATCGACATGTTCTTATTGTTCACCCAAGGGTCATGAACTTTCAAAGTGTTTCAAGTGTAAACACAAGATGAGACATGTCAAGAGACTTCAACGAAGAGCAAATCGCCTAGCAAACAAGATCAAACTTGTTCAAAAAACCGCTGAGGTATGTAAGATTTTATCATCTTCAAAGAAGTTGGTTTCCAAAAATAGGTCAAGACCACTAGAGAAAAGAGTATGGTCTAAACACTTTGATAGACATGGATCTATGAATTCCTTTCAAAAGGGTCATGATGGATAAATTGTTGTTCACCACAGCACAACTTAATTGTGTTGTTTTTTGTGCATCTTGTCTCATGTGCCTGATTAAAAGAGACAAGAACTTGCACACCTCAGGCTTAAAAAAAAAAAAAAAAAAAAAAAAAAAATGTTTTGCTTTTCTTAGATTTGTTGTATGATTTGGAATTCTTTCATATCTAATTGATATTGGAAGGAACCTCCTTGTTTATCAAAAGAGGGTTATTCTCGACTATTCCACTTTCTTTAGGATCGTGAATCGTGCGTGTGTGAACCTGTGTAGTTAAAAGGTTCCATAACCCTACATTCCTTTTTCCTTCTCTGAAACTCTTTTCATCTTAAGACTGCCTGTTGAGTTTATATTGTGATTTCCTCTCACAAACCCATACACGTATGGAGACTCCAAGCATCATGTATTCTGATGGAAAAGATGTTAATATGATTGTTAAGCCATCAATCATAAAGGAAAAAGAAAAATCTCAGTTGCCTCCGACTTTGAAAAGAAAAACAAGGAATGTGAGGATGCCAAGAGCTGTTCCTACAAATTCTCAGAAGTTTTCTGATGTTCTTGAAGAGTTGAAGGAAGCAAGAAAGGAGATTAAGCAAATAAAGGCTTTTGTTATGAGAACTCTCGAAATTCATAAGGCCCTGGTTCGACATCATCAGCCTAGAAGGTTCGTTGGAATCGACTCCTTTCTCCATGAACCCTATGTACCTATGGCTGTTGACGACAAGGATTTCGGGGACGATAAAGAATTCTTCATAGGTCTCAATGTCTAGTAAATCTTCTTTTTGTGTTTTCTAGAAGAATAACTAGGGTTTGGAATAGCCATTATTGTGAGTACACATAGCTATGTCCAACGATTTTCATCTTCATTGTTTTTAGATTTATTTATTTAAACTCTAAAGTCTTTTTTGGAAGATGATTTTTGCAATTTTAATCTTTATGATTTTATATATTGCAAATTGTTATGGGATTACGTTCGTGAACCTGTGACTGTCCCATACCTGTTCAAAAGTTATCTCTATTATGTCGATATGAATGTATTGATGGAAGATAGAATGAACTTTTGACATTACAAAAGTTAAAGCCTTTTATGTCATGTTTTGATAAAAAGAAGGGATAAAACTTTTGTGTACAAGGATTAAGTCTATTATATGTCATTGTGCAAATAGTGATGAAAAATAAAATGAATCCTTGTCTATTCCGCAGTATTTGGTCGATCTCCGATCCACAATCTTTGTGCATATACTGTGTTGTTCCATAAGGTTTCTTATGTTGAGCACAATCGACTGAGTTGTTCATTCTCTTATGATTAACTTAGTTGTTGCTCCGTGAGGTTCCCTATGTCGAACATGATCAACTAAATTAATCAGTCTATTTTGGTTATTTTAGTTGTTGCTCCATAAGTTCGCTTATGTCGAGCATGACCAATTAAATTGATCGCTTTATGTGGTTAATTTGGTTGTGTATTTCAATTAAATTAACCATGGATTCTCTTGTGATTAATTTGGTTGTTATTTTTCGATTGAACTAACTATGGGTTCTCTTGTGGTTATTTCAATTGAATAGTTTTGGATACAAATTCATGGTTTCATGTGATTTGTTTGTCCGAAAGAAATACTTCTTTTCTTGTGAAAGTAAGGTCGCCTTTGTTGTTCCTTCGGGGATGACATTTTATGGGGGAGAGTTCTTTTGAACTTGTGCTTAATTGCCATATCTTTGTGGGGAGTGCGGCTGTGGAATTTTTAGGGGTTATCTTGTATCTTCATAACTCCTTGATGAATGGATTTAGCTTCGGCTTTATGATTGCATCTAAATTTGTTGTATGTTAATACACCTTTTGGTCATGATGTATCTCCGTTGAAATTTCATTAGGATCCCACTAATTTTCGTACCTTTGCCAATTTTTTTGACAAAAAGGGGGAGAATTAATGTGTAGTCACTCTACAGATACATATGGTTTAAGGATCATTATGTAAGGGGGAGTGGTTTTCATGTTGAGATATGTATTGACTAAGGGGGTGTGATGCATATCACCATAGTGTTATTGTCAAAGTTGTGATACAATTGAACTTTGATGTTGTGTAATAATACTATGACACTGTATAACAATGATTGAGAGCATTTTGTTTTCTCATTGTTATAGCTACGAATCTTCAACGACTGTGATGCTGAACTTACAACCTTTAGGATCATGGAGTACTTGGAAGTGACGAAGATTTCGAGTCGCGTTGAAGATGCTAAGGAGATCAAGCATGTGGATAAGATTTTTTTTTTTTTTTTTTTAACCTTTTTTGTAATCCATATGTATTGATAGTTTTGTCACTAAAATTGACAAAGGGGGAGATTGTTAGAGCATTGCTCGGTCAAACTCGCATGCGTTGCTATCTCAAGCATGTTTGTAAATGTTAGTGATCAAAACTATAAGTCTTGATTTCTAGCCTATTTGTAGATGTCTCGGATTAGGACATAGATAGTGTAGTTGAGCTTAAATCTCTCGACGTTCATCTCTTGAAGACGAAGAACTACTAAGGGGAGCTTGTGGAACTTCTTCGACAAAAGGTATATGGAGACTTGAACTTATCTATCACTTGGAAAGTCTATTTATACTATCTCCTATATTGAGACATAAGTCGTGTAACGATATAGTTTTCTCTATACACATTTGAGATTTGAGATTTCGAGGTTAGCATATCTCGCTTACATATTTCTCGAAATATGTGTTGGTAAGATTTTGCTTCGACCAAGTTCATCTTATATCATGAGAAAATTGTCGAGTAACATCTTACATGGTTTGTGTGATACAATCATTTGGTGTAAGACTTGGAAGGTTTCAATAATGATTATTTCAATATATTGAAAACTGCTTTGATGCTAATAGTGTGTGAAAACGGCTATTGACATTATAGAAGAATGTTTCAATGATTGAAATAAAGAGTTGATGATGTAACCATCTTTAGATATAAGCATATATATAGTGTGTTCTCACATTAGTGTATAAGTCCATAAACCGGAAGCCAAGAGTATGCATATGTGCGTACACTGAACTGGTGAAGGAGACAGGTTAAGTATGCGTACATGTACGCATACTGGCGGAAGTTCTCAAATCGAGAATTTCTGCTGAGTTTGGTTTGGGCAAACTCTTAACTAGTCACCTTAAGTATGCGTACGTGTACACATACTAGCGGATGTTTTTGAACCGAAAATTTCTGTTGAGTGGCAACTTTACAAACTCAAAACCGGTTGCTTAAGTACGCATACCTGTACGCATAGCATACCTGTACGCATACTTAAGCTGGTTACTTTGTCAAATCGGTCAAGTCCATGAACTTAAACATTTAAATCATACGGAATGCAATCTTTGCAAACCGTGGCTATAATGTTCATGATTGATTCAAGTGAATCAAACCGATCTGATTTCAATTGTGTTTTTCTAAACAATTGAACAACTCTTTAACTAGTTTCATTTGAGTCATTTGAACTAGTTATGGTTAAGATGAATAAGGTTGATATGAGAGTAATCATATGGCTAACCTCGGTTAACTATTTGTGAACCAATCTGGTGTACACGTTTAGGTACGGCTACATAAACCTAAATGAGGGTACATTTCATTTGTGTGTAACAAGCTAAGTTCGATCTAACGGTTGAAAGATATTAGCTTGGTTGAATCAAGTTTTTCATCTAACGGTGAATATTGAATGCTTTGTTACCAAGGTAACTTGGATTGCAAACCCTGATTTGAAAACTATATAAAGGAGAACTCTAGCAACTGGGAAACCTAATCCCCACACTTCCTATATGTTACTAGTTGCATAATTAGAGTCGATTCTCCTTTAACCTTAGGTTTCTTCTCGAGACCCCGTAGGTTAACGACTTGAAGACTTCATTGGGATTGTGAAGCCAGACCCAACTATTATCTTTGTAGTTGCGTGATCTGATCTTGCTGTTTCTATCATGTTGAGTGCAATTGAAATAATTGGCTCGAGATTTTATATCTTCGATAGGCAAGATAGAAAAGTAATCACAAACAAACTTCGTCTCATCGTTTGTGATTCCACAATAACTTGTTTCGCTAGTCGATTAAGTTTATTGTGAGGTGATTGATAATACTAAGATGTTCTTCGGGAATATAAGTCCGGTTTATCAATTGGTTCATGTTCACCTTGATTCATCAAAATACGGAACAAAAACTCTTGGTTATTTCTGTGGGAGACAGATTTATTCAATCCTATAGACTTTTCTGTGTGAGACAGATTTGTCTATCAAGTCTTCGATTTTGGGTCGTAGCAACTCTTAGTTGTGGGTGAGATCAGCTAAGGGAATCAAGTGCGTAGTATCCTGCTGGGATCAGAGAAGTAAGGAGCACAACTGTACCTTGAATCAGTGTGAGATTGATTAGGTTCAACTACAGTCCAGTCCGAAGTTAATTGGTAGTAGACTAGTGTCTGTAGCGGCTTAATATAGTGTGGTGTTCAATCTGGACTAGGTCCCGGGGTTTTTCTGCATTTGCGGTTTCCTCGTTAACAAAATTCTGGTGTCTGTGTTATTTCTTTTCTGCATTATATTTTGTTATATATTTGGAATATCACAGGTTGTGCGTTAAGATCAATCAATTAGAATATCCAAACTTGGGTTGTTGATTTACATTGATTGACACTTGAGCATTGGTCTTTGGTACCGTTCAAGTTACTCCTCTTCAATCGGGCTCGCAGATTTCTATCTGCTGATTGCGGATTGAATTAAGAGTTAGAGATGTTAAACTCTTTGATATACTTTAATCTAGATTGAGTCTGACTGTCTAGTTGATTCTCTAGAAAGTGTATTGGAGTAAGTCCTCTCAGATTGCCAAACGAATTGTTGGGTAGGGTTGTTAGACCCCCGCATTTTCAATGAGGATACCAACAAATGCAGGGATCAAGGATTTTGGACTTACACAAGTATGAATTCACATACAATGTTTATATCCAAACATGGTTATATATTCTAAACTCTCATTTCCATCATTGAAACTTTATTAGAGGATGTTATATAGTTGTAATTCACAAACTATTTTTTCATCAAAGCGAATTTCAAGTTATTGAAATATTCAACATGACTTTCGTCACTAGTAAAGATGAACTTGGCCAAAGCAAAAGTTTACCAACACATATTTCGAGAAATAGTAAGCGAGATAAACTCGGCTCGAAATAGCAAATGTGTATAATTGAAGTCTATATAGCCATACGACTTTTGTCTCAAGATAGGAGATAGAGTAGATAGACTTTTTAGTGGTAGATAAGTTCAAGTCTCCACATACCTTTTTGTCGATGTAGTTCCACCAGTTCCTTGAGTAGTTCTTCGTTTTTGCATGATGAACGTCGTGGAGTCTAGAGCTCAACTACACTTACTATCCTAGTCCGAGACCTATAGTTTTGGCAACTAAACTTGACAAACAAGCTTGAGATAGCAACACTTGCGAGTTCTCCCCCTTTGTCAATTTTAGTGACAAAACTATCAATACATATGGAATACAAAATAAATAAACTTTGCAGCTTCTCATCCACATGCTTGATCTCCTTGGTTCTTCAACATTACTCGAAATCTTCGTCACTTCCAAGTACTCCAATGATTCCAAAGATATTCAATGTAGCATCATCGTTGTTGAAGATCCGTAGTCATAACATTGAGAAAAAAAATAGCTCTCAATCATTGTTATACAGTGTCATAGTATTATTACACTGCATCAAAGTTCAATTGTATCACAACTTTGACAATAATACTATGGTGATATGTATCACCCCCCCTTTGTCAATACTTCATCTCACATGAAAACCACACCCCCTTACATATTGATCCGAAAACCATATATATTTGTAGTTTGAACTACACATTAATTCTCCCTCTTTGGTCAATAAAATTGGCAAAGGTACGAAAACTAGTGGAATCCTAATAAAATTTCCATAGAGACATTTCATGACCAAAAGAAAATACATATCAACTTTTTAGATGCAATCATATAGTTGAAACTAAATGCATTCATCAAGGAGTTTATAAAGATACAATACAACCCCTATAGCCGCATTCCATAGCCGCACTCCCCACAAAGATTTGGCAATTAAGCACAAGTTCAATTAAGAATCTTCTCCATAAAATGTCATTCCCGGAAGAACAACAAGAGCGACCTTACTTTCACAAGAAAAGAAGGATTTCTTTGGACATCAACAAATCACATAAGAATATGAATTTGTATTCAAAAATCTCAATTAAATTAACCACAAGATAACCCATGATTAATTCAATCGGAAATACTCACATAAGATAACTTACGGATCCGCGCAGTACTTACATAAGAATATGGATCAGGGAAGACCAATACTGCGGAATAAACAAAGATTCATTTTATTCTTCATCACCAATTGCACAATGACAAAATATACTTGATCTTTGTAAACAAAAGCTCATCCTATCTTCCATCAATATTTGCATAATGACATAATAGGCTTATCTTTTGTTTGTCAAAAGTTTATTCAATCTTTTATCAATACTTGCATATCGACATATGAAAGACTTAACTTTTGACCATGTATGGGACACTCATAGTTCACGGACGCAAACACACATATCCCATACCAAGTTGCTATATATGAAACCTTAAAGATTAATACTACAATATCATCTTCCAAATAAACTTTAGAATTTAAACAAATAAATCTAAAACCATTGAAGGTAAAAAACGTTGGACATAGCTATGTGTACTCACAATAATGGCTATTCCAAACACACATATCTCATACCAAGTTGCAATATATGAAACCTTAAAGTACAATATCATCTTCCAAATAAACTTTAGAATTTAAACAAATAAATCTAAAACCATTGAAGGTAAAAAACGTTGGACATAGCTATGTGTACTCACAATAATGGCTATTCCAAACCCTAGTTATCCTTCTTAAACAAAACAAGAATAAAATTCTCATAAGAAGTTTTCCTAGACATTGAGACCTCTGAAAAATTCTTTATCGTCCCCGAACTCCTTGTTGTCAACAGCCATGGGAACATATGGTTCGTGAAGAAATGAGTCAATTCCAACAAACCTTCTAGGCTGATGATGTCGAACCAGTGCCTTCTGAATTTTAAGAGTTCTCATAAAAAAAGCCTTTATTTGTTGAATCTCCTATATTGTTTCCTTCAACTCTTCAAGAACATCAGAAAACTTCTAAGAATTTGAAGGAACAACTCTTGGCTTCCTTACATTCCTTCTTTTTCTTTTTAAATGTTGGAGGTAACGGAGATCTTTCTTTTTCCTTCATGATTGATGGCTTAACAATCATATTAACATTTTTTCCATCAGAAGACATGATGCTTGGAGTATCCATATGCGTACGGGTTTGTGAGAGGAAATCACAAAATAAGCTCAACAAGCAGTCTTAGGTTAAAAAAAGTTTCACGGAAGGAAAAAATAATGTAGGGTTACGAAACCTTTAAACACATACGTTCGTGTACACACAACTCACAACCCTATAAAAGGCAGAATTGTCTAATTTAACCCTCTTTTATTAAAAAAAACTGAGAATACTTTTCCAATATCAATTAGATATGAAAAGCGGCACGAATTCCGAATATTACAATGCTCTCAGAGAAAAAACATAAAAAAACAAAATCAAAACAATCTAGAAGACTTTTCTTTTCCTAAAGCCTGAGGTGTGCATAAATCTTGTCTCTTTTGATCAGGCACATGAGACAATATGCACTAACCAACACAATTTAAGTTGTGCTGGGGCGAACAATAATCTGTCCACCATATCCTTTTTGACCGAAATTTATAGAACCTTGTTTCTCATAGTGTTTAGACCATAAACTTCTTTCTAATGGTCTTGTCTTATCCTTGGAAACTAACTTCTTTGACGAAGATAAAATCTTACATACCTTAGCGGTCTTTTGAACAAGTTTAAGCTTGTTTACTAATCGATTTGCTCTTCGTTGAAGTTTGTTGACATGTCTCAATTTGTGTCTGTACTTGAAACAATTTGATAGTTCATGACCTTTGAGTGAACAATACGAGCATGTCAACCTGGAATATAATTCATACTCCCGAGATGTGCAAGCTGCTAGACATATAGTGGAACCTGAAACATTACACAGAGAGTTTCCAACGGAAAGGTCAATTTTTTCTTCCAGATTGGTTGAGTTCTCTTCTGAAAGAATATCAAGATTGATGTATGTATTGCTACAGTTATCAAAATTAATATTTTCACAGAGAAGCGCAATACTTGATTTTTCGTCTTCATTAGAATCATAGTTGTCAGACATTTCATCAAGAGTTGTAGCTAGACCTGTGTTCCCAGTGTATTTCTTTCGATTTGGACATTCATTTGCAAAATGACAAAAACCTTTACACTTAAAGCACTGAGGCATATACTTGTCATCAGTTTCATCATTATCCCTAATTTTAGGAGGGACACGATTATGGGGTTTATATGATGACCTGGATTTATTTCTAGAGAACCGTTTACTTCTCTTCAAAAGAAGGTCCCTAAACTGTCTTGTGATCAACGAGACTGACTTGTCAAGGTCTTCATCTGATGAATCAGCCTCAGAAAGATCATCTTCAGAGATGCAAACACTTTTACTTTTATCAAGTAATTTACTGTTCTTTTTTGTGCTTTCAACGCAACATCCTTTCTAGATTTGGATGTATTCTCATGATCAAAGATCTTTAATTTCCCAACCATAGTATTTCTGGAAAGTGTTGCGAGATTATTTCCTTCAACGATGGCATGCTTCTTAGAATCGTATCTGCATGGCAGAGATCTGAGAATCTTCATCACAATGTCCTTTTCAGGAATAGTCTTACCCAATGCAAATGATGCATTAAAATTTTCAGACACTTTGTGGTTAAACTCATCAAATGACTCTTCATCTGCCATACGAAGGTTTTCCCAATCAGAATTTAGGTTTTGAAGCCTAGATTCCTTTTCACAGGTATTCCCTTCAAATACGGTTTCTAAGATATCCCGGGCATCTTTAGACTTCGTGTACGTAGTCACATGATGCTGAAGATCTGGGGTAATTGCATGTATGATAGCATTTAAGCTGTCAGAATTTTTCTTTGCAGCAAGGATTTCTTCTGGTATATATCTACCAATATCCTTAGGTATAGACACATTGCCTTCTATATCGACCGGAGGAGTATATCCATTAGCAACACGTACCCATGTTTGAAAATCACGAGCTTGAAGGAAAGCACACATAACGATTTTCCACCACAAGTAGTTTGAGCCATCGAAGACTGGTGGGTAGTATAAAATTTCTGTCCATAGAGTCAGATCGCTACAAGCACAGACTTATAAGGTCTTTAAACGTGTTTGGCTGCTCTGATACCAATTGAAAAAATGGGGGTACAACAACCTCACCAAATATTTCGCTTAACAATCTGTATGGACTAACTCCAATATACTTTTAATAAAATCAATTAGACAGTCAGACTCAATCTTAAGAAAAGTATATCAAAGAGTTATATCTCAATCTCTCAATTCAATCCGCAATCAAACAAATAATAATTTGCGAGCCCGATTGAATATAAGAGAAATAAACTTGAATGGTACCAAAGACCAATGTTCGAGGATCAATCAATTTCAATCAACAACTAAAAGTTGGTTTTACCAATTGACCGATTCAACGCAGAACCTGTGATATTTTAATTATATAACAAAATATAATGCGGAGAAGAACTAACATATACACCAGAAGTTTTGTTAACGAGGAAACCGCAAATGCAGAAAAACCCCGAGACCTAGTCCAGATTGAACACACACCGTATTAAGCCGCTAAATACACTAGCCTACTACAAACTAACTTCGGTCTGGACTGCAGTTGAACCCCAATCAATCTCACACTGATCCAAGGTACAGTTGAGCTCCTTACGTCTCTGATCCCAACAACATACTACGTACTTGATTCCCTTAGCTGATCTCACCCACAACTAAGAGTTGCTACGACCCAAATTCGAAGACTTTAATAAACAAATATGTCTCACACAGAAAAGTCTACAGGAATATATAAATCTGTCTCCCAAAGAAATACCTACGAGTTTTGTTTCGTCTTTTGATAAATCAAGGTGAACGGGAACCAATTGATATATCGTACTTATATTCCCGAAGAACAGCCTAGAAATATTAATCACCTCACAATAATCTTAATCGACTAGCGAAACAAGATATTGTGGAATCACAAACGATGAGACGAAGGTATTTGTAACTACTTTGTATATTTCCTATCGGAGAAATCAATCTCAAGCCAATCTTATGATTGTACTCAAATACGATAGAAACAGCAAGATCAGATCACGCAACTACAGAGAAAATAGTTGGGTCTAGATTCACAATCCCAATGAAGTCTTTAAGTCGTTAACCTACACGGTCTCGATAGAAACCTAAGGTTAAAGGAGAATCGAATCTAGCTTATATAACTAGTATCACACAGGAGGTGTGGGGATTAGGTTTCCCAGTTGTTAGAGTTCTCCTTTATATAGTCTCCAAATTAGGGTATGCAATCTAGGTTACCTTGGTAATAAAGCATTCAATATTCACTGTTAGATGAAAACCTGATTAGATTCAAGCTAATATCTTTCAACCGTTAGATCCAACTTAGCTTGTTATACACACATGAAATGTAACTTCATTTAGGTTTGAGTAACCGTATCTAAACGTGTACAATTATTTGGTTCAAAAATAGTTAACCAATGGTTAGCCATATGAGCACTTCATATCAACCTTATTCATCTTCACCATGACTAGTTCAAATGACTCAAAAGAACTAGTTAGAGAGTTGTCAAATTGCTTAGATCTCATAGAAGTATACAAGACACAATCGAAGCAAAAACAGTTTTAATTCACTCGAATCGATTCATGAACATTATAGCCACGGTTTGCAAAGATTGCATTCCTTAATTTAAAATGTCTTAGTTCACGAATAAACTGTTTTCAGAAAATAACCCACTTAAGTACGCATACCTGTACGCATACTTAAGTACCCGGACTGAGCTTGTATTTGGTTTTAAAACACCAACAGAAATTCATGAGATGTGAACTTCCGACATTACTGGTACGCGGACATAGCTCCGGTCATCCTAAACCAGTAAAGTACGCATACTTTGGTTCAAGGATTTTGGACTTACACAAGTATGAATTCACATACAATGTTTATATCCAAACATGATTATATATTCTAAATTCTCATTTCAATCATTGAAACTTTCTTAGAGGATGTTATATACTTCCTCCGTTCTTAAATAATAGGCTGGTTTCTATAAATAAATGTTACAAAAAAAATAGGCTGGTTTCCTAATTGGGAAAGTCAAATGTTACTTTATTTTTCTGGGACCATTTTTCTCTTAACTTCTTTTGATGACAAGTGTCATGGGACCATTTCACTTTACTTCTTTTGCTGACAAGTGTCGTGGGACCATTTCACTTCACTTCTTTTATTGACAAGTATCATGAGGACCACTTTCAATGATTGGCTCTCTTAATTTTCTTAATTTTCTCAAAAAACAAAACCAGCCCATTAAAAAAGAACGGAGGGAGTAGTTTTTATTCACAAACTATTTTTCATCAAAGCGATTTTCAAGTTATTGAAATAATCAACATGACTTTCGTCACTAGTAAATATGAACTTGGACAAAGCGAAAGTTTACCAACATATATTTCGAGAAATAGATAAGTGAGATAAACTCGGCTCGAAATAGCAAATGTGTATAATCGAAGTCTATATAGCCATACGACTTTTGTCTCAAGATAGGAGATAGAGTAGATAGACATTTGAGTGATAGATAAGTTCAAATCTCCACATACCTTTTTGTCGATGAAGTTCCATCAGTTCCTTGAGTAGTTCTTCGTCTTTGCAAGATGAACGCCGTGGAGTCTAGATCTCAACTACACTTACTATCCTAGTCCGAGACTTAGCTATAAGTAGACAATAAATCAAGACTTATAATTTTGGCAACTAAACTTGACAAACAAGCTTGAGATAGCAACGCTTGCGAGTTCGACCGAGCAGTGCTCTAACATTATCTGTGGAAGATAATTTTTTTTATAAGTCTTCGAATTTGGGTCGTAACAAATCTTAGTTGTGGGTGAGATTAGCTAAGAAAATCAAGTGCGTAGAGTTCTGCTGGGATTCAGAGGCGTAAGAAATGCGACTGTACCTTAATCGGTGTGAGACTTCGTTAGGGCTCAACTACATCCTAGTCGGAAGTTAACTTGCAGTAGGCTAGTTTCTATAGCGGCTTAATACAGTGTAGTGTTCAAAACTGGACTAGGTCCTGGGGTTTTTCTGCATTTGCGGTTTCCTCGTTAACAAAACTTCTGGTGTCAGTGTTATTTCTTTTCCGCATTATATTTTTATATAATTAAAATATCACAGGTTGTGCATATTTCAATCAATTGGTAAATCTAACCTTTGGTTGTTGATATAAATTGATTGACACTTGGGCATTGGTCTATGGTACCGTCCAAGTTATTCTCATACCAATCAGTTCACAGATTTCATTTTGTTGATTTGCTGATTGATTTGAGAAAGAGATATAACTCTCGGATATCTTTCCTTGATATAGTCTGACTGTCTAGTTGATTCTCTTGGAATTATATTGGAGTTAGTCCATACAAATTTCTGAACAAAATATTGGGTGTGGTTGTTAGACCCCTGCTTTTTTCAATTGGTATCAGAGCAGGCAAACACGTTAAAGACCTCATAAGTCTGTGTGTGTAGGAATCTGACTCTATGGACAGTAATGGTTTCTCAAATGCACCACCAGATCCAGCGGACTCAGAATTTTCTTCCATGACTAATTTTATTAAATTTGTAGAAGATATTCTTTCTCGACCTCCTCCAGGTCTAAAATCCCTTGATGTGTCTTCAGAACTTGAAAAGCAACTTGAAGGTTTATCTCTTGATGTTGAGTTTTATCTTCATAATTAAAGAACAAAATTTTCTTGATAAACTAAACCAAGTTAATATTGATCTACTAATTAGTAAGTGTAATACTCCTCTTCACTGTTATCCAAAAGATTGCAACAAGCTGGATAAAGTACAAGAGGAGTCTAAATATCATCTATCAGATAGATTCATCTCGGAACATGACTCAATTCATCAACAAATCCTGATACACCTTATCATGATAACGGTATTGCCTTCTTTTGTGAGAAATTTAGGATATCTCTTTTCATTAAAAGAGTTTCCGTACGCAGTTGTAGATGGGGAAAAATGATTCGCTGGTTTTTACGGAATTGAGGAGATGACCGCGCGGAGGAGACTCCTTGAACCGAGCAAAATGCTTAACCTCACTAATCGGTTTTCAGCCGATGCAAAAATAATTTAAGTTCTTTCACTTCACAATTATAAATAATAGTATAGTTATAAGAACAGATTCGTTCCACAAGGAGATATGGGTTGTTATTTTTATTTGAAAACTTAAGTAAACTGGGGGATTTTGTTGTTTAAGATTAATTCAAAATAAAAATAAAAGATAAAAGTTTTTTAAGAAAATATAAGAGGAAAAAGCTGGTTAAGGAATTCGCCGTCCATCACCACACATGTTAATAAATCAAGCATCATTCACACACTCATTCACCAATAACCCTAAAGTATCCCCAATCGGTGTATATACTTCGTTACGTCTCCAAAAATCAACAAATAATGCAATCACAATTATATGAATTCTTTTCCAACAAATAACCTAATGCTTATCGCTAGAAGATTCAACTTGAGGAAAGATTTAAAATCTATGAGACGAGTTATTTATAGGCAATACAACCACAATCGTGATATATTCAACCTAGGCCAAGTTTTACATGTGACTTCCTTCACGATTCACACCGCTAGTGATCACAAATTACTACTAATTATTAGAATCTTGATAAAATTACCTAAGACTTCTAATTAGTGATAGATAAGTTATTATGATATTTAATTCGCGACTTAAATATGCAAAACAACTACTCATATTACATGAACAAAATCATATAATTATTATGCTTAGTAAAACTTGAACGATAAACAAGAGGGTGAATGATAAAATCAATGCATTAATCAATTAACATAATTGTGATTTTAGGTTACATCCCTAACCAATTAAAAGAATTAGCTACTCATAATGGAGTTTATGAAAATCAAAGTAGAGAAAATATTGAATACAAACTACGATGCAGAAGATATGTAGCCACCTGCTTCTTCTTGTTGCAATAATAATCAACTCAAGCTTCTGTTTTCTTTCAGGAATTCTGTCGAACAGCTGCTCTGCATCAAAACGAGGGTGAGAAGATGTCTTCGGTTTGCGATTTCGACCCTGAGAATTCGAATCTGATAATCATCCAACAATTATAAATTGACCTAAACCCTAATCTCGTATCAATCCACCACCGTTCATCTTAAAAATCGACGGCAAAAGCACCGATCGGTGGCTGTTTTCTAGCTCCTGGAACTTATCCAAATCTGAATTCTCGCTCAAGTTAACTTGTTTCCAGAGATTATCCAACCTCTATAGACGCGTACTAATGATTCTAGTTTATCTTTGCCGTGTAAATATCCTCTCAAATCTTCTACAGAGTCCAAAATAATCACGGCAACAACACTCTTTCCAAACTGTATCTTCGGCTCATTGCTGGTTTCTTGATTCATCATCGCTCCCAACGCACAGCTTGAATTGTCACAATATCAGAAACACTCTCTGTTTTGTCCCGAGCTCAACCCATCGATAATGGCAGCATCATAGGTTCACATACATCTCCTCCAAACTTCGTCGTCATCGCTGCCAGAAAACTCATTGGCCATCTCTGATCATCGCAGCAAACTCGAGCACCACTTCCATTGATATTCTCGAGCATCATCTTCTGTGTTTTGTTCTCAAGAAAAACTCCTCCATGCCAACGGCAGCTCCATCGGATCATTAATACTGGCAGTCTCCTTCTTAACTTGTTTTACCAGTGACCCATCTTCTTTTCTCGGAAATGTCAGAAGTTCATCACTGCCAATGGAAGCATTTGATAACAGCATCACAATCCCAAGTATCTACTCCATCTTCTTAATCGAACTGCACCTTGAATGGCAGTAGCCTTTATCACCATGTCCGGCCAACAACCAGCACCACTGCGTCATCATCATCACTGACTCCAATCACGCCCCCGACCTTGCATTACGATCGCCATTATCATTTGCATCTCGAGTTCTTCTCACACTTCATCATCAATGCTCATCACTGATGGCAGCAAACATCAGTGACCTCTTCTTTTCTTCATAGTTGAGACAGAACTTAAACCCATCACCAATGACTACGGACTCGAGCTCGTCACCAACAATGGCAGTAACGTTACACTCAGAATCACCATCTAAACTCCATCAGCAACAACAACCAAGCTCTGTTTCCCAGCAAGAGCTATTCTCCGACAACAATGGCAGCATGTCATTTCTTTCTCTGCCAAGCTCTTCTGAGCAACCAGCATCTCCGTTACATACTTCTCATCATCACGATCATCAGCGTCACTTGTCTTCTGCCAAGACATGACACCAAACACCCTGTCGATTTCTCCACCTCTTCTATCATGTTAACCTCAGCAAACCCATCTTCTATGTTGTCTCGGTCAGGATTTCTCTACACAACAGCTTCGACCATCGACAGGAACAACAACTCAACACCATCACGACTCTATGCTCCTTTTATATATTCATAATGATCATCAACATCAATATCCGATCAATACTGGCAGAAACATCACCATTAACCACGAGTAGAACCCCTCGATCATTCTTTATCATCGCTGCCCATGGCTTGGAAGAAAACCTCCCTGCTAGTCTCGTGAATGCAGGAGGAAGATGGTATGCCCCCGAGCATAAATGTGGGTGTCATTAACAGTATTTGAATTTCAACCTCCCCCTTGTAAAATACGTGATTGCGTTTAGCAGTTCCTTTGAAATCCACTGCCCTTAGCAGAATGGATACCCCTTAACATACGAGGGGTACCAATAGCACTTCCATAAAATGACCATTTTGCCCTTTTATAATTCCAAGCTCTTATTTTGCTAATAACTTCTTCATACGAACTCGGAATGACTTCATTCTTTCGCCATTGGCTTCGTCTTCTCATCCTCTTCAAGAAAAAAAAGTAGAAATCTTGTACTTGAACGAGCTCTACTTGGTCTTTTGCCCTTCTCCACTTGTAGCTAGTTTCTTTTATTGCACAATTAAGTGCCAATTCACTTCTTTTGGACGATTCACCTAATAAAACACAAATAAGAGAAAACAAGCGTAATACACAGTAATTTGCAAGAAAATCAACAAATACTAGCATAAAATTGACACCAAATATATGTGAAATATGCACTTATCACTCACACAGATGCACTGCAAGAAGGGAGTGCTTTGAATTCGAGAGATCAATCTGTAGTACTCCGGCCTAAACCAAGACAATGGCCGATCCAGATTAAATTCGCTCACAAGAGAGGAAGGGTCGGTCTGTAGGAGAGAAGCGGAGAAATATGTGAGATCAATGGTGATCGAAGATTGTAGGTGTGTTGTGTATTCTGAAAATAAGATAAGTTCTGAATGATTGAATTTGCTCTGTTGAGAGTTGGATTGTTAATCTCGTGTTGTCTGTTTGATGTGAGATTATCCTTGTTTCAATCATGATTCAGAAATTTATTTATATTGCTGGAATTGAAAACACCATGATCTCATGAAGTGTGACAGTTGATGGAATCAAAGAATGGGGAAGTAGAAATCGTGTTAAAACCAGTTGCTCAACGTGTGGAGACTTGGTTGATTTTCCATCCACTACTTTGTTAACTCCTTCAACTGATTGCACGGCTTGCTCACATTCTCATCGTGTGTATGAACACACGTGCCGTAGACCGCCAAACCAAAATCCTAGTTAATATCCCCCCATGTAACACGATTGATGTCTCGTGTGATTATGGAGTCTGCAAGGAAGACGTGTATTTATTTAGTCAGTTGCTGACTTCATAACTTCATGGGACGATGAGACCTTGTTTTGTTGAGTCGAACGTGATTTGGAAATGTTCTGAGACTCATGAATTGGACATGTCTGTTGAGACAGAGATATAATGCGTGAATAAGCTAACAATGAGCAAATATTGTTCATTCGATGAATTGTTGAATATTGATAGTTGAACCAGTATTCCTTGGTTTGAGCAAATGTTGCTCATTCGATGAATTTTTGGTAGCATGACCAAATAAGATACTGGCAATTGAACCGAGTATGATAAATAAAATGTTGATCATGGGATCAACGTAAAAATTATTAACGTTTGAATCTAGAATTATGAACCTTGGACTCAAAACCCTAATTTGATTAATTGATGATTAACTGATGGTTTATTGAAAATTAACCACTGAGCGAAGGAGGGACCGACTACATGGGATTATGAATCAACCATGTAGCGCCCAGATGCTCTCATGAGCAAATATCGAGGTCTCCTGAAGACCAGTTGATTTGATGAAAAATATGATTAAATGCTGGTTTAATCATTTATTAAAATAAAGCTCGTCTGAACCTTAGGTAATAAAACCTAATTAATTATGAAGATGTGAAGGACCGACCAAGGGGTCATGAAACCGACCCTGGGTAGTCACGGGATCGAATATTGATCGTCTTATGAAGTTCCAAGTTGTTTGGAAGAGTTTTGGACCTAATATGTGCAATTGCACAAATTAGGTCAAAATTGTCAAAATACATGGGACCGGCCTCTTGCAAGCCAAAGAGCCAACCCTGGTCGGTCAAGGTAACATGCTCACATCATCAAAGTGTTCGTATCTCAGTTATGAGAATTTTGATATTTTCTGGTGTGGGTTTGAGCAACATTTTGAGAAAATATGAAGAAATCAGGGATTTTTGCTGAGACCGTGAAAACTTCATGAGATGAAGGAAAAATAATAAGATAATGAAGGAATCATAAAGTGTGGGACCGGCTATGGCCAAGACATGGCAGGCCAGCCAAGGGGCCCGTCCCATGGTATTTTTCCTAATTTTATTATGTTTTCATGATTTTAGGGAAATATCATAAAACCAAGGAGTTTTGTTGAAATCAAGGAGTTTCCATGAGATGAGGAAAACACAAAAAAAATAATAATAATAAAATAAGACGTGTGGTGCCAGCTAGGGCATGACCGGCCGGCTATGGCCCAGTCCCACGGGTTTCCCTAATTTTATATTATTTTCATGGGATCAAGGAAATATCATGAGATTAAGGAGTTTTCATGAAATTAGGGAAATAATAATAAAATATTGAGGATTCATGGGGTGTGGGACCGGCCATGACTAGGGCATAGCCGGCCAGCTAGCAGTCCCATGACACCTTTTCTAATTTTATATTATTTCATGATTTGAAGGAAACACCATGAAACTGAGGAGTTTCCTTAAAACAAAGGATATTTGTTCAAATGAAAGGATTTTCATGAGATCAAGGAAAATAATAAAAATATGATAAAATATCGAATTTGGGCGTGGGACTGGTCATGGCATGACTGGACAGCCGGTGAGCCCAGTCCCCTAGTGCCTTGATTAATATTTTATTATTTATTATTTTTTTCCTATTTTGCATAGGTTCATCGTCTCGTCGTATTCTGAAATACTCATTCGTGTGTTCAGGTGCTCGTTAGTGCATTATTGTTAAATACATTTGCACCGTTTTGATCGGGGCTTACTCAAAGGTAGCTCAGATGCCCGTGTATTGAATATTTATTACTAACCCATCGAATTCTGCTGGGAAGTGATAGACACATTTTTGTGTCTAATTTGTCTCGATTCTTTATATTGATGGTGCTCATTTTTGTACTTATTATGGTGTTTATGTGTGTGTAGGTATTTTTGGCCAATAAACATTTTTGGAAAAATCGGCTCGAAAAGTTGTACCCGGAGGACACCTACTATTCGGACTCTCACTATGGATAACGGGTACCCAAATTACTAAGGGGCACCCTCAGGACACCCCAAGGCAGCTGCTATCGGCACCCCTACTCTGGATAGGGGCGCCTCCTTTCTTCACCGTTCAAATTTTGAAACTGGCGGGAATAGTTGCAGCAGCTGGATTATTTACGGGAGGAATTATGGAATAGATTTCGTGAGATTTAATCGCTATTTTGGATTGGTATTACCCTGTTTTGGTCAAACAGGATTGGTAATCTCCCCAGATTCGCAAAACAAGGGATGTATCACGGGATTTCATCAAAACAGGGGAGGATAAAAACTCGGGCATCTGTTGGAGATTTTGTAGAATCTGTATCGTTGGATATCGATGTACCTGGTCTTCTTTGAGTCCTGAGAGGAGTTTTGACTGTTTAGGTAACTCAGGAGATGCGTTAGAAGCAAAACAGGGAGGTTTATTTTCGGATATTCTCTTTGTTCTACATATGGGGATTACGTGCAGATAAGAGTAAGAAGATTTGATGCCATCATTGGAAGATTCTGGTACGTTAGATTTACCTCAGATGAGGCGTGCAGGGAAGATTGGAGAGAAATTCTCGTGACTTGCCGAGAAAAGAATAATCAAGGAAAAAGAAGATAAACTCGGGGTTGTTTGGGTCTGCTGGCTATATATAGGTTGTTGAGAGGTCTA
Source organism: Papaver armeniacum (assembly GCA_023531295.1). NCBI lineage: Eukaryota > Viridiplantae > Streptophyta > Magnoliopsida > Ranunculales > Papaveraceae > Papaver > Papaver armeniacum. The sequence continues at coordinate 90,345 of JAJJWW010017000.1, forward strand.
GCAGGGGCTACGGGAGGTTTTAGAACACAGCAGAGAGACACAGTCGAGTTGCAGAGTTCTACAGGCGAGAGGAGGAAGAAGAACAGAGAACATCACTTAAGGAAAGTCGCAGAACCCGTGGCATTTTCTTTCAAATTTAATACCTTTGTAACAGTTCTGTAACTCCAACAATTAATCGAGTTCGCAACAGTTCTGTGTTAGGGTTCTTTGTAACAGTGGTTCTGTAACAATTATAATCTGTTACAAACACGCTGTTTTATACCTTCTCTTCTTTTTAATCAACTTTGGAGCAACAAACATGTATTTTGAGCAAGTGGTTAATATGAGGAGCTAAACCCCATTGCCGAGGCGATAGAGGAAGCTATTTTTCCAACAAGAAGTGGTATATTCTTATTTATCTATTTATTGCAATTATTTTTATGATTATTTTGCCTTGATCGATAATTGTTTAAATGATTTTTGTTAAACAATTGTGATTTCTTTTGATAGAGCATACTTGGACCTAGGTTTTTGATGTTCTATGCTTCGGATTTACACTTGTTATTTTGAGAATCTACTTGTTGCAATAGTTTAGAATCAAATTGAACGAGAAAATTGCATGAATATAAATATTGGGTTAAATCGTTTTGAACTTGGAAAAATAGTGGAATCTTAGCCTCAGTGTTCTTTTAATATTGACATCAAATTTTTCAGTGTTTGCTATAATTATTAGTGATTTTTATATTTTAGTTTTGAATTTAAGTCCAAAAAAATCCTTCACAAGTCTGAGAGGAACGACATCTTTCTTACCACTTTACAACAACTTTCAAAATCACATCAATTTTTGGCGCCGCCGACGCGGACTTGTTTTTAGGGTTTTAGATTTATTTTTTTTATTTTTTTTACGTTTTTGGGTATTTATCTTTTGTCTACAGGTTCTGGATCATAAAGAAAATTGAGCCAAGGAGTTTGGTGATTTCGTAAAGACTTGGAGCGAAAGATTAAAGCAAAAAGAACGGAAAAGAAGACAATTTTATTTTAGTTATTTTGTTTTTAGGGTTTGTTTATTTTTAGGAAAAAAAAAAGAAAAAAAAATTGTATTAGGGTTTATTAGTTTTTGTAAATTTTCTTTTCTTTTTGGACTTTGGACTTTTGGACTTTGGACATTATTTTTATTTTTACCCTACGAAAGGGTACTTTTAAATATAAACTGTTTGCAGAGAAGGAGGACAATTACGATATTGTCTCTGCACCTTGGGTTCGTATTAACCGACATAGGAGTCGGTGGCCCGAGTCGACTACAACCGATTCATCCCCCGTCTGGAACGGGAGGTAAGATTCTGAACACTCGCGAATCTCCTGTCAGCGAGTTACTGGACTCATTCGTTTGCATATATGCTGAGGACTTGAATACGGCTGCTTTAATTTTCTAGTAAAGGGCAAGGCCTGGCCATACAAGATAAGGGTTCGGATTTCATCATCATTCTCTTCTTGCCCGCCTTAGGAACACGTAACCTACGCGAACCTAAGCCTTAAAATTTTGACTAGAACAAGACCGATAGGGTAACGAGCTTAATAGGAAGGTCATTCGAAAAATATTGGTTACTCTTTTAAGCACACTTCGAATTTCATGAAGGTTTCTGTGAGTTGAATGCGTGAATGCGCCGCCTTGTAATTCCGGTGAGGCCTTGGGTATCAAAGCTCCACTGAGCTTCCCTCGCCTCTATTCAACTTACTTTGACTCGGATTGATTCCGAGAGGGTTTGCTTAAATTGTAACGAATTCCCTTTCGAAGGATTATAAGCTGGTCTAGAAACAATCTAAGTGGAGCCATCATGCTTTTTGTTTGCTAGAAATCAATAGGTTTGATTTGGTTGAGTCAGCCTTATTTTGTGATTGCATAGAATCCCCTTCCTTATTCTTTTGCATCTTAGAAACGTAAAAAGAGACGCCCTAGGTAGATTTGTTAAAGAGAAACCTAGTAGTTCTAAGCGTCTCGATTACCTCAATTTAGAAAGTCCTATTTTTGAAGAGTCCGTTTTTGAACGTCCGTTTAAGGATACAATCCCTAATATTCCGATAGTGCCATAAATGGCAACTTTGAAAGCCTTGTTGAACCCGACTAGGGCTACTCGTCTCTCGTGTATCAGGTTAGCTGAAACGGAAGCAACTTATGAACTTAAACCTGGGACCTTACAGCTGCTCTTAATCTTCTTAGGGAAAGAAAATGAAAACCCCTATTTTCATGTTAGGGACTTTGAGGAAATTTGTAGTACCCTAAATATTAGAAACCTTGATGATGATGCTTTGAAACTCAGGTTATTCCCTTTTTCCTTGAAAGATAAAGCCAAATCATGGCTATATAGTTTGGCTTCTGGTTCAATAGAAACATATGAACAACTTACATCTGCCTTTTTGAACAAGTTTTTCCCTAGGCACAAAACATCGTCTATTAGGACGCAAATCTGCATGTTTTCTCAACATGAGGGAGAATCTTTGTATAGGTATTTGGAAAGGTTCAATGATTTATTAGCCCAATGTCCTCATCATGGTCTAGAAAAGGTTAGGTTAGTTCAGATCCTTTATGAGGGTTTAGATTATTCCACTACAACCACGGTAGAATCTATATGTACAGGTGGATTTGAAAACCAAACAGTTGATGAGGCGATGACATATTTGCATGAAATCGCCGAAAAGACCCAACAATGGGAAAATAATAGGGAACCCCAGAAAACAATTCTTCTAGGAAGAGGAAACGTTAATAGGGTAGAAGGAGGCTTTGAATCAGATGCCAAAATTGTTGCAATAGCGAAAAGGTTAGAAGCTTTAAAAGTGGGTCACACTAGTGGTAGATTGGAGCCTTTTTGAGAAGGCCAGAATAATGAAGAGCAAGTTAATGCTCTCTATAATAACACTAGATTTGATAACCGTCAAAAGTTTGACCCATATTCAGAAACCTATAATCCTGGTTGGAGAAACCATCCGAACTTTTCGTGGTCTAAGGGCCAAAGTCAAGGTCAGTTTAGTAATTCTAATGCTCCCCAGGTTTTGGTTACACTAAGAATTCTTCGAGCCCCAGAAAATTAAACGACTAGCTTAGAGGAATCTATTAAGATGTTAGCAAAAACTCAGGATATGTTAGCACAGAACCAAATTAGTTTTCAACAGGAAACCAAGCATAACTTTCAAACTAATACTCAGAGCCTTGCTAAGTTAGAACTTCAAGTGGGCCAAATAGCCAAGACCTTAAGTGAAAGAGATAACAGAAGGTTCCCTAGTCAGACTAATCCCAATACTAGAGGAGTTCATGATGTAGGTACAAAACCATCGAACCAATTAAATGCTATTAAAACCCTTAGGAGTGGCAGAGTAGTAGACAATCAGGTAACCATGCCCGATAGTGAATAGACTGTAGTTCACCCCTCAGGATCTCACCCCTCAGGACTACCACTAGCTGAGGAGACTGATAAAATTTCTGATGATGCCAATTCGGGTCCTGAGAGGTCTGATTCTGTGCCTAGAGCCCCGTTTCCCCAACTATTAGTACCAACAAAGAAGGAATCGAACTTTAATGACATATTGGAGGTTTTTAAGCAAGTTACCATAAACCTTCCTTTATTAGATGCAATTAGGCAAATTCCTGCTTATGCCAAGTTCCTTAAGGATATGTGTACACGAAAGCGAAAACTTATCATCCATAAGAAAGCCTTTTTAGCTAGTCACGTAAGTTCAATCATTCAAAACACCACAACTCCAAAGTACAAAGACCCAGGTTCCCCTACCATTGCTTGTACAATAGGTAAACAGGGTAGAAAAAGCTTTACTTGACTTAGGAGCCGGTGTGAACTTCTTGTGTCGTACCATGTGTACTTACGACTAGGACTTGGTGAAATGAAACCTACTCGAGATGACATTGCGGTTAGGCGATAGGTGCATTAAAATTCCTCGAGGTGTTATCGAGGATGTTCTCATTGAGGTCGACAAGTTTATTTATCTAGTGGATTTTGTTGTCCTAGATACCCAACCTGTCCCCGACCCAGAGAACCAGATACCTGTGATTTTAGGTCGCCCATTTTTAGCTACGTCTAATGCGATCATTAACTGTCGAAATGGTGTGATGAATTTATCTTTTGGTAATATAACTATGGAGATGAACATTTTTAATGTCAGTAAGCTACCCTATGAGCTAGATGACACATGTGTTGAAGAGGTGAACATGATAGAAGCCTTAGTTCAGGAGTCATTACCAAACATTTTGTCTGAAGACCCATTAGAAAGTTGTCTATCTCATTTTGGTTTAGATTTTGATGACGATAGCACTATTGCACAAGTGAATGCTCTATTAGATTCTACCTCTGTGTTAGACACTGATAGATGGAAAGCTAGGTTCGAACCATTACCAGTTTCTGAGACTACCTTAATTCCTTCTTTAGAAGAGCCTCCTAAGTTGGACCTAAAACCACTACCCGACACTCTAAAGTATGTGTTTTTAGGCCCATCTCGAGACTTTTTGTGATTGTAGCTTCCGATTTGGATAATGATCGGGAAAGTAGGCTAGTAAAAGTACTTCAAGACAATAAGGAAGCTTTAGGGTGGACTATAGCAGACATTAAGGGTATAAGTCCTACTGTGTGTATGCATCAGACAGTAAGTGGGTCAGCCCCGTTCAGGTTGTCCCCAAGAAGTCAGGTATCACTGTAGTCCAGAATGATAATAATGAGTTAATCCCAACCCGAGTGACCACGGGATGGCGTGTCTGTATCGACTATAGGAAATTGAACAAGGTCACAAGGAAGGATCACTTTCCCCTTCCTTTTATTGACCAAATGGTAGAGAGATTAATGGACATAGTCATTATTGCTTCTTAGATGGCTACTCCGGGTTATAATCGGATCGTTATTGCCCCTGAAGACAAGAGAAAACCACTTTTACTGTCCCTTTGGTACCTTTGCGTATAGACGCATGCCTTTCGGGCTATGTAATGCCCCCGCAACTTTTCGGGCGTTGTATGATGAGCATATTTTCCGATATGGTAGAACGGTTTTTAGAGGTCTTTATGGATGATTTTTCGGTGTTTGGTTCATATTTTGATGAGTGCTTGCATCATTTGACATTAGTGTTGACTAGGTGTAAGGAAAAGAATTTAGTGCTTAATTGGGAAAAATGCCATTTTGTGGTTAAATCAGGAATTGTGTTAGGGCACATCGTTTCTTCAAAGGTTATAGAGGTAGATAAAGCCAAAGTTGACCTTATTAAGACTTTACAGGTCCCAAAAACCGTAAAAGATATTAGGTCATTCCTAGGGCATGGAGGTTTTTACCATCGATTCATTAAGGATTTTAGCTTGATTTCTAGACCTCTTTGCAATTTACTTGCAAAAGATGTTAAGTTTGTATTTGATGATGCTTGTTTAGAGGCTTTTGAGAAGCTTAAGAATTTACTCACTACTGCCCTGATAGTCCAGGCACCTAACTGGAACCTACCCTTTGAAATTATGTGTGATGCTTCAGATTATGCTATAGGTGTTGTGCTAGGTCAGCGAGAAAACAAATTACTTCATGTGATTTACTATGCTAGCAAAACTCGAATGATGCCCAAATGAACTATACGACTACCGAGAAGGAATCTGTTAGCCATAGTGTTTGCCTTGGATAAGTTTAGATCCTACCTATTAGGTTCTAAGATCGTAATCTACACCGATCATCCGCTTTGAAATACCTTTTGTCTAAGAAGGATACCAAACCTAGATTGATTAGGTGGATCCTTTTGTTATAATTTTGTCCAGGACATTAGAGACAAAAAGGGTGCCGAAAATGTAGTAGTGATACCACTTGTCTAGGCTAGTTGTTAGTTCCCATAATGATTCCCTTCCTATAAGGGATAGCTTTCCCGATGAACAATTGTTCTCTATTTCCCAATCACCTTGGTATGCGAATATAGTGAATTATCTTTTCTTGGTCGAATGCCTCAACATTGGGGTAAGCAAGATCGTTCTAGGTTTTTAGCCGAGGTTAAGCATTTCTTTTGGGACGATCCTTATCTGTTTAAGTATTGTCCGGACATTATTAGGAGATGTGTACCCGAGAGTGACCAAAGTCCAGTATTATCTCATTTTGTCATGAACATGCATGTGGGGGTCATTTTAGTGCTAAGAAGACTGCTTTGCTAAGATATTGCGGTGTGGTTTTTATTTGGACTTCGTTGTTTAAAGACTCTCATAGTCATTGTGTTTCTTGTGAGCGTTTCCAGAGGTTAGGAACCATTTCCCGTAGAAATATGATGCCTTTGAATCCTATTTTAGTGATTGAGGTCTTTGATGTGTGGGGCATTGATTTTATGGGTCCATTTCCTAATTTTTTTGGTTATCTTTACATACTTGTCGCTGTAGACTATGTGTCTAAGTGGGTTGAGGCGGTTCCGTGTAAAACAAATGACCACAGGGTCGTAGTCCAGTTTTTGAAAGAGAACATACTTACACGTTTTGGTACACCGCTAGGTATAATTAGTGATGGAGGTTCACACTTTTGTAATAGACCGTTTGCACTTTTAATGAAACAATATGGTATTACCCACAAAGTAGCAACCCCATATCACCCACGGACTAGTGGTCGGGTAGAGGTCTCCAATAGGGAAATTAAGCGTATTTTAGAGAAAACAGTTAATCCTAATAGGAAAGACTGGTCGTCGAGGCTTACTGATGCCTTATGGGCTTACCGTACTGCGTTTAAGACACCCATTGGAATGTCACCTTATCGTTTAATGTTTGGCAAGGCATGTCACCTGCCTGTTGAGTTAGAGCATTGAGCCTATTTGGCTATTAAGAACTTAAACTTTTCACTTGACAAGGCAGGAGCTCACAGAAAGCTCCAGCTCAATGAGTTGGACGAAATTCGTAGAGATGCATACGATAGTGTTAAGCAGTATAAGAACAAAATGAAACTTGTGCATGATAAGAACATTTTACGAAAGTCATTTTATCCAGGTCAAAAAGTTCTTCTATATGACACTCGTTTGCATCCATTCCCCGGGAAGTTGCGCTCTCGGTGGACCGGTCCTTTTGTGGTCCGTACTGTTTTTCCTCATGACGCTATTGAGATTGAGACACCAGATGGTAGTAGTTCTTCAAAGGTTAACGGTCAGCGATTGAAGCCCTTTTTAGAGCCTTTTCCTACAAGTGATGTTGAGGAGGTCCCTCTGGAGGACCCTGTTTACCTTGATTGACCATCGAGGAGGTTTGTATGTTGTATATTATTTTTGTAGGTTTTTGGTTATACTTCACCCAGGTACTATCTTTCCGACTTCTCTCTTTACTATTTCCTCATGTTACTTATATTTTTGGTCTTTTGTTCTTTAATTAGAAACATTGAGGATAATGTTAGATTTAAGTTTGGGGGTGGGGTAGAAACTTTTGTTACCTTTTTGTTACAATAAATAAACTCCAGAACCTAGAAATTTATGCTTATTAATGATGGCACTAACCAATCTAAGTGGATGGAAGCATTTTGGTTGTAGGAGTTGAGGAACCAATATGATTAGATGGCAACATCTAAAGAGTCTATTCATAAAAGCACAGAGCTCAGGTGTTAGAAATAACATGATAGTTTCACCATATCTCGTTGAGTCCTTTTCACTTCTGTTTTTATTTTATTTTGTTTTTAAACTATATTTCTCTAAGTGATTAGGTGGGGCTCACGATTCAAGTTGTTACCAATGCTAGGGTGAAATAGAGTGATTGAGATACCAAAAAAAAAAAAAAAAAAAAAAAAAAAATTGAGACTGAGACGAGACCATCGACCAACGGAATAAATTCAATAAAGTCGACCTTTGGAACCCTTGTATATGCCAGTTGTGTTGACCTAGAGTTAGGATTATCGGCCACTGGTTCCCTTGTATATGCTAGTGTGTTGATATTAGTCAGACTAGTATCTCAGTCCATTAGGATAGGTTCATTTTAGCGGAGGCCTTCAGACAGATATGGGAAACACCATTCACTTAGTAAACATCAAAACCATCTATGTTTTTCTCTATATCCATCTTCTTGATCTATCCATGTGATTAGTTTTGACTTCGGGTATTGATGTCCATAGTGCGACTATCAGAGTAGAGCTATGTGACTTATATATGAATTTTAGTATGCTTGAGTGCAAACTCGTGTACAACAATTGGAATTTCCCATCAGGGTACTTCCTCCTGTAGTCAATAAGTATGCCAACCAAGGAGATTCTTTAGTGCCTTCCAAGGTTCTGCGTAGATAGTTAGGGTATGGAGTGTAAAGGTTTTGTGGGTACACCTCTGGTAAACCCTCTCGAGTCAATAACTCGGCCACTAGGGCCACCTAGGGGTTTAAAGGCTTATTGCATACGCTAAATGCAATCGACGATGCCTGCGACAATGAGTTAGGATTTTATTTTTATTTTATTTTTGCTCGAGGACTAGCAAATAATAGGTTTGGGGGTATTTGATAGACACATTTTTGTGTCTAATTTGTCTCGATTCTTTATATTGATAGTGCTCATTTTTGTACTTATTATGGTGTTTTACGTGTGTGTAGGTATTTTTGGCCAATAAACATTTTTGGAAAAATCGGCTCGAAAAGTTGTACCCGGAGGACACCTACTATTCGGGCTCTCACTATGGATAAGGGGTACCCAAATTACTAAGGGGCACCCTCAGGACACCCCAAGGCAGCTGCTATCGTCACCCCTACTCTGGATAGGGGGCGCCTCCTTTCTTCGCCGTTCAAATTTTGAAACTGGCGGGAATAGTTGCAGCAGCTGGATTATTTACGGGAGGAATTATGGAATAGATTTCGTGAGATTTAATCGCTATTTTGGATTGGTATTACCCTGTTTTGGTCAAACAGGATTGGTAATCTCCCCAGATTCGCAAAACAAGGGATGTATCACGGGATTTCATCGAAACAGGGGAGGATAAAAACTCGGGCATCTGTTGGAGATTTTGTAGAATCAGTATCGTTGGATATCGATGTACCTGGTCTTCTTTGAGTCCCGAGAGGAGTTTTATTTGTTTTAGGTAACTCAGGAGATGCGTGAGAAGCAAAATAGGGAGGTTTATTTTCGGATATTCTCTTTGTTCTACATATGGGTATTACGTGCAGATAAGAGTAAGAAGATTCGATGCCATCATTGGAAGATTCTGGTACGTTAGATTTACCTCAGATGAGGCGTGCAGGGAAGATTGGAGAGAAATTCTCGTGACTTGCCGAGAAAAGAATAATCAAGGAAAAAGAAGATAAACTCGGGGTTGTTTCGGTCTGTTGGCTATATATAGGTTGCTGAGAGGTCTATCAGGGGCTACGTATACTTTGGGGAGGTTTTAGAACACAGCAGAGAGACACAGTCGAGTTGCAGAGTTCTACAGGCGAGAGGAGGAAGAAGAACAGAGAACAACACTTAAGGAAAGTCGCAGAACCCGTGGCCTTTTCTTTCAAATTTAATACCTTTATAACAGTTCTGTAACAATTTTTCCAACAATTAATCGAGTTCGCAACGATTACTGTGTTAGGGTTTTTGTAATGTGATGGTTCTGTAACAATTATAAGCATTACAAACACGCTGTTTTATACCTTCTCTTCTTTTTAATCAACTTTGGAGCAACAAACATGTATTTTGAGCAAGTGGTTAATATGAGGAGCTAAACCCCATTCTTTGAGGCGATAGAGGAAGCTATTTTTCCAACAAGAAGTGGTATATTCTTATTTATCTATTTATTGCAATTATTTTTATGATTATTTTGCCTTGATCGATAATTGTTTGAATGATTTTTGTTAAACAATTGTGATTTCTTTTGATAGAGCATACTTGGACCTAGGTTTTTGATGTTCTATGCTTCGGATTTACACTTGTTATTTTGAGAATCTACTTGTTGCAATAGTTTAGAATCAAATTGAACGAGAAAATTGCATGAATATAAATATTGGGTTAAATCGTTTTGAACTTGGAAAAATAGTGGAATCTTAGCCTCAGTGTTCTTTTAATATTGATATCAAATTTTTCAGTGTTTGCTATAATTATTAGTGATTTTTATATTTTAGTTTTGAATTTAAGTCTAAAAAAATCCTTCACAAGTCTGAGAGGAACGACATCTTTCTTACCACTTTACAACAACTTTCAAAATCACATCAGGAAGAACCATAAATTGAAGTAACGAAATATTATGAAAATATTGAATATTTTCCAGGGATTCAGTTAATGAATCTATTGATTTTGAGAATAATTAATTAATGGCTCTATACTAGTACGATCGTCTAGGAGCATTAATTATTCACGAATCTAGTGTTATGAGCTTGTTGAAGCATCATATTTCTTTCATATAGTCAGGGAAAACATTGTTACATCCTGAAGACGTTATTGCTCTATACTAGCAGGAAAGCTGTCTAGGAGCCGTCTAATCTTTAGATTCTATGTAGAAGTAGGTACTGAAATTGCTCAGTATTCATGAGATATGACGTTGCCTCAGCTGAGAGACTACATATCCATATATACTCTGAGAGACAGTATTCTCAGTTAGAGATTCTTGCGGCATGAGCTTTCATGCTTTCGATAAGAGACATGAGCCTAAATATCCGTCTGATTGCTGGATCAGGAATACTTATAATTATGGGTTTACGATTTTAGCCTTTGTCGAAAATACACCATCTACATTAAGTCCCTTGCTTAGTGAGGGACAGTCATGTTCCTCAGTCAGCACCGAATGGTGATTTTCCGGTCACAAACAATATAAGCAATTTGAACTTAGTCATTAGATAAGGCCTTACCGGATTTTTGATAGTATGAGCAAACCACGACTTGAATGAAGATTCCAGTGGCATGATAGAGCATCGCTTAATGAGCATAAATTGGTGTTGAACCGCTGATTTTGATGACGGGACCTTGGTCGTTTTAGGATTCTCGGGCCGGGCCCAATAAGGAAATCCTTGTGAGATTAGGTTTTGGAAATAAGATTTGATATAAAAGGGAATTAATCCCTTTTTTTTATTTCACCCTGAACGACCACCACCTTCATCAACTCATCATCTCCTTCACGTCAACAGGAGAAGAGAAAAGTTTGCCGGAGTATTGTTGATCGTAAGCACCGTCAGGCCATATTCTACCAGCGCCATGCAGTACGTGAATTTTTTTTTTTCAAAGGTTTGTTGAGTTCATGAGTTGTTCATGCTTTGATCATGTTGAAATTATATATATATATATATATATATATATATATATATATATATGTGTGTATATATGAGTGTGAGTTTTGTTGAAAACCCTTATTTTAGAAAACGTACGTTCGTTTCATCGTTAGTTTGAGAACCCATTAATAATCCCTGACCTAGTAGAGATTTTTTATGTATAGACCTGTGTCTAGTGATAAAATATTTTGTTTATGAGCTTTCATGAAGACCAAAACTTTACCTTGAAAAGATGTGAGCTTTCACAGAACCGAAATAAACCCTCGTTTCAAAGAAAGACGATCGTACGAAGAAAAATAAAATTTTTTTTTTTTTACAAAATCATGGTATGTTCAAGGATTTTATTTAGTGAGCCTCGCTCCCGTCAAAAGATTTTATTTACGTGGGTAAATCACGCTTTGTTTATGTCTATAAATATGTGTATTAAAATCAAAACTTGAGTTTTGAGAAGTAAACCATTATTTATGATGAAATAATATTTCAATTTTCATAATTCCATGATGAATGTTCATGCAGTGGAAATATTCATGATTCTATGAAAAATCTGAGTTTCTTGCTCGTCTTTTATAGGTTCGAAGAGGTGAGCAAGTTTTGAAGTGTTTAACTCTTACGTTGTGATCACTATTGTTAGTGGAATCGTAAAAAGGTAAGAGTTGAGGATTACCATTTTGTGGAATTGACATATGCGCATGTATAACTCCGTGCCTCTGGTTCCAGATAATGGTGTCTTCCAGCAGCGATTATTCTTCCAGCTCTTCCGAGGAGGATTCAAGGATTTCTGAGGCCAAAGCTCGTGCAAGCATAGATCGTGCTTTATTGGAAAATAGCAGGTCTCTTGATAAGCCGAAAGCCGATCGTGAAGAGCTCTTGAAGAGGAAAGAAAATGAGGAGATACTTTTTGAGTATCGAAAGAAAAGGCGTAGAATTGAGTGGAAAAGACAAAGAGCCGAGGAAAGACTCTGATCCCGTCCTTATGGTGTGGCTTGATTCGGATGCGAGGATGAAGAAGAAGAGCTCGTATGGGATTCTACAACACGCAAGGATAAGTCATACTCTCAGGGACGGGGGGAGATTGAACGACAAAAGTTAGGGTTGATCTCAAGCTGAATGTGACGATGAAGATCTACAGGATGCGATAGAGGGTGATGACGAAGAAGAAGAATTTTCTGACTTGGACAGTGACTCCGAAAAAGAGTCTGAAGAGGATCCTTCAGATGATGAGAAGGATGATGATGATGATGATGACGGTGATGCGGATGACTCTGACTAGTCTTGCTCGTGTTCTTATTTAAACATTTGAATGTTTTTTTTTATCCTCGTAGTAGACGTTTCTTTGATGATCTGAACAGTTTTCTTCTGGATTAGGATTTTTCTTTCGAATGAGAAACCCTTTTGTGAATGTTGATTCTTTCCAAATTGAATGGAATGGACCAATGTCCATGCCCCAAAATTCATCACAATCATTTTTGACTTGCCTTGGTGATTTCCATTTGCGAAAATACTAAGATAAGTTACGTGAGAAAAACACGTATCACACGCAAATCTGTGTAGACCTTACGCAGCTTCCGTCAATCCCGTCAGTCCCCAGTTATTTTTCTCCGCATCTTCAGTATTGATCTTACTTGAATCTTAGGGTTTCAGTAAAATCCGCAACTGAATTTGACTATCGGCATAAGATAAGTATCCATTGTATCTTGTATATATCCCCAGGACTTAGGGTTTAGCATTTGTGCAAATATTTCTTCTAATCCTGAGTCGGTTTCGAGGAGGAAATCTTGATTATCATACCTTTTCGTCGCTATGTCCAAAAAGTAGCATTTCTTCTCGGAATGAACCTCGGTCGAAGCATGAAGTAGAAGCGTCCCGTCTCGGTAAGTTGTGTATTTTCTTTCATCTCCATTTGATCAGAGTTATTGATCACAGGAAAATATTTTGTTGCAGGATATTCAGAAGAATCCATCTTCTTCTCATAATTCGAGACCTAAAGCGTCTTTGTTAGAGACCCCTTCGATATAGATCAACTTATCTTTGAAGCCGACGCATCCGTGAGTAATTCCATGATTTTCAAGTGGTGTATTACTCGATGGTTTATCCAATATTCATATGAAATTAAGATTTTTTTACTGCAGGTTGATGTGCATGTTGTTGTTGATGCCGGAAAGAGGAGGAATGGAAAGTCTGCGACCGATGATGATGACGTCTACGAAAGTTCTATTAACTCCGTGAAGGCCGGAACTGGAACTTATTACCCAACGACTGGACTCCCGTTTGAAACTCCCATGATCAAAAATTTCCCGGTCAATGAAATAGTTGGCGGATTCGTGATTCCCAAATGTCATGCGTCTTTGTATACCAAGATTTGGAGACGATATGGTCACATTGCCACTACTGAGGTGTGGAGAGACTTTTGCCGACCCTCCTGACTACAGTCGCTGGGGTTCTACCAATTATTGAAGAGATGATGGAGACGAATCTGCAAGATGTTAAGAATCGTGACCTTCACAGGTGGGATGGCATGATATCGAACTGTGAGACCTTGAGGTTCAATGTAAGTTTGCTTCGCTGTCTGCTTGAGATGATCAAGGTTGACAGGGGCCGCTGCTGAAGCAATTTCCACCACAACTGCTTTTCTGGAAGAGGAGAAGGCACTTGCCTTGGAGTCGGCGAGAGTTGAGATAGCTGTCCAGGATTTGAAGGTGAAGACCAGAAACTTTCAAAAGAAGCTTGACATGGCTATTTTTAAGAATTACTCTTTGTTGGATGGTTTACTATGAGTGAGTATTTATGATTGTTGTTTTTTTTTTAGTAGTTTCAGGTTTTTCTTAGGTGGAATAACTGATCATGTTATGAGGAAATTTTGTTCATTTATGAAATGTTTAATGAACAAAGGAGCATTTTGCACGCTCTTTGGAGGAATATAAATTACATTTCTGAAAAATTCTTTGAAATGATGAAATGGTGAAAAGATAATTGTTTTCCATGGATCAGGCGTAATATGCTTTGAGCCATTTACCATTGATTATATTTCCTTCCACTCCTTCATCAATCTTTAAGATTTTGTAATATCCGCATTGAATCTTGCTTTGATAACTACATATGGTCCTTCCCATTTCGGAGAGAACTTGTGAGCGGAAATGTCTTGTTGAATATGCTTTGCAGTCTTTAATACCAGATCTCCTACTTGAAACGTTCGAGGTCTTACCATTTTTTTGTAGGCTCTGGCGATTCTTTGTTTATAGGCTTCTACATATTTTTCCACCTTAGCTCGCTTCGACTCGAGCATGTCTAATTTAGCAACTCTTGAGTTGGACACTTCGGCCTCATCCCATCGTATTCCACTGGATGTTGCAATCCGTGCTGAAGGAATTTTGATTTCCGCCGGCAGTATGGCGTTTGCCCCATAGAAAAGAGAATATGGTGGAGTCCCGATCGAACTCCTTGGCGCGGTTCGATAATCCCATAAATCCATAGGTAATTGTTCATGCCAGGTTCGAGGATTATCATGGACTGTTCGGCTGAGAATCCTGATCAAAGTTTTGTTGGTACTCTCTGCTTGTCCGTTTCCTTGGGGATAATATGGCGTGGAAAAAACTTGTTTGATGTGGTATTCCTCGAGTAATTCTGTCATGTGCTTGTTGGCAAAAGGAGTCCCATTATCAGTGACAATATATTTGGGAACACCGAATCTGCATATTATGTATTCTTTGATGAAGGCTGCAATCGTGACTCCAGTGGTGCTTCGGAGAGGAATAACTTCAACCTATTTGGTAAAATATTCGGTTACAGTGATGATGTATTCATGCTGCTTCGAAGATGCTGGATTGATTTTCCCGATGATATCCAGTCCCCAGCTATAGAAAGGCCATGGACTATTCACAGAATTCAATGGAAGACAATGAGTGTGAATGAGGTTACCATGGACTTGGCATTGCTGACACCTTTGAACGTGTGCAGCTGCATCGTCTTCCATGGTTGGCCAATAATATTTCTCATGAATCCGGAGAAACAATTTCCTTTCTCCTTCATGTTCTCCATCATGCATCTCTTTTAAAATCGTTGGGATTTCATGCTCGGTTAAGCATCTCAGCAAGTTTCCACCAAAGCTTTTGCGGTATAAGATTCCATCAAGAAAGACAAATCTCTTAGCCCTTTGAATGAGTTTGATGGTTTCTTTTTTTTTGACGGTAATTCATTATCCCGGAGATATTTGATATAAGGTTCCCTCTAGTCCCCAGTATGATGGGCTGTCAAAGCTTCTAAGTGATGAGGAGGCGTCTGACAATTGGGACATGAATTTTGCAGAATTCTTGATTGAGCTTCCATGGAAGGCCAATAGTATCCCATTCTTTGAAGCTTTCTGTAGAGTGTTACCACCAGTGTTTGTCCGCATGTTTCTTCATGTATGCGCTTGAGTTGCTCGTCCGCTTCGTCATTTCCAAGGCATCGTGATAATGACCCATCAGAGTTTCTATAGTATAACGCTCCATGAAGTAAGAGATAATTCTTTAATTCCTTGAGACTGACTTTCCCTTCTGAAAGAGAACTGCTCAATTCATGAATAATAGGTGCTCGCCAATCATCTGCTTGAATGTCTTCGACTTGAGCGAGCCATGTGGATGAAACAACGCGCATTTGTATAGTGATAGTTTTCTCTGCTCCTTCAAATTTCAGCTTAGAAGCGAGAGTTGCCAGGCAGTCAGCATGCCTATTGTTGGTTTGTCCAGTATGGACAATCGTTGCATCAGCGAAGTAGGTTAAAATCTGTTGAGCTTCAGTTCTGAATGGAGCAAGTGTGATTTCTTTAAGGGAGTATGTTCCATTCATTTGATTGACCAGTAGTTTTGAATCTCCCCTTATCTCGAGGTGCGTTGCTCCTGCTTGCTTGGATAGGTACAATCCTAGTAAGAAGGCTTCGTATTCTGTTGAATTGTTGGTGCAGTGGAAATCCAGCTTGAATGAATGTGAGAATACTTCGCCGGATGGAGAGACTAACACTATGCCTGCTCCTCCAGTGTCGTTGCTAGGGGTGGTAGAACCATCAAAGTATAAAAGCCACGTCTCTTCTTTAACAGCTAGGATATCTGGAAACTCACCAGGTACATCTTCATGTAACATTGTTGCATCCTCTCCTGGAAAAGCAGCGAGCAAGTCTGAAACTGCTTGGCCTTTGATTGCTTTAGGCGGTGTACACTCTATGTCAAATTCTGACATTTGGAGTAGCCATTTTGCTGGTCTTCCTATCAAGGCTGGCATTGATAGTAGAACCTTTATAGGGTCAACTTTGGAAACAAGCACGACCCTGCTGGATAGTAAATAGTGCCTGAATTTCTGAATTGCATGCATTAATGCCAGACATGCTCTCTCAGCCTTTGGGTACCGGAGTTGAGCATCTCGCATTGTACGACCGAAGTAGTAGATTGGTCGTTCGATGCCTTCGTCGTCTTCTTGAGCCAGTAGTGCTCCGATAGCGACATCACTAGAAGCTGTGTAAAGTATCAGCGGTCATCCTTGCACCGGTGACTTCATGACAAACATGTGATAACGATGTCTGTTGTATCTTACGGAATGCTTCTTCGAGCGGTCGTCCATGTAAAACTTGCTCCTTTCCTCAGTAAGGGGTGAACGAAGCAACGAGTTGAGCCAATCCGGGAATGAATTACCTTGCCCATGAAACTCTGGAGTTCTTTCACAGTGCGTGGAGGAGGCATGGTAGTAATAGCTTTTGTCTTGTCTGGATCGACTTTGATTCCTTCTGCTGTGACCAGGAATCCTAGAAATTTCCCAGAGGAGACACCAAATGCACACTTCAGAGGGTTCATCTTTAATTTGTATTCTCTACAACTTTCAAAGACTTGTCTTAGGACTTCGAAGTGAGATGCTCGAGTTTTCGATTTCACCACCACATCATCGACATAATCTTCCACTTGCTTGTGCATCATGTTGTGGAATATAGCAGTTATGGCTCGTTGATAAGTAGCACCGGTATTCTTTAATCCGAAAGGCATCATAGTGTAGTGGAAATTCCCGATAGGAGTGCGGAATGCAGTCTTGTTAGCATCGTGTTCGTACATCTTGATCTGGTTGTATCCGCTGTAACCATCCATAAATGAGAACATACCGTGACCACTAGTTGCATCAACGAGCATATCAATATTGGGTAAAGGAAAATCATCCTTCGGACAGCATTTATTCAGATTCCTGAAATCAACACATCATCTGATTTGACCATTTTTCTTCTTGACAGGAACAACATTTGCCAACCATGTTGGATGTTGAATAGGTTTGACGAACCTTGCTGCTAGTAGTTTCTAAATCTCGACTTTGATTTGTTCTTCGAATTCGTGTCTGAACTGTCTCGGCGGTTGTTTGACAGCTTTGGAGCCAGGAGTAATGTGCAGATGATGAGTAACCAATTTGTCATCTAGACCTGGCATTTCTTCGTACGTCCAGGCGAAGACATCTTGATATTCTTTTAATAGCTTTATCAGTTCCGTCCGTTCCTCTGATGAGAGCGCTGAGCTGATCAGGATCAGCCTTGGATCATCCTCAGTCCCAATGTTGATTGTTTCGAGATCGTCAGTGGTAGAGTCAGTACCGTCTTGTAATTGTCGTGGGG
The DNA here is from genome assembly GCA_023531295.1 of Papaver armeniacum. Classification (NCBI taxonomy): domain Eukaryota; kingdom Viridiplantae; phylum Streptophyta; class Magnoliopsida; order Ranunculales; family Papaveraceae; genus Papaver; species Papaver armeniacum. The sequence continues at coordinate 108,134 of JAJJWW010017000.1, forward strand.
CATCCTAAACCTCTTCCTCGAGTGATGGTTCGTTCTGGCATGATTCTTCGGGGTGGGGAGACTTTTCATCGTTCTCCCCAATTAATTGCTAATCTTCCCGTCGGCGATAAACGATCCTCCCCTCCGCGTCGTGGTTGGTTATGAAGTTCGACCTTGGAGTTGAAACCTGGTCGTTACGGCGTTTTACCGCTGTGGCAGATGAACTGATCACCTTAGCATCTGAGGATGATGGCTTGTCAGCGACCTTTTCAATAGTTTTCCAACTTGGGAGTGGAGTGATGTAAACTTTGCCCGGAGGCTCCGGGTTGCTCTTTTGAGATTCAAGGAATTCAGCATCATAGACAGGAGCATAAGGAGATGATGAAGCCGGGATGCGAACAATCTTGTTGTTGAGTAAAGCCTTCATACATTGATGGTACGTCGAAGGAACCACCTTGTTATCATGGAGCCATGGACGTCCAAGTATCATGTGATAATCTGGCTCTTGTTCGATCACGTGGAACTTGACTTTTGATTGAATAGGCCCCACCTTGAAATCTATGTATGCATATACGTACGTATGGATCTGACTTCCTTCAAAGCCTGTCATTATGATGGGGTGCCGGACAATCTTATTCTGTGGGAACCTGGCTGATTTGAGAGTCTTCATAGTGATAATATTTGTAGAAGCGCCCGTGTCAACGAGGGCTCTCTTGAATTCATAGTCTCTGATGAAACCGGTCACGTACATGGATCGATTATGTCCTTCGTCTGCCATACGGTCTTCTTCTCCGAAAGTGATGTTGTTGATCGAATGACCAGATATCACAGGTGTTTCCTCAGCTTCCAGGCACGACGAAGTCAGGGGTATGTCTGATGATATCTGGTCGAGTGCAGCAAATGTACTCATTCGTTGATCCCTGGAGAAGTGTAGAAGCTCACATAAACCCTCGATCATGTGTGCAACTTCTTGGTCCACCGGCTTTTCGTAAGTGGTGAAGCTGTTGGTTTGAGGGTTAATGTCAGCGGTGTCAAGAGGCGGGCGCTCCACAACCTGAGCTCCTAAGATTCTTGTCAAGTCCACCATGCAGTTGAACAAATTATCGATTGCTCCCTTCAATCGATTTATGTTCTTTTCCAAGACCTCTTGCCTTCGTACCAGTTCGGATGGCGACGGAATTTCTCCATCGAATGCATTGATAGATGAAAAAGGAGTAGTAAAGTATGGATGACGAATATTACCATAATCATTCTGCTGAGCCGGAGAAGCATCGCCATTCGAGAGACCCTGATTGGAGTTTTGTGTAACTGAATTAGATCTGAGACCGACCATCTTTGTGAGAATTGAGATTACAACCGAGAGAATGATCTCCCACTGTGGTCGCCAATCTGTAGATGGGGAAAATGATTCGCTGGTTTTTACGGAATTGAGGAGATGACCGCGCGGAGGAGACTCCTTGAACCGAGCAAAATGCTTAACCTCACACAGATGCACTACAAGAAGGGAGTGCTTTGAATTCGAGAGATCAATCTGTAGTACTCCGGCCTAAACCAAGACAATGACCGTTCTAGAGTAAATTCGGTCACAAGTGAGGATGGGTCGGTGCAGTAGGAGGAAGCTGAGAAATGTGTGAGATCAATGGTGATCGAAGATTGTAGGTGTGTTGTGTATTCTGAAAATAAGATAAGTTCTGAATGATTGAATTTGCTCTGTTGAGAGTTGGATTGTTAATCTCGTGTTGTCTGTTTAACGTGAGATTATCCTTGTTTCAATCATGATTCGGAGATTTATTTATATTCTTTGGAATTGAAAACACCATGATCTCATGAAGTGTGATGTGATTGATAGAATCAAAGAATGGGGAAATGGAAATCGTGTTAAAACCAGTTGCTCAACGTGTGGAGACTTGGTTGATTTTCCATCCACTACTTTGTTAACTCCTTCAACTGATTGCACGAATTGCTCACATTCACATCGTGTGTATGAACACACGTGCCGTAGATCACCAGACCAAAACCCTAGTTAATATCCCCCCATGTAACACGATTGATGTCTTGTGTGATTGTGGAGTCTGCAAGGCAGACGTGTATTTAGTTAGTCGATTCTTTGACTTCATGACTTCATGGGACGATGAGTCCTTGTTTTGTTGAGTCGAACGTGATTTGGAAATGTTCTGAGACTCATGAATTGAACATGTCTGTTGAGACAGAGATATAATGCGTGAATAAGCTAACATGAGCAAATATTGCTTATTCGATGAATTGTTGAATATTGATAGTTGAACCAGTATTCCTTGGTTTGAGCAAATATTGCTCATTTGAGAAAATGTTGCTCATTCGATGAATTATTGGTAGCATGACCAAATAAGATACTGGCAATTGAACCGAGTATGATAAATAAAATGTTGATCATGGGATCAACGTAAAAATTATTAGCGTTTGAATCTGGAATTATGAACCTTGGACTCAAAACCCTAATTTGATCAATTGATGATTAACTGATGGTTTATTGAAAATTAACCACTGAGCGAAGGAGGGACCGGATACATGGGATTATGAATCAACCATGTAGCGCACAGATGCTCTCGTGAGCAAATATCGAGGTCTCCTGAAGACCAGTTGATTTGATGAAAAAGATGATTAAATGCTGGTTTAATCATTTATTAAAATAATGCTCGTCTGAACCTTAGGTAATAAAACCTAATTAATTATGAAGATGTGAGGGACCGACCAAGGGGTCATGAAACCGTCCCTGGGTAGTCACGGGATCGAATATTGATCGTCTTATGAAGTTCCAAGTTGTTTGGAAGAGTTTTTGACCTAATATGTGCAATTGCGCAAATTAGGTCAAAATTGTCAAAATACACGGGACCGGCCTCTTGCAAGCAAAAGAGCCAACCCTGATCGGTCAAGGTAACATGCTCACGTCACCAAAGTGTTCGTATCTCAGTTATGAGAATTTTGATATTTTCTGGTGTGCGTTTGAGCAACATTTTGAGAAAATATGAAGAAATCAGGGATTTTTGCTGAGACCGTGAAAACTTCATGAGATGAAGGAAAACTAATAAGATAATTAAGGAATCATAAAGTGTGGGACCGGCTATGGCCAAGACATGGCCGGCCAGCCAAGGGGCCGGTCCCATGGTATTTTTCCTAATTTTATTATGTTTTCATGATTTTAGGGAAATATCATAAAACCAAGGAGTTTGTTAAAACCAAGGAGTTTTGTTGAAATCAAGGAGTTTCCATGAGATGAGGAAAACATAAAAAATATAATAATAATAAAATAAGATGTGTGGGGCCAGCTAGGGCATGACCGGTCGGCTATGGCCCGGTCCCACGGGTTTCCCTAATTTTATATTATTTTCATGGGATCAAGGAAATATCATGAGATTAAGGAGTTTTCATGAAATTAGGGAAATAATAATAAAGTATTGAGGATTCATGAGGTGTGGGACTGGTCATGACTAGGGCATAGCCGGCCAGCTAGCAGTCCCGTGACACCTTTCCCAATTTTATATTATTTCATGATTTGAAGGAAACACCATGAAACTGAGGAGTTTCCTTAAAACAAATGATATTTTTTCAAATGAAAGGATTTTCATGAGATCAAGGAAAATAATAAAAATACGATAAAATATCGAATTTGGGCGTGGGCCGGTCACGGCATGGTGGCCAGCCTAGGTGAGCCCGATCCCTATCGCATTGATTAATATTTTATTATTTATTATTTTCTTCCTATTTTGCATAGGTTCATCGTCTTATCGTATTCTGAAATACTCATTCGTGTGTTCAGGTGCTCGTTAGTGCATTATTGTTAAATACATTTGCACCGTTTTGATCGGGGCTTACTCAAAGGTAGCTCGGATGCCGTGTATTGAATATTTATTACTAACCCATGGAATTCTCTTTGGGAAGAACCATAAATTGAAGTAACGAAATATTATGAAAATATTGAATATTTTCCAGATTGATTAATGAATCTATTGATTTTGAGAATAATTAATTAATGGCTCTATACTAGTACGATCGTCTAGGAGCATTAATTATTCACGAATCTAGTGTTATGAGCTTGTTGAAGCATCATATTTCTTTCATATAGTCAGGGAAAACATTGTTACATCTTGAAGACGTTATTGCTCTATACTAGCAGGCAAGCTGTCTAGGAGCCGTCTAATCTTTCGATTCTATGTAGAAGTAGTTACTGAAATTGCTCAGTATTCATGAGATATGCCGTTGCCTCAGCTTAGAGACTACATATCCATATATACTCTGAGAGACAGTATTCTCAGTCAGAGAATCTTGCGGCATGAGCTTTCATTCTTTCGATAAGAGACATGAGCCTCAATATTCGTCTGCTTGCTGGATAAGGAATACTTATAATTATGGGTTTACGATTTTAGCCTTTGTCGAAAATCCACCATCTACAACAGTACTAAACATTGTATGCATAGACTGTTGTTTATAAGTTATAAAACAAGAAATCAGGAACACAAATCCATTTGTGTTCTTTTGAAGTTCTTTGAAAGGCTTGTAAAAACAGACTCTTGGGTGTTTCTCAATGTTGTTGGATGCAAAAGTAGTTGGAAAAAAGTTGTTTCTTGGTGTCATGTTGTACAAGGCTCTTTGTATTGTGTTTTAAAATCCATACAAAGAATTGCTCTAGGAAATTTTGATGAGCCTTGATCCAAACTTTTGCTCTATATTTTGATCCCTATAAGCAAATAGTGATAAAACCTCTTTTTGTGGTATTCAATAATTTTTGTGCTCTAAATATCCACTAGATCATTTTATTGAGCCAAAAAATTTAGTCGTTTATCAAAATATGGTGTAGCATATGCCAAACAAGCTCTTGGTTGCACACATACGGTTAATGTACGTTAAACTCGTAACCGTTACGTGTTATAACCGTGTTCCAAAACGAACATGTAGAACAAAAACCCAAGAGTTCGCAAAATCTTCCGGAGCTTCACCATTAACGACAGTTCGAGTACCCGTACGTGCCTTGAAGAGTGAGATTGCATCTTCAACCAAAATACTTGAGGACAAGATGGACAATCTCGAATCTAGGATTGATTTAATTGAAGATGAGCTTGATGATTATAGGGAATATGAGAAGAGTCTTCAAAGTAAGTGAAATGAGTCAAATGACATTTTTTTTTGCTAAAATAATATCTAGGAAACTTCTTATAAGAATTTATTCTTATGTTTTAAGAAGGAGAACTAGGGTTTGGAATAGCAAATATTGTGACTACACATAACTATTGCCAACGATTTTCATCTTGAAATATTTTAGATTTATTTATTTAAATTCTAAGTTATTTGGAAGATGATTTTGCAGTATTAATCTTCATTGATTTTATATATTGCAAAAATATTTTATGGGATATGTGTGTTTACGTCCGTGAACTATGATTATCTCATTTATGTCAAAAGTTAAGTCTACTATGTCATTATGCAAATTTTGATAAAAGATAGAATGAACTTTTGAATATTCCGCAGTATTGGTCTTTCCCTGATCCATTTCTATATGAAACTGTATGGCTCCGTAAGTTTTCTCATGTTGAGCATTTCCGACTAAATTAATCTATAAGGTCTTCTTGTGATTAATTTATTCGATTTTTCTGGATACAAATTCATGTCTCATGTAATTTGTTAATGTCCAAAGAAATCCTTCTTTTCTTGTAAAAGTAAGGTCGCTCTTGTTGTTCTTTCGAGAATGACATTTTATGGGGGAAAGTTCTTAATTAAACTTGTGCTTAGTTGCCAAATCTTTGTGGGGAGTGCGGCTATGGAATATTGTAGGAGTTATCTTGTATCTTTATAAACTCCTTGATGAATACATTAAGTTTCAACTATGTTAAATCATCGAAACAAAGTTGATATGTTCTCTTTTAGTCATAAATTATCTCTGTGAGAATTTCATTATGATCCTGCATTTTCGTACCTTTGCCAATTTATATTGACAAAAAGGGGGAGAATTATTTGGTAATTCACACTACATACATATGGTTTACGGATCATTATGTAAGGGGGGGTGGTTTTCATTGTGAGATGGAAGTATTGACTGAGTAAGAGTGATACATATCGCCATAGTATTATTGTCAAAGTTATGATACATTTAAATTGGACTTTGATGTTGTGTAATAATACTACGACACTATATAAAAATAATTGATAACAACTGTTTTGTTATTGTTATGGCTATGGATCTTCAACAACAATGATGGTGAGTTGAACACGTTTAGAATCACTGGAGTACTTGGAGTGGCGAAGAATTCAACGAATTTTGAAGAACCTAGGAAATCAAGCATGTTGGATGAGAAGCTACAAAGTTTATTTATTTTGTAATATATCCATATATATATTGATAGTTTTGTAACTAAAATTGACAAAGGGAGATATTGTTAGAGCATTGCTCGGTTGAACTCGCAAGCGTTGCGATCTCAAGCGTTGCGATCTCAAGCATGTTTTTTAAGTTTAGGTGATCAAAACTATAAGTATTGAATTCTAGTCTACTTATAGCTATGTCTCGGATTAGGATAGAATGTGTAGTTGAGCTTTAGACTTCACGACGTTCATCGATTGAAGACGAAGATCTACTAAGGAAAGCTTGGAGAAACTTCATCAACAAAAGGTATGTGGAGACTAAAACTTATCTATCACTTAGAAGTCTATTCTATTCTATCTCCTAATGAGACTAAGTCGTATAGCTATTTGGACTCATATATTATACACATTTGATATTTCGAGTTGAGTTTAACTCGGTTATATATTTCTCGAAATATGTGTTGGAAGCTTTTTGCTTTAGACACGTTCATCATATTCTTGACGAGTTTAGTTGGAAACAATTTATTTGTTGGAAACTAAATAATAAGTCAAAAGATGATCCTGGGAAAATCGCCTTGAAACATTTTACATGATTTGTGTGAGACAATCATTTGATGTTAACTCGGAAAGTTTCGTATTGATCATTCGATCACTTGAAAATTATTTATAAGTTAATAGTTTGTGTGAGACAGCTATTGTCGTCTTCTAAGGATGTTTCAATGATTGAAATGGGAGTTTAGAACAATTAACCTTTGTCTGGATATAGCACAATATGCATACCAGTATGCAAACAATTGTGGTATGATTCAGGTACTAAAACCTTATTCGCACACTAGTATGCGAATGGTTTTAACTGTTGAAGTCCTGGAACCAAGTTTGCATACATGTATGCGAACGGTTCTACATGAGTTCAGGTCCGGGACAGTAGTATGCATACCGGTTTGCAAACTGTTGGAAAGTACAGAGCTATAGTTTGCGTACCCGTTTGCAAACTTAGTGGTTAAAGTTCTAAAATTGGTTAATTTTATTTTCATACTCATGAAAAAATACATTTATGAATTAAGGAATGCTATCTTTGCAAACCGTAGCTTAATGATCATGAATTCATTCTCATGAATCAATCTGATTTTGATTCAATTGGTTCATATATATTTCTATGAAATTGTGAACAATTGAATAACTCTATTTGAAACACATTTAGATTCATTTGATTATCTTTCATGACTGATTGATCATCATATTTGATCTAAAAGTGTTAGATGAATGTGGTTAAGATAAAAATGTTCATATGGCTAACTGATAGGTGTCTAAAACACCTAATTTTATATCTAGTATTTATGCTCTCTTTGCTATTTTTCGTGTGAATTATGTATCTTATGTTCGTTTTTGAATTTCATAGGTGTTTTGGAGTCATTTACAGGAAAGACATGAATTAGATGCTCAATCCGTTGCTTGGAGTCATTGGCGGTTGATGGATGTGGAGCTGGCTAGGTTGTGCGAGAAGGAGGTGAAGAATGAACTGTCAGTTCCTCAAAACTGACAGTTGAGTTGAGAAAGGAATTAGGTTGTCAGTCCTTCGAAACCGACAAGCCGTGAATGAGCTGGTTACCCCTTATCTGCCAGACCTATGTGGCTGTATCCACCTTCATTTCTTACACAACCCTTAAGTCGAGAGAAATCATCTCTCGATCGTTCTCGTCCTAAATTCATAGAGAAGTAAAAGTTATGGCGGCACAATCAAATCCGAGAGATTGAGAAAATTTGATGGCAGATGAAGAAGAAGATTGAGTCTATGGGCTTCTGTGGCTGTTAAGGAATTATGTCGTGGTATAGAAGGTTAGGGTTTACGGAAGGTGGAGGAATGAAATACAAAGAAGGGGTTTGTGATGAATTCAGAGATGAGTAAGATTCTGGTAGAGAAATTAATAAAAAGATATGGGGTTTGAAGACTGGTGCCACTGAATCTTGATGCCGTTGGAAGAACTGTTGGGAATTGTGGTCAAGAACAATATGATTTTGGTGAATGATCTTGATTCAAAGGGTTATGAGATGCGGTGGAGATGAATCGGTGGTGCAATTGGCTAGGATGGAACAGCGTTGCTTGAGGATTAATGGGTTGTATGAGTTAATGATTACAGGAGCAAGGAGGAACTAAGATGGTGTTGTTGCCAATGAGTTCTACTGGACAGAATTTGAGACAAGGAATTTTTGGTGACTGTATGGGTTGTGCAGCTTGAGTGTGAAGTTGCAGATTGGAGGTAGAATGGAGTGAGGCTGCTGTTGATTTGTGAATGTATGGAGGCTCTGGAGAGAAGGTTGTAAGATTTTCAATACGAGCAGCCATCATGACTGGATAGAGTAGGTACTGGTGGTAGAGCTGGATGAATTTGGGGTGCAGGATGATCTTTGAGAGGGATTTGGAGATTGCAGATGTTGCAGGTGTTGGAGATGAGACCAAGCACAACAGTCAGTGAATGAAATATAAATGGTAATTTTAGGTGCTAGTGCCATAAAGAACAACTCAGGAAGAGATTATGGTGACGCTGGTAAGAAGGCATAGCTAGTGCTGCTGGATATGGTGCAGTGATGTTGTTGCAAGTGAACATGAGAAGCTGCAGAAAGTGGAGATAGAAGTTGGTGGCTTGAACTGAAATGGGCGGGTTGCGAGTGGATAAGGCATGAGTGAATGCTTTCAATAGATGAATGTTAGGATGTTCACAGGGAAGAATACAATGGCCTGGAATCGGCAGGAATCACCCAGAAATAGACAGAACTCGTATGGAATCGGTATACACCGAGTTGACTCACTGGTCCAGGTATCTGACTCAGATGGACTTGGACCTATTCTGGCTGGGCTTCACTCATGGGCTTGGCATTGATATCGAACTCTTGGGAGTTGGTCGAGATTTAGAATTCAGGATATAAAAAGCTTATTCATAGACATTTGGGGGGGATCTAATCTATTATCTCTTCTGCTACTTCTACTTTTGTTCTAGGGTTTTAGACATGGAAACTCTTATTTTTCTTCTTGTTATGAACCCCATTAACATGAGTAGTTAATTCTATCATTGGTTATGGATTAATTTGATTTCACAAAGCATGTTTCTTATTCAATAAATTAGTTTTGTCTCCATGCTTTATCGTTTACTCTTATCGATTGAGTTTCTTTCATCTCTATTGCTAGATTAGAGTTTATTATACGCAAAAGTGATAAATTTCTGATTGCAAGTAGCATAATTGTGGGTAGTGCTTGTAATGATATATCCTACTAGTCACTAGTGAGTCATAACCTTTGTTAAATCGGATTAGTGCTTTTACACGTTCGATTGCTTTGATTGGCCTGATTTCATAGAATTTAATGCATCTAGGGAATTAAACTTGATTAGTGCTTTTATACGTTACGTTGTTCTCTAATATAGAATTCATATTCGCATCTTTTAATGTGTTTGTTGATGACAAGAGGAGATTTGCGGGATATACTTGCGATCAAGGTTTTCTAGGGCCTTTGATAAAAGTTGAGATTAAAATATCAATTCTAGTTATTGTGTTGAAAACATGTTTGTGATTGAAGATGAAATCCTCAACCAATATCTTCACATTTTTGCGTGCTTGCTTTGCTTTGTTTGCTTTTAGTTTAGTTTGCTTTATTAAAAATCAGAAAAATCCCCCCTTTGTTTATATAAGAAATCGAAACAAACGACAACCTAGACCTCTCTGTGGGAACGATCCTTTCTTGCCCTTGCTTCATAATATATTTTGAGTAGTAAGAAAGTGTAATTATTTTTGACGCCTACGACAGCGGTCACTAACTTCGGTTAACTATTATTGAGCCAACTCAATAAACACGTTTAGGTACAGTTACCCATATATAAATGAAAGTATATTTCATTGGTGTGTAACAAGCTAAGACCATCTAACGGTGGAAAGATATTGCTTTTGTTTTAAACAAACTTAGCTTGAATCTTAAATCAGGTTTTCATCTAACAATGAATATTGAATGGCTTGTTTCTAAGTTATCTTAACTTTTATTATAAGCAAACCCTGATTTGAAAGAGTATATAAGGCAGAACTCTAGCAACTGGAAAACCGAATCTCGACACTTTCCTGTGTCCTAGTTGCGACTAGAGTTGATTCTCCTTTAACCTAGGTTTTTCTAAAACCATTATAGGTTAACGACTTGAAGATTTCATTTGGGATTCATAAATCCCGACCTAACTATTTTCTCTGTAGTTGCGTGATCTGATCTTACTTGTTCTATCGTATTGAGTACTGTCTTCTCTAAGATTAACTCGGGATTTACCTCCGATAGGTAAGATATAAAAAGTAATCGCATAGCTCTTCGTCTCATTCTTTGTGATTCCACAATAACTTCTTCTACTACCATATAGTTAAGTTATTGTGAGGTGATTGATATTTCTAGGCTGTTCTTCAGGAATATAATACCGGATTATTAATTGGTTCTTGTTCACCTTTATTTATCAAAAGACGGAACAAAAAATTCATAGGTACTTCTGTTGGAGACAGATTTATCTATTAGAATAGACTTATCTATTGGTGACATATTTGTTTATAAGTCTTTGACTTTGGATCGTAGCAACTCTTAGTTGTGGGTGAGATCACCTAAGGGAATCAACTGTGTGGAGTCATGCTGGGATTAAGAGGCGTAAGGAACGCGATTGTACCTTAATCGGTGTGAGACTTGGTTAGGGCTCAACTACATTCCAGTCCGTAGTTAACTTGTATGCTAGTATCTGTAGCGGATTAATACAATGTGGTGTTCAAAACTGGACTAGGTCCCGGGGTTATTCTGCATTTGCGGTTTCCTCATTAACAAAACTTCTGGTGTATGTGTTATTTATTTTTCGCATTATATTTTTATATAATTAAAATATCACAGGTCACGCGTAGTTCAATCAATTGGTAAATACAAACTTTGGTTGTTAATATAAATTGATTGACACTTAGTCATTGGTATTTGGTACCGTCCAAGTTATTCTCATACCAATCAGTTCACGGATTTCATTATGTTGATTTGCTGATTGATTTGAAAAAGAGATATAACTCCTGGATATCTTTCCTTGATTGAGTCTTACTGTCTAGTTGATTCTCTTGGATTTATATATATTGGAGTTAGTCCATACAGATTACCGAACGAAATATTGGGTGTGGTTGTTAGACCCCCCTCTTTTTCAGTTAGTGGGAAACTACAATTGAATTGTTAGTTTAGTTTTCAATTATTGATTTGATTGACTAACAGTTTGTTATCTCTTGATTGCATCTATAGTTTGATTATTCTTGAGAGACTTCTCTTATGATATAAGGTCACTCAAACTAGATCAAGAGATTAATGGTAGTTCAGATCTGTCTTTAGATCTGATTGACTTCTGATCATTCATTGTTAATAGACATTGTTCTGTGTGTGATCGATCATAAGCCGGAATCAAGTTTGTGATTGTACATGTACAGAAGACTATTGAAGATTTGAAGACAAGAACATTTTTCTTATTGGTTTCGTATGCTTGTGATTTACTTCATGCACAAACTTGATCGGCTGGGATCCCACTAGATCTAGTTTATATTTTGATAGATTTGTTATTGATAGTCATATTTAGATCGACAAGTTATCATTTAGTGGTACTCTTCAGTATCTGAATCTGATAGTTCTGTTTGACACAATCTGGTTAACTTGTTAATATATATCTTGGAAGATCTAAACCCGACAAAGGAGTTTAATTGATTTTAAACATAAAATCCTTTGTCTCATTCAACAAAAATATCTATGATTGATTTCCTGAGATAGGAGAGTGGTTACCAAACATATTAGTCATTTACTCTTTGAAAGAAAATTGAAAGGGTTGAGTGTTTAAAGTCTTCAGAGAGGCTGAAGCAACTTAAGATAATGGACTTTATCTTAGGATTCGTGTGTGTTGGCCAGATTGGTTGTAAGTGCATGAATACTGAGGAATCTAGGTAAATAAAGGTATAATTTACTTGGTCTCAACTATACGAAGTTGGTAGTGTCTTTGTATAGCGTCTTAATTCTGAGAGTATACAAAACTAGACTAGGTCCCGCGGTTTTTCTTACATTCGAGGTTTCCTCATTAACAAAATCTTGTTGTGTCTTTACTTTTGCTTTTCACAATTATAGTTATTGTTTTAGTTATAATTAAAAGTAAATACACTATACGTTAATCCCAAACACTTGGGTTGATCCTTATAGTTTAAGGTTCGGTTTCGAATTAGAAACTATATACCAAGTGTATTCCTTGTGGTTGCTATCTTCTTGAAAGTTTTTGTCTATATTAGATCACGCAAGGTATAGGACTTATAGGTTGATAATGAAAAGATTGTGGTGTACTTGGTACCCTCATCATTTCATAACATTTGATATCTAGTACAACAATAGATGATCATACTAAATGATATCTTTTTGATAATCAGGTATATTGTCTTTATTCCTTAAAGTTTGTGATAAAACTTTTAGATGGGGCTTCTTATGTTATAAGAACTGATGTCATTCGTGAATTATACTATTTACCCAAATGGTTCACGAACCCGATTATGAAAATTCTTAACCGGTTATTACTTGATTGATTTCTTTTTGTAGATTCTCTTTCCTTTTATAAGATATAAGAAACTATTTAAGTTGCAATATGCCAGTATTCCCTTTTTAGTTTTTCCATCTTTAAAGATTAGTTACAACAAAAGATATCATGAAACCATCATTCTTGATTGAGAAGGTGAACACAGGGAATAAAAACTTTCTGGTTCTGCACAACTGCAAGGGTCTTCTTTTAAAGGAGGATCAATGAGGCAAAGAACAAAACTTTAGTATTCTGAAACTGTGAAAAACATGGTTCAAGAATGTAATAATTCAAAGACTGAAACAGCAAATCTTCATCTCTTACTAGCCAATACAATCGAAATTCAAACTAAACTTCTTGAACAACAACGAATTATGGTTCGAAATCAAAAGAAGTGGATCTCTGATAATTAATAAGAACAGAGAGTTTGTTTATAAAATTGATTGAAAGGTGAATGTTTTCACTCATGAACACAATCAACATGTTGTCAAGAGAATTAAAGACATCGATGGAACCTTCAGTGATGGAAAATGGTTTGAAGATGTTGTTGAGATCTAACTTCCTAGTTAATTCCTTGTAAGAATTTATTCTTATTGTTTTAAGGAGAAAAACTAGTATTTGAAGTAGTTTCTTATTATTTTTCATACATTACTACTTTTTTTTTGTATTCCAAATTGGTGATTCATTAAAAGACTAACTTGAGGTGTTAGAAACATGTAGTACAATATGAGTAGAGCCATCTAATGTGGAAGATGAAGAGATTTTCCTCTATGAATTATTGAAGTTTATTTATTTAAATTTTATTTTGATGATGATGCTTGCAGTACTTGGTATTTATTGATAACTGTTAGAGCACTGCTCGGTCGAACTAGCAAGCGTTGATATCTCAAGCTTGTTTGTCAAGTTTAGTTGCCAAAACTATAAGTCTTGATTTCTAGTCTACTTATAGCTAAGTCTCGGACTAGGATAGTAAGTGTATTTGAGATCTAGACTCCATGACGTTCATCATGCAAAGACGAAGAACTACTCAAGGAACTGGTGGAACTTCATCGACAAAAAGGTATGTGGAGATTTGAACTTATTTATCACTCAGAAGTCTATCTACTCTATCTCCTATCTTGAGACAAAAGTTGTATTGCTATATAGACTTCGATTATACACATTTTATATTGCGAGCCGAGATTATCTCGCTTATCTATTTCTCGAAATATGTGTTGGTAAGCTTTCGCTTTGGCCAAGTTAATCTTTACTAGTGACGAAAGTCATGATTGATTATTTCAATAACTTGAAAATCACTTTGATGAAAAATAGTTTGTGAATAACAACTATATAACATCCTCAAAGAAAGTTTCAATGATTGAAATGAGAGTTTAGAATATATAACCATGTTTGGATATAAACATTGTATGTGAATTCATACTTGTGTAAGTCCAAAATCCTTGAACCAAAGTATGCGTACTTTACTGGTTTAGGATGACCGGAGCTAAGTCCGCGTACTTTTGGAAGTTCACATCCCGTGAATTTCTGCTGGAGTTTGTGAACTGAAAACAAGCTCAGTCCGGGTACTTAAGTATGCGTACAGGTATGCGTACTTAAGTGGGTTATTTTCTGAAAACTGTTTATTCGTGAACTAAGACATTTATAAATTAAGGAATGCAATTTTTGCAAATCGTGGCTATAATGTTCATGAATCGATTCGAGTGAATCAAAAATGTTTTTGCTTCGATTGTGTCTTGTATACTTCTATGAGATCTAAGCAATTGAACAACTCTTCTATGAGATCTAAGCAATTGAACAACTCTATAACTAGTTCTTTTGAGTCATTTGAACTAGTTATGGTGAAGATGAATAAGGTTGATATGAAAGTGCTCATATGACTAACCATTGGTTAACTACTGTCGAACCAACTAATTGTACACGTTTAGGTACGGTTACTCAAACCTAAATGGAGTTACATTTTTCACGTGTGTATAACAAGCTAAGTTCGATCTAACGGTTGGAAGATATTAGCTTGAATCTAATCATGTTTTTATCAAACGGTGAATATTGAATGCTTTGTTGCCAAGGTAACTTAGATTGCAAACCCTGATTTGGAGACTATATAAAGTAGAAGACTAGCAACTGGAAACCTAATCCCCACACCTTCTGTGTTATACTAGTTGTATAATCTAGAGTCGATTCTCCTTTAACATTAGGTTTCTATCGAGACCCTTTAGGTTAACGACTTAAAGACTTCATTGGGATTGTGAAGCCAGACCCAACTATTTTCTCTGCAGTTGCGTGATATGATCTTGCTTAAAATTGTAAGATTGGCTTGAGATTGATTTCTCCGATAGGCAATATACAAAAGTAGTCACAAACACCTTCGTCTCATCGTTTGTGACTCCATAATATCTTGTTTCGCTAGTCGATTAAGATTATTGTGAGGTGATTAATATTTCTAGGCTGTTATACGGGAATATAAGTTCGATATATCAATTGGTTCCCGTTCACCTTGATTTGTCAAAAGACGAAACAAAACTCGTAGGTATTTCTGTGGGAGACATATTTATCTATTCATGTAGGCATTTCTGTGTGAGACAGATTTGTTTATTAAATTTTTCGACTTTGGGTCATAGCAACTCTTAGTTGTGGGTGAGATCAGCTAAGGGAATCAAGTGCGCAGTATGTTGCTGGGATCAGAGACGTAAGGAGCACAACTGTACCTTGGATTAGTGTGATATTGATTGGGGTTCAACTTCAGTCCAGACCGAAGTTAGTTTGTAGTAGGCTAGTGTCTGTAGCGGCTTAATACAGTGTGTGTTCAATCTGGACTAGGTCCCGGGATTTTTATGCATTTGCGGTTTCCTCGTTAACAAAACTTCTGGTGTCTGTGTTCTCCGCATTATATTTTGTTATATAATTAAAATATCACAGGTTGTGCATTGAATCGATCAATTTGTAAATCCAACTTTTAGTTGTTGATTGAAATTGATTGATCCTTGAAAATTGGTCTTTGGTACCGTTCAAGTTTATCTCTCTTATATTCAACCGGGCTCGCAAATTATTGTTTGTTTGATTGCGGATTGAATTGAGAGATTGAGATATAAATCTTTGATATACTTTTCTTAAGATTGAGTCTGACTGTCTAGTTGATTCTCTTGAAAGTATATTGGAGTTAGTCCATACAGATTGCTAAGCGAAGTATTGGGTGAGGTTGTTGTACCCCCACTTTTTCAATAACTCTAAGTATGATTAGAACATATTCTCATGAATTTATCTTATAAGTTACGCCTTTAACTCATTTTGTTTGTAATTGGCTAAAAGAGGAGTAAACCTTTGAGAACAAAATTGCAAAATTTAATCTCCATGATTATATTTTGAATATATTGCAGGGAATTCATAGTATAATTCTTAGTCATGGGTTTATTTTTCTTGTACGTATTGTGACTTTAATTTTGACGTTCATAACTGGCTATAACAGAACGAAATCTTATGAATCATAACATAAATATTAAACTATTTACTCTTGTTTCTAACCAATAAGGTATTATTGATGTTTAATTTTTCTCGTAAAGAATTATGTTTTTGGATTCCTCTAAAATTTAAGATCATTATTTTGAATCTTCTTTGTTCGTAACCAGAGAGAAGTGGGAAAAATATTGGATAAAAATTTATTAATGTCCAAGAAAAATCCTTCTCTTATATAGAGTAAGGTCACTATAGTCGTTCACTTTAAGAATGACATAAATGGGGAGAGTTCAATTTGAACTTGTGCTTAAACTTTATATCTTTGCGTGAGGAATGCGGTTGTGAAATTTTAGGACACCACAGTACCTTCAAAAACCTCTCCTAGATTAAGTTTCCAAGTTTCAAGACTTAATCGAATCATCCGAAATGCTGGTATGTTAAATTTATTATTGATAATCTCTTAGGGTGTAGTTCATTACGATCCATATGTGAAACCTTTGTCAATTTATAACAAAAAGGGAAAGCATTTTTTAGTAGAAATATATTAAGACACATGGCTTTACCGAGCTTTGTCTAAGGGGGAGTGAATTACATGGACGAATGTAAATATCAAATCTAGCAAAAATAGACAATTAAAGACTAGGGGGTGTGGGGAACATAGCGCCATTGTATTGCTTTAAAGTTTTGGTTTAATGAAATTTGAAGTAAGTAAAAATACTACACACTGGCATAACAACCATTGAATAGAATTGATTATTCATTCTAAATGCTCTAACTTTATTATTCTCATAAGTTCTATCAGGCTACGAATCTTCAACAACAAGGTGTTGAACAAACACATACATAACCATAAAAGAACTTGAAGAACGAAGAGTTCAAGAGGGTTGAAGATTCATTAAATCAAGAGGCGTTATAAAGGTTGAGCTGGAAATATATGTACTTTTAAGTCTATATATAATTGATAGTTTTATCACTAAATTTATAAATATGGAGATTGTCAGAGCATCGCTTGGTCAAAATTTAACGTATAATTAATATTTAATTTAAATATTTTATAATTCGTATGGCTCTTTTGGTAGGAAAAAACGTCTAATTATTAATTTATTTATTTTTTACGATATTCGGTTGCATTTTAATTGTATTACTTTCCGCTTTATATCATGGTCCCCTAGCCAACATTTCCTGGATTCGTCAATGGTCTCCCATATAAAAATAAATAATATTGAGAAGTCAAATTCATAAGTGAATCAATTGAATAAGTAGTAGAAGAAGAAAATAAAGAAAGAAACGAGAAAACTTTCTCTCTCCTTTGAAGAAAAACAGAGAAACAAAAAACATCCCCCTTAATCTTTTCTTCTTGTTTCTATTACTATTTTATATCTATATTTAGTTTTTATTTTGAATTTCAGTTTCAGTTTTATCTAGGCTTTATTTTCAGTTTGGTGTTCGATTTTGTTCTTGCTGTAAATCTATCACTAGTTAGTTTAGTGTATTATACTAGCGTTTTATATCAAGTGCATGACTATTCGAGGCATCTCAAGGGCTTCATGTTTAATACTGTTGAAGACTTAAATGTGCTGGATTTTTTCAAGGTGGCGCATAGACAGGTTAAGGCGCAAGTTCCGGTTGAATGTAGGTGGATACCTCCGGCGATGGACGAACTTTTGCTGTGCTGTGATGGTGCGGCTCGTGGGAATCCGGGTGTGGCTGGGGCTGGAGTTGTAGCGCCTGATCATGGAGCTAATGTTATTGGTGCAATGAGTGTGGGTTTGGGTATAACAACCAATTACCTTGCTGAAATTTTTGGTATTATAGTTGGCTTGGAATGGGCGCGTCAATGGGGTTACTTGAAGATTTGTATCCATTCAGATTCGATGAGTGATGTCAAGGCTTTTTCTTCTTCTACTCTTCTGTGGTTCATTAGAAAGCGATGGAGTGCAGTTTCTTCTAATCATGAGGCTATAAGATTTGATCACACCTATAGGGAGGCAAACTTTGCGGCGGATAATATGGCTAAAAGAGGTTGTATTCTACCTAATGAGGAGAGTACACATTTCATTGACGAATCGATTTCTTATCTTCTGTTGAATTACCAAATGTATCTTATTTGCGTTTCAAATGAGTAGTAAGTTTTTGGGGTTTCTCTGACCTCTTTTCTTACTACTTATTTTTGCTTTGTATTTTTGGTTATTTATTAATACACTTTGGATTTACCAAAAAAAAAAGGAGGAAGGAAGATTTCAGCCACCAGTTAGAAAAATGAATGTATCTCAACTGTTGCGTTACACAACAAACACTACTGTTGTATAAGCAGTGATTTGGATTTCTTATCAGGGGTTGGAGATTATCTCTTATTAGAAGATTATCTTCATTTGAGATGCAAATAACATCATCACCTTTGATAACTCAATTAGCAACAGCTTCAACAATTTCATCTACAATGACAACATCAACAACACCTACAACAACACCAAAAAAGACAATGTTACCGATTCAGACCAAACCAGATAATTTGTTATCCAAGACACCTTTGTGACCGTTACTGCTATAAAATTTGGTTGGATTTGACAAAAGAATCCCTCTGCTACTCATATTATTGTTATCCATGTTATTATATGTCTACGGTCACCTGGTCTGGTTAGGGCAACTCCTAATGGGAAGTAAATTCATCTATAAGTCTAGGATGATCCACAAGATATGGACCAAAAAAAACGCTACTATGGTGTTTTGAAGAGTTCACAAAACCATCAACTTCGTTAGGTACCCCTCAAATTTGAGGGGTTGTTGTGGAGAGTCCATCCGGTTGGTGGATGACCGGATATCTCATTCGAACACTTAATGTACGAATGAATATATATATATATATATATTTCCTCTTCCGGTCACAAACTGACCGGATGGAGTTTTTTATTTTCTAAACAGTCGCATTAAGGGACGCATACAAGTGTTCCTGAAAGCTAAGGTTTCTTTCACATAAGCAACATTTATAAGTGTAGCTAACTCCAAAATTTTGAATCTGACCACTCTTTGGTCGGATGGATTACCTTTTCATTTTTTCACCCAGAGTGGGATTCAGCTCCACTCATTTCAGATGGTCCATAAATATATGGATATTTCTTGAGTTATGGATGATTTTAACACCGTGCCATAAGAATTGTCCTTAGAATGGTTAAAATAATTCAACATTTTGTCAAAAATTGGTGGTGTAATACTATATTTTGATTATTGTAATGTCTATGTACTTACTGATTTTTGACTATGTATGTAATCTTCTAGGTTTTAAATCGGCACTTTCAACATAAATCGATTTTTTTTTTTTTAAAAAGATGAAGACTCAATTGAGTAAAAAGATAAAAGGAAAGTAAAAATGAAACAAAGCTGCTGGCTCTCTTTTATCCATGTATAGATCAACTTCGCCGTCTGTTAGTTTCCAGCAGCCGACATTTTACTTTTATCTTGTGATCTTATTGGGTTTCTGAATGGTACGCAAAACTAATTAAAAGGTCACGTGGGACCACTTCTCATCGTACTACAGTACAGAATGTACAGAAGAGGTTTATCTTTCTTTAAACTTCTCAACCAATCAAAATAACCGAAACAAGTTGTTCCAAGTTCCAAAAGGGACTGTCTATCAGATTTCAAGGACAGCGAGAAAGAAATGATAATTTTTTGGATATCATTTTGTTATCATTTTGTTATAAGAAAAAGTAAGGCACACCTTACTGTCCGAAAACTGCACTGCCAACCGAAGGACACTTATGAATCTCGTGTTAAATTTTGTGAACGGGTCCTTAATCTTTGACAAAGTTAGCATGTGTTCCCTCTACTTACCTACCATCCTCATATGTGAATGAAAATGTTTTTTCCCCCAACGTTTGCCAAATTTGTCTCCTAATTTCTGTTTATCTTTGTAAACAAATTTGCTTATATTTGTCATATATGACATCGGCCAGGAGAAGGAAACACAAAAAAAGACAGACCCACTAGTTGGTACCACTTACACCTTCCTAGTTATACAGAAGTTGGTCCAAGGAGATACCGTCAAAAAGCTTAAAAGACCAGTATACAGCAAGATTTTCTTCACATCATCAATAAGCACATCCACCTTCCTATTGGTCTTGCAGCAATACAAGCAGTTAGAGATGCTCCATTAATCTACAACAAAAAAGTGTCTTCTTTACTTGTTTATGTTAAGTAAAGTTTGTGCACTGACTCGTGCACAACCACATTTATATAACAATACATTACAGATCTCCTTTTTTTAAGTTCTGGATCTATTTTCCTTTGCTCTGAAGCATGGTTTATTGTCAATATGACAGAACACATGCTTTTGGCCAATTAATCACGTCACCAATCATAATATCTCCAAGCTTCCCATCTTCGTCAAATAATTCTGATTCTTCGTCAAATATTTCTTCGACCTTCACACTGTAGACATGTTCCATTGGTGGATCAACAGAGTTGTAACTACCTAAAGCAATGGTTCTTCCTTTGAAATTTTTAAGGAAACATAAACTAGCAGGCTTGATACATGCTTTTGGCCAATTAATCACCCCACCAATCACAATATCTCCAAGCTTCCCGTCTTTATCAAATAATTCAGCATCTCTATCATATATTTCTTCGACAATTACACGATAGACATGTTCCATTTCCGGATCAACAGTGTTGAAACGGCCTAAAGCAATGGTTCTTCCTTTGAAGTTTTTCATGAAACACGAACTAGCAGGCACGTTGGACTCATCAGGTCCCTGCATCCATAAGAACCAACAATGTACATTCAGTAAGACTCATCGCTGGATCAGCAGGTGGAATTAGATCACGAGTTTTGGTGTCTATGAAACATGAGTTTTGATTTCCATTACAGGTATACGGAAAATTCGCCAATAACTCCAGCAAACAATTCCACAACAGCAATCTTGAATTTTTTGTAAAATGCAAATTACTCTACATTCCAGATCGATTATGAACTGTTCATCAGTACCACTTCTACATATAAAAAGCAGCTCAACATTTAAATCTAATCAAAGCATATTAAGTTACTAACATAAGGGCAACCAAGGATAGCAAGAGTTGTTTCTAGTGCAGAATTAATTATTAAATCAGCTATGTTAACTCGATTTAAGAATTTCGCATGAATTTTTTACCTGAGGTGCAGATTGATTTGATGATGTAGATACACCATCTTGCATGTGTGTCCCATGCTGTGTTTTGAGTAAATGGATTTCAGACTGCATACTCTTGTTTTCTTGCCATACTTTGCGAAGAGTCTCTGCAATTGGCGCTGAAGCACGCATAGTAGTCCTCGACAGACCTCCTCCCATGCCTCTTACATGACCATGTGCATCACGTCCACATATCTAAGAAAGAAAGAGTTGTTTAAAATAAGGGTCACCAGTGAAGGAGAGTAAATACTTATTTTTTTGTCTCACAAACCAATGCGACAGCATCGTTGTCGATATCTTTTTGACCATTTGGATTAGCATCTACAAGCTCTTTAATTTTTCTCTGCAAGGACAATGTAATTCAGATATATGATATAACCACATAACTAAGAATGGATATCCCAATAGCATGACAAAGCAAATGCCTAAACTTACAAGTTTAACATCTGAGATGGAGGAGGATTCGGGATTATTTAGAGTCTTGGTTACATGGGTTTCAACAAATACCACAGCTCTGTCAACTTCACCAGTTGGACTCTCTTTTTCCTACATTAGATAGCAAAAAACGGCATTTTTCAGTGCAAGCCAAGAGTTAGCAAAAATCTGTACATAAATGACATACAGGGCTTTACCATGTTGTATATTTTCCGAAAAAGTCCTGTCCTCCCAGTCGAATGAAGGAATTGAAGAGCTTCTCTAGATTTTTTACCAATTGCGCGACGTTTCCTATCCTCTTCAGTGTTGCAGAAATCAACAAAACGTTCCCAATCCTCTCTATTTGTAATTAAACGTATTGGCATATTTATTTTCTTCTCAACAACAGTTTCATGTTTATCCATCTCTACTCGAAGTTGACTCTTCCAATTTTTCCAAGAAATTCTTGCCCTTGATAAAATATTAGGTTTATAAACTTGAGGTATGACATACTCAGCCTGCAAACACAACATCCATATCATGTACTGATCATAAAGATTCTAAGATAAATAAATAAATTCACTCACAACAAGATTTTTCCATATATCTTCTTTCATAATCTCTGGAACAATTCTCCAATCATCAATTGCAGGAGGACATCGTGCTCGTACTATCTTCCCGATAGCATTTGCAAATTGTTCTGACCCGACATCACAATAACGCCCATATTTGTCGAATATAATCTGTTGGCGGCTACCTGTAAATGTAGTGTTCAAACATTACAGTTATATTTACATACAACATGCAAAATAAACAATTACTTATTAAGTTACAGACATAAGTACTCACCTAGTGCCAGTGGTCTACAAGTAATTCCTGGGTTATTACCGGTGTAGTCTTTGCTGTTAGACTCGTTATGAGTATCAGTTGCATGGTCATCCTCCAGTTGCATGTCACCATTTTCATCCGCATCAAGCATATCACCTAGTGGTCCACAAGTAATTCCTGGGTTAGTACCGGTGTAGTCTTCGCTGTTAGACTCGGTATAAGTGTCAGTTGCATGGTCATCCTCCAATTGCATGTCACCATATTCATCCGCGTCAAACATGTCAGCATCTTCATCTCGTATATCGCTCCAAGCAACGAGAGTGTCAGAAACAGCATTGATTCTTTCATCCTCCGCATCAGTTACAATTTCATTTTCCCTTCCTCCATTGACAAATGCACAACGTTGATTTGTTGTTGATGACCTCTGTTTCTCGAGTGCAACTGCGCTGATTCTTTCATCCACTGCATCAGTCACAATTTCTTTTTCCCTTTGGCCATTCACTAATGAGCATGGTGCTGTTGTTGACCTATGCCTCTTGAGAGTAACAGATTCAAGTCTTTTATCCACTGCATCAGTACTGACGAATGATGCAGAGCATGGTACTGTTGTTGACGTCCTCTGCCTCTTACGAATTACAGCGTCTAGTCTATCATCCACTCCATCAGTCATAGTTTCTTTTCCCATTGTGCCATTGATGAATGCAGGGCTTGGTTTAGTTGTTGACGACCTATTCTTCTTGGGAGCAATGGCGTCGAGTCTTTCATTCACTGCATCAGTCGCAATTTCGTTTGCCCTTTGGCGATTGACAAATGTAGAGCGTGGTTTCGGCTTCATATCTGATGTAGCTTCAGCTGTAAACATAAATAAGAAAACATCTGAAATATGCAATCAAAATCCAAACAGAAGTATGCAACACATTTGGAACTTGTAGTGCAACCTATTCACTCATCTAAAAGAGTGATTAACATCAACATGGCAATATGTATACAACTCAACTAATACGTCAACAAAATTAATGCACTCGTTTGATAGTCTTAATGTCTTCAATTACAAACTCAAAATAATTTAACGGAAATAGCATGAGCCAGAAATAGCATCAACTACAAATTTGAAGAAATTCAACAATTCATCTAATCCATCAGGAATAATATAGTACCATGACTTCTTGAATATGGAGAGTTTCCAGAAAGTGCCTGCTAAATCTCTAAACGTAAACCTTGTAAACAGATTTATACGGGCAAACTGCCGCGGCTAGATAGCTAAATGAGGACAAATGTCTAGGTTCTCTTTCTTATGGGGACTGCATGCAAATGAGGAGACCTTAGATATACCTAATATCTTTCTTAACACAAATATTTTACAGTGTAACAAATACGAGGAATAATTTCATAAGTTGTACATATGAACAACTTCGGATGTGGGTTTTCTCAGCAATTTTTTTTCTTCATAAGTTGTATACTGAAATGAACAACTATCTAACAAACTTTTGAAAGCAATCTTAAAACTTAAAAACTTAAATGCTGGTAATACTACACCTATCAGAATCAGATTCACAAACCCTCTAATCAAACACAAAATTAAATGACAATAAAAAAAAGAAAACTATAACCCAGAACAAATTTTGGCCCCCCAGTTTGAATTTACCTGATTTGAATTTTAAGTAGGTATTGAGATACCAATTCTGAGTATTTGAATGGCTTTAGATTGAGATAGTAGTGAGATGAAGCTTAGGGGAAGTAAGTTAATGACTGATCCTTAAATCTGGACGGCACAGTAGATTCTTATGGGTTTCAGATTATTCACATATCAATTTTTGAGTACTTGTCTGGCTTTAGATTGAGATGACAACTTTAAATTCTTCCCCTACAGCGATAGATTTCACAAGAGGTTCTTTAAGAACCATTTTTTCGGGGACCATGGTTTTTTTGAGGGGACCATGGTCTTATTAGACCACCTTCCCTCTAATTATAAGGGGTGTCCTAATGCGTTGAAATTACTAACTTACCCTTAATCTAATTTAAAACCAACCTAATAACCACCTCTCTCTCACTTTATATATAACCACCACCTCCTCCCACCACCACCGCCCATCACCGCCGATTACTACCACCACCACCTCCGACCATCACCACCGCTCACCGCCGCCGATTACCACCACCACCTCCTCCCACCACCACCGCCGATTACCACCACCACCACCTCTGATTATCACCACCACCTCCTCCCACCACCACCGCCGATTACCACCACCACCACCTCTGATTATCACCACCACCAACCACCGATTACCACCACCACCACCTATATATATATATATATAGCTTAATTTAAATCTTTAGCAAAGATATTCTCACAAACCCATTACTTGTCGTTTGTTTTTGGTTGAAAAAATGAGAAGTAATCATCAAAATGAGTTGAAAATGGAAGTTGTGGAGAGGTTTAATGGAGGTTACAGTGTTGAGTTCGGTTACTTGTTCATCTCACAAGGCAACCGAACTACACATTCATATGAGTTCGGTTACTTGTTCATCCTCACAAAGCAACCAAACTACACCTTCAGATGAGTTCGGTTCTATATGCTTTATAACTATGTTACCAACCGACGAGTTCGGTTGTTTCGCATAAATGTATAAAGCGCCATGTAAGAACTCTAGGGTTAAAAACATAAGAAAAAAGTTGCCATGTAACTTAGAACCTTACTGTTTTTCCCATTATTTTTATTTCTCTTATAACCGAACTCTATCAACTTTGTTCGTTTATTTTATAAAAATCTTAAAACTCCCATGTAACCGAACTCTACGGTTAAAAACATAAGAAATTTTTGTTTGTTAAGTTCGGTTGGTTGTGCAATTGATCTCAAGTTTGCGAAATAACCGAACTTATTAAACTTAGTTCGGTTGGATCGCAAAAAAGCATGCGGTTTTGCGAACCAACCGAACCTTATACACTTGGTTAAAATTTATTTGTACGTAAAGTTCGGTTAGTTGCGAACCAACAGAACATAACGATGCATGTCGAGCTTCCATTAATATGGAGTTCGGTAACTCGCGTGTTTGGATCAAGCAACCGAACTACACCTTCAAACTAGTTCGGTTACTTGTTTTATCTCCCAAAGGCAACCGAACTACACATTCACAGATGAGTTCGGTTACTTGTTCATCCTCACAAAGCAACCGAACTAAACCTTCAAATGAGTTCGGTTACTTGTTCTTCATATAAAATAACCGAACTGTTCAAAATCCAGTTCAAAATTTTACATTTTTGGGGAAGTTTTTACCAATTCAACATACACTATCTAAGTTTGGAGCATACTTGTTCACCCAAATACTCTTCCTCCGGTTGTGGTTGATAAAATCCATTATTTGAATACTCAAAGGGGGTGAATAGGAAAAAAAAAATTTATTTTTCATGTTTTTCTCCTTCATCTTCTCTAACTCTACTCTCACAATAATTCTACTCAACTAATAATAAACCCATCTTTTAATTTAATCTCACTAATTGTTTTTAATTAAATCATTTCACTAATCATAACCTAAAATTAATTAAGAGGGTAGATTAGGTATTAAATAAATAACTAGATATGGGGTGACCTAGAATTACTTCTAATGCCTTTACCCAAAATAAAACCATGGCCCAAAAAAGGTCCAAAAAAAAAAAAAGTTTTGTTGTTTCTAGCAGAGCCGGGCCTGAGGGTGTGCAGGCCGTGCGACCGCACAGGGCCCAGCTCTGTGGAGGGCCCGGTTCTTCTTTAAATTCCTTCAGTTTTGTTGTTTCTAGCAGAGCCGGGCCTGAGGGTGTGCAGGCCGTGCGACCGCACAGGGCCCAGCTCTGTGGAGGGCCCATTCTCCTTTCAATGTACGCTTGCTTTCCCCTGCAAGCCCAGTCCAATCTAAAATTTAGAAAGAAAAAAATTTGCTTTTGCATGGACTCATTCTCCTTTCAATGTACGCTCTGTGGAGGGCCCATTCTCCTTTCAATGTACGCTTGCTTTCCCCTGCAAGCCCAGTCCAATCTAAAATTTAGAAAGAAAAAAATTTGCTTTTGCATGGACTCAGCAATGACCTTTCTGCAAGCCCAGTCCAATCTAAAATTTAGAGAAAAAAATTTGTTAGTGATATCAATCCAACCAGGCCACTAAGTTGTATTTGTTATTTTTCAGCCCCTAAATTATACATAGACTCAGACTTGGATCTTTATCAAACTATTAAGGCATTGCTATACTCATGGCTATATGTTTGGAGTTTCCTCCAAGTATTCTTATTTTTGTAGGTGGACATTAACAAAAAGAGTTACTACTCCCATTTAACTTAACGTGTTATTTAGCGCACCATTGTCTATAATTTTGTAAGAATTTAACATTTTTTGCTTACTATCATTGTAAAATTATCAAAAATTAAAGTATATTTGACCTTATAAAAGGCCCTACAATTTTTTCTCGCACAGGGCCCTTCTAGGCACAGGATCGCCTCTGGTTTCTAGGGCTTGTATTCTGTTACAACCCCCGATTCCCAAATGATTCTTTTTTTTCCTTTTGCATCCAATTTGAGAAAAAGATATGGCTTCACCTATTTGCCACCTTCTCTTTTCCTAGTTGCCACCCCTACCACAATTTCAATTTTCAAAGTAATTTTATTTTTTTCTATTTACCACCTATTAAAATTAAATTAAATTTTACTATGACTATTATCATTTTTATTTATCTTGTTCTTCATCAATTTATCTTCTTCCTCGTCGATCTCCTTTTTAATACAGAACCACTAACACTAAATTAAAAGTTCTTTTATTCATAGTACAACAGAAAAATAAACTATTCTCTTATTTTCTATCGTTTAATTCATTGAGGAATAAGCTAATAATCCATAAACTACTATTTGGAAGATTTAATTATTGAAAAATTATGGAAAAATATTGATGTGATAATGGATAATACTTGGTGTGTAAATAAACTATGGAAGTAATCTTAAAGGAAATGAATTTCAGGTCACATAATCAACTTTCCATAATCCGATAATCGGTCAGAACACGATTGTCCAAAGGGAACATTATTTAAATCGTCCAGAATATGAATGCTTCAATTTTATTAATCACTAAGTGCTATTTTAAAAGTGGATGAGATAAATGAATGCACTTTTTTGGATAACAAAAGAATGGGGTATGTTCCTTGAGATTTAGTGATCACTATATATACCACGGATGTTGAATTGTGGTTAATATAATTTTAGATAGACAAAAACTATACCTAAAAATTTTCATACCCTTTAGGGGTTTTTGTGAAATCCTTATCTATTTTAAAAACTTGAAAAGGAGGGTATTTTTCAATTTCCGGATGTCGAGAAATGTAGTCGTCCAGAAAAAGTCGACCTAGTATACACATGCACGACTAACAAAAGTTATGGGGCAGTCCTTGAGATTTAGTGATCACTATATATACCACTAAAGTAAGTGTGGTTGTCAATAATAGACAAAAGGGTCGGACATTTTCAAGCTTCTGAATTTTCTTCGTCACTGTATCTATATTAACAAGCAGATGATAAGAAACTTAGAAAAAAACAAGGATTAAACGAGACGTCGGCTATGAAAATTATGGGTTCTAGGGTTTTCTAATGAAACCTATTATAGGGGCTCTAGAACTTTGATTTTGAGGGCTCACAAGATGACAAAAAACCGGATCATCAAATAATATCTTTAAAACCCCTTATCCCAATGATTAATTAACAAAAAAAAATTTAACATTAATGATTAGGTTAACTAAATTAAACAAGATTAGTTATAAAATTAGTAACAACATTAATAATAATATTAGACTAATCATTTGATTTATAGTTAATATTTGAAAAGCAAAATCACAATTTCGTTTTTGTTTTTCATTTTAAAAGTTAAAACTAAAAGTTACCGTATATAAAATATGAGTTCATATTTCCTCAACCGTATACAAAGCCAGGGTAACTTTCGGTTGGGTTTTCCAACCATATAAGAAAGTTTAGTAAATCACTTACGGTTGGGAGTTCATATTTTCCTAACCGTAGAAAATTTATACGGTAAGGTAATTAATATTTTCCCACCGCAAATCCATATTTCCCAACCGTATTCAGTTCTGAAACTAATTTTCCAATCTCTAATTTAATCAAATCTAACCTATTCATGGGATCAAAAGCAATAAAAAAGGGTTTGGTTTCGATTCTTACCCATTTAAAGTTATTATTGACTGATAATCGACGATTAATTGTCGTTGAAGGAAAAAAAAAATAATAAGAAGAAGAGGCGATGGAGGAGAAGAAGAAAGGAAGAAGAAGAGACGGGTTTTCTTTTTTTTAGGGTTTAGGTTTAGTTTTTGATTTAGTTAATTTAGGTTTGGTAATTATTTTGGTTATCCAAGGATATTTTTGTATTTTTTGATAATAAATTAGGTCCTCCTCATCCATATTTAGGATCATAAAATCCATAAGAGCCCTCAAAACCAAATCCTTGGAGCCCCTATAATAGGTTTCTTTCTAATATGGGGTGTATAAAAAAAGTAGAGGATGTAAAAATAAAGTCAAAACATGTGAAGGTAGTATTTAGGATATTTTAGAATATACTTGAGTGGTAAATAGGATATTTAGGGGTGGCAATTAATGTGTGTGGGAAATAGAAAAAGTATGGGTGGCAAATGGGTGAAACCAAAGATATTATACGACCGACCACATCTATTATACTTTTACATTTACACTCGTGGAAAAGTTGAATAAATCATTGCGCATGAGTGCTCTAGGCGAACTTAAAATATGGGGACTTTTTATGGGTTATCAAATTAGAGACAGAACTAATTTCCAACTTAGGGGATATATATCTATACATTTAAAGTGATAACTTTGAACCGGCTATGACCAAAAGCCGCCCAAAAATGTTCAACTTTTTTGGTTGGATTTTGGGGTTCTAAGCTAGTAGATTAGCATAAAATCGCCTAAACAAAATAATTTTTTTAGTAATGGTAGTATAGTTGTTTCAAAAATTATTAACAGTTATAAGTGTCACAGTTTTTATATAATTTAAGTAACTGTAACAAATGATTCGTAACACTTATAAGTCCCATAATACCTAGAACTTAAAAAAAAAATAAAAAATTGGGCCCCTAGTTATCTGGTGCTCTAGGCGGACGCCTATATTGCCTAGCACATAAGACGGCCCTGTTGGAAGCACGCTTTTGGATCACAACTTTTGTCTTTGTAGCGTTGGGGAGGTTTGGTAGTTTTCTGAGTTTTAGAAATTTTTCTTTTTTGTTTCTTTTCGATGTGTTTAATGTTGGGTGTGTTTCTTTGGTGTGGATAATAAAGTAATGCATCTACTAACAACAAGGGTTGTGTTCTCATTCCATTTTTCTTTTCTTTTCTTGGAACATCATATATATTAGAAGACCAGCTCCTCATATTAAGGTTCTCAGGAGCATACGATTCACGCTTCAACTCGTACGAGTTGCTTCAGATTTCTTGAAAACACTTCGAGTACTATACTGGAAGCGAATCTACCATGAACCAGTAGATTCCTTTAGTGCTGATGTGATTCCTTTAGTCGTATAAAAAAAGGTAATGAAGAAAATGTAGATTAAATGGATGTTCCCCCAGAGAACTTCCAATGTTGCTATGATTGACGACAGTGTAGAATTATTCAATTATTTTAGACAGATTAATTGCATTTCCCTAAGACACGGTTGGAAGGCAAAATATAATTCTATGGCCAACTCTTATGCCCCCTCATCTGGAGCTGGTAGTATGCTTTTATATACGTCGGTTTGTAATATGCTTATGGCCAAGGTATTTTGAAAGCGTGAAGCGAAGCGTGACTTGTTTTTCATTAAGAAACGATGCGTATGTTAGAAGCGTGAAGCGTCGATTCATGGTTGGTGTTTGAATCGGATGTTTACTTATATTTGGGAAGATAATATTCATATAAAGTTAATATAAGTCCATTTAAGATCAAAAAGAAAAGTGCAGCATATTGGTTCACTCTAGTCCATGTGGTTCACAGTTTTTATATAATTTAAGTAACTGTAACAAATGATTCGTAACACTTATAAGTCCCATAATACCTAGAACTTAAAAAAAATAAAAAATAAAAAATTGGGCCCCTAGTTATCGGGTGCTCTAGGCGGACGCCTATATTGCCTAGCACATAAGACGACCCTGTTGGAAGCACGCATTTGGATCACAATTTTTGTCTTTGTAGCGTTGGGAGGTTTGGTAGTTTTTTGAGTTTTAGAAACTTTTCTTTTTTGTTTCTTTTCGATGTGTTTAATGTTGGATGTGTTTCTTTGGTGTGGATAATAAAGTAATGCATCTACTAACAACAAGGGTTGTGTTCTCATTCCATTTTTATTTTCTTTTCTTGGAACATCATATATATTAGATTACCAGCTCCTCATATTAAGGTTCTCAGGAGCATACGATTCACGCTTCAACTCGTACGAGTTGCTTCATATTTCTTGAAAACACTTCGAGTACTATACTGGAAGCGAATCTACCATGAACCAGTAGATTCCTTTAGTGCTGATGTGATTCCTTTAGTCGTATAAAAAAAGGTAATGAAGAAAATGAAGATTAAATGGATGTTCCCCCAAAGAACTTCCAATGTTGCTATGATTGACGACAGTGTAGAATTATTCAATTATTTTAGACAGATTAATTGCATTTCCCTAAGACACGGTTGGAAGGCAAAATATAATTCTATGGCCAACTCTTATGCCCCCTCCTCTGGAGCTGGTAGTATGCTTTTATATACGTCGGTTTGTAATATGCTTATGGCCAAGGTATTTTGAAATAGTGAAGCGAAGCGTGAAGCGATGCGTGACTTGTTTTTCATTAAGAAGCGATGCGTATGTTTGAAGCGTGAAGCGTCGATTCATGGTTGGTGTTTGAATCGGATGTTTACTTATATTTGGGAAGATAATATTCATATAAAGTTAATATAAGTCCATTTAAGATCAAAAAGAAAAGTGCAGCATAGTGGTTCACTCTAGTCCAAGTACGCCAGAGGTGGGAGGTTAGAACACTCCCCCCCCCGTAACTTTCTTATATTTTCTTAGTGCAGATCATGTGCCTTTGTTGTTGATGCCACTTCATTGCTGCAACTAGAGGTGGGAGGTTCGAAAATCCCCTCTTAACTTACTTATATTTTCTTAGTGCAGATCTTGTGCCTCTGTTGTTGATCCCACTTCATTGCTGCAACGGACCCCGGTGCAGTGTTTTTTTCTAACGAGCTCACTTCACACTGGAAGGCCCTTTGTCCCCGGGTTGTTCCTTGTTCATCTGTTAACATAATTACCACAATAGCAATATGAGACTGGAAATACTAGTCGTTGTAGCAAATCATAGATAAATTTTTTCGGGGTATCATGATTAGTAATCGATGTAATTGTTCCATGTTAGGATTTCTATTGGCGGCCAATTATGTTAGAGCACTGCTCGGTTGAACTCGCAAGCGTTTCTATCTCAAGCTTGTTTGTCAAGTTTAGGTGTCGTCAAAAATATAAGTCTTAATTTCTAGTCTACTTATAGTTATGTCTGGGATTAGGATAGAATGTGTAGTTGATCTTTAGACTTCACGGAGTTCATCGATTGAAGACGAAGATCTACTAAGGGGATCTTGGAGGAACTTCATCAACAAAAGGTATGTGGAGACTTAAACTCATCTATCACTCAGAAGTTTATTCTATTCTATATTCTATTGAGACTAAGTCGTATAGCTATATAAACTTTTACATTATACACATTTGATATTTTGAGCTGAGTTTAACTCGCTTATATCTTTCTCGAAATATGTGTTGGAAAGCTTTTTGCTTTAACTACGTTCATCATTATTCTTGACGAGTTTAGTTGGAAACAATTTATTTGTTGGAAACTAAACAATGAGTCAAAAGATGATCATGTGAAAATTGCCTTGTATCATCTTACATGATTTGTGTGAGACAGTCATTTGATGTAGACTCGGAATGTTTCATATTGATCATTCGATCACTTGAAAATTACTTATAAGATAATAGTTTGTGTGAGACAGTTATTGTCGTCTTCTGAGGATGTTTCAATGATTGAAATGGTAGTTTAGAACAATTATCCGTTGTCGGGATATTGCACAGTATGCATACCCATATATAAACTGTTGTAAGAATGATTCAGGTCCGGGAACCAAGTATGCATACCCATATGCGAACGGTTTTAACTGTTAAAGTCCGGGAACCAAATTTGCGTACCGTTTGCAAATTGTTTCACCTGAGTTCGGTCTGGAACGATAGTATGCGTACCCATTTGCGAACTGTCAGAAAAGATCAAAGTTTGAAACTCTAGTTTGTGTACCCGTTTGCTAACTGAGTTGGTTTAAGTTCTAAAATCGGTTAAGTATGATTTCTTACTCATGAACAAATACGTTTATAAATTTAGGAATGCAATCTTTGCAAACCATGGATAAAGTGTTCATGAACTGATTCTTTTGAATTAATCCGATTTTGCTTCGATTGTGTCTTGTATATTTCTATGAGAATATAAACAATTGAACAACTCTATGAATAACAACTCATGAACAACTCATGAACAACTCTATGAACAACTTATGAACAAATACGTTTATAAATTTAGGAATGCAACTCATGAAATACGTTTATAAATTCTGTGAGAATATAAACAATTGAACAACTCTATGAATAACAACTCATGAACAACTCTATGAACAACTCATGGACAAATACGTTTATAAATTTAGAAATACAATCTTTGCAAACCATGGCTAAAGTGTCCATGAACTGATTCTTTTGAATTAATCCAATTTTGCTTCAATTGTGTCTTGTATACTTCTATGAGAATATAAACAATTGAATAACTCTATAAATAACACAATTAGATTCATTTGATCTAGAAGTGTTAAGATAAATGTGGTTAATACAAAAGTGTTCATATGGCTAAATGAAGGTATATTTCATTTTTGTGTAACAAGCTAAGACCATCTAACGGTGGAGAGACATTGCTTTGGTGTTAAGCAAACTTAGATTGAATCTTAAATCAGTTTTGTTAGAGCATTGCTCGGTCGAACTCGCATGCGTTGCTATCTCAAGCATGTTTGTCAATGTTAGTGATAAAAACTATAAGTCTTGATTTCTAGCTTATTATAGCTAAAGGTCTCGGACTAGGATAAAAAGTGTAGTTGAGCTCAAGACTCCATGGAAATCATCATACAAGACGAAGGAATACTCAAAGAACTGGTGGAACTTCATCGACTAAAAGGTATGTGGAGACTTGAACTTATCTGTCACTCAAAAATCTATTTAATCTATCTCCTATTCTTGAGACAAAAGTCGTTTTGATATATAGACTTTGATTATACACATTTGCTATTTCGAGCCGAGTTTAACTCGCCTATCTATTTCTCTAAATATGTGTTGGTAAGCTTTCGCTTTAGCCGAATTCATCTTTACCTAGTGACGAATGTCGTGTTATGTTTCAATCACTTTGAAAATTGCTCTGACGAAAAATGGTCTGTGAATAACGGCTACATAACGTCCTCTGAGAATGTTTCAATGATTGAAATGAGAGTTTAGATTACATAACCATTGGTAGGATATAATCATTGTTGTGGAAACACATATATGTATAAGTCCTTATTCCTTGAACCAAAGTTTGCGAACTTTGTTGATCAAGAGAAACGGAATGTGGCGTGAGACAAGTCCGCGAACTGGCAGAATTTCTCGACCCGAGAATTTATGTTGGAATTTGTGAACTCCTTCCGTGAGCTTAAGTCCACGAACCCAGCCCGCGAACTTGAGTTGGTTATATCTAAAATCAGTTGTTCTTGAACTCATGTTTATATAAACTAAGGAATGCTTTTGCAAACCGTGGCTATAAAGTTCATGAACCGATTCGAGTGAATCAAACCGTTTTTGCTTCGATTGTGTCTTGTGTAGTTACATAAGATCTAAGCAATTTAACAACTCTATAACTAGTTCATTTGAGTCATTTGAACTAGTTATGGTGAAGAAGAATATGGTGAATATGAAAGTGATCATATGGCTAACCATTTGGTTAATTATTGTTAAACCAACAAATGTTAATGTTTGGGAACGGTTACATAAACCCAAAATTGGACATTTCATTTGTGTGTAACAAGCTAAGTTTTCGATCCAACGGTTGAGAAATATTAGCTTGAATCTAATTAGGTTTTCATCTAACGGTGAATATTGAATGCTTTGTTACCAAGCTAACATTGATTGCAAACCCTGATTTGAAAGACTATATAAGGGAGAACTATAGCAACTGGGAAACCTAATCCCCACACCTTACGTGTGATACTAGTTGCATAAGCTAGAGTCGATTCTCCTTTAACCTTGGGTTTTCTTCTCTAATTAACGACTTGAAGACTTCATTGGGATTGTGAAGTCAGGCCGTAACTACTTTTCGTGTAGTTGTGTGATCTGATCTTGATGTTTCTATCCTATGAGTACAATTGGAATAATTGGCTTGAGATTTATATCTCCGATAAGCAAGATAGAAAAGTAATCACAAACACTTCGTCTCATCGTTTGTGATTCCGCAATACCTTTTTTTTGCGTCGATTAAGATTATTGTGAGGTGATTGATAATACTAGGTTGTTCTTCGGGAATATAAGTCAGGGTTATCAATTGGTTCATGTTCACCTTGATTTATCAAAAGACGGAACAAAACTCGTAGGTATATTCGTGGAGATGGATTTATCTATTACTGTAGACTTTTCTGTGTGATACAAATTTGTTTATTAAAGTCTTCGACTTTGGGTCGTAGCAACTCTTAGTTGTGGGCGAGATCAGCTAAGGGAATCATGTACGTAGCATCCTGCTGGGATCAGAGGCGTAGGAGAATAATTGTACCTTGGATCAGTGTGAGATTGATTGGGGTTCAACTACAGTCCAGACCGAAGTTAGTTTGGAGTAGGCTAGTGTCTGTAGCGGCTTAATACAGTGTGTGTTCAATCTGGACTAGGTCTCGGGGTTTTTCTGCATTTGCGGTTTCCTCGTTAACAAAATTCTCGTGTCTGTGTTATTTCTATTCCGCATTATATTTGTTTATATAATTAAAATATCACAGGTTGTGTGTTGTTCAATCAATTAGAATATCCGACCTTTTGGGTTGTTGATTTAAATTGATTGACACTTGGATATTGGTCTTTGGTACCATCCAAGTTATCTCTCTTTGATAAAGACTCGCAGATTTCTATTTGCTTGAGTAAAGATCAAATCGAGAGATTGAGATATAAACTCTTTGATATACTTTTCTCTAGATTGAGTTTGACTGTCTAGTTGATTCTCTAGAAAGTATATTGGAGTTTGTCCATACAGATTGCTAAGAGAAATATTGGGTGAGGTTGTTGTACCCCCGCTTTTTCAATTGGTATCAGAGCTGGCAAACACGTTTAAGACCTTACAAGTCTGTGTTTGTGGAAATCTGAGTCTGAGGACAGAATCTCTTTTACGCATACCAAGATGTCTTCTAAAGCTTTTAACTATGCCAAATGTCTTGGGAATACCTCAAAGGATTACTCCTTAGCTGATTCTTCCAAATCCCGAGGTAAGAAGATTGTTCCATCTTGTGACGACATATCTCTTTCCGATGAGACATTGGGCACTATGGAAAAAGCTGAAAAGGAGCTCACCAAAATCTCAAAAAACTCTGCTGAGATTATTGATTTCCAGGATCATGATCAGCTTATTGATGAATTTGAAAAGTCTATTGATTGAGAACATGAACTCTACAGCATCATTGAGTCCTTCTCTAAGAATATTGAAAACTTCTCCAAGAAACTACTCTACAACGTGAAAAGATTAGTGTTCTTGAAGATATTGTTAAAGAAGACTCAATTAGAGAGAAACGGTTGATCGAGACTCATTCATCAGATCTTAACAGACTTCGTGTCGAGAAAGAGAAACTAGAAGCATCTCTTGCTCTATCCCATGAACAGTGCAGATCCTTGGAAAAGGAAAACTCTGTCTTAAGGAGAAATTCTTTTGTACAAATTAATTCTCATGAGTTACAGTACAGAATGAAATGTTCTCCAAGAGAATATTGTGTCAAGAAAAGTTTACATAACTTACAATCTCCTCATATGGCTATGAAGTCAAAACAGGTGCCATTTATTGCTCCATCTCTACGAACATGTACATTCTGTGGAAAAAGGAATCACTATGTTATCCATTGCTTTGCCAGGAGGAAACAAATTTCTAAACTTCATAATTTGCTTCTTTCCACTTTCAATGGTATAAATAGTCCGTCGACTACTACGATGAATCACATACCCACGGAAAACCAGAAACCTTATAAATATGATCTCTTCCCTAGAAATCATCAGAGGGCTCAAATGCTTTCCAGTGTTGTTGATAAAAGCATTCCTGTGTTTATAAGGCTGTTGGTAGTAAATCTAAGTCTAGAAAATGGATCTCTTTCTATCCTGATCCTCTTGAACCTGTTGCAAGAGGTCCTAGATTTAGTCCTCATAGAATACCTTCTGACAGATATGTTGAACTAGCCGAGCCTTACTTCTCTGAGTTGAGTACCAATCTAAGAAAGAAGGATAAACAAAGACGACAATCATTTAATGAGCTAAACGCTCATACTTGTGTAAATTAATCACAAGGTTGATATCTCACCTACCAAAAATCCTAGTTGTGTGAGAATTGAATAGGTATACTCTTTGCAAAGTGGCTCTGATTATCTAGTTAATTTCTTATCGTTCTTAGATGGATAATTAGTCATACACTTTTACATGAGTATTTTTTTCTTCATTTTTTAGATATTTTTCCTTGCTTTCAAACTTGGTTTTTTGAAAAGTAAAAGCATGGGCTCTTTGTGAATCATCCTCTTACGGGTACACGTACGGTTTTTGGGGTTATCTCACGAACCAGTCCTGTAAACCCTAAGTCTCTCGAATCATATTTATATACCTACCCTATTGAGTTGAACTTATCACTCTAGGTTTCATATTACCAATGGCATCTTCTTCCTGTTCATGGGACTTACCTGAAGACTTCGTTGATAATGGGGTGTATTTCGAATTCGATAAAGAGAAGGGAACTGTTGTTCAAGTTGAAGGATCCTTTCCTCAATCTCCTGATTCATATTCGGATATTGAGGAGGCTGAAGAGATTTCGTCTGATATAGTTCTTGACTTCCTAAAGAACTTTGAGGATGCAAAACAACAACTTGTTGATATAATGAAGTGTCTCGATGTGGTAAGAATTGAGTTGAAATAGGTTAATTCTGACCTTGTTCTCATGAAGACCCGTGTTAAAGAACTTCCCAATAAGGATATTCTTCCCAAAGTTGCAGAGGATGTTGTCGTTCACAAGCTTGAAAACCTCAAGACTTATGAGGATCCAGGATCGTCTGTTTGACTTCAGTTCGTGTCCGGTTTTGGCATAAGAATTTGGTTTAGTTTACCTAGTAAATCTTCTATTTTTCTGTTTTTGTTAGAAGAATAACTAGAGTTTGGAATAGCCTTTATTCTAATTATACATAGATATGTCCAATGTTTTCATCTTCATGTTTTTAGATTTATTGGTTTAAACTCTAAATTTGTTTGGAAGATGATTTTTGCAATATTAATCTTTATGGTTTTATATATTGCAATTGCTTATGGGATATGTGTGTTTGCGTCCGTTAACTATGATTGTCCCATATCTTGTCAAAAGTAAAATCTTTCGTAAGTCGATATTCTTATATTGATAAAAGAATGAATGGACTTTTGACAAATACAAAAGTTAAGCCTATATTGTCAATTATTGATGGAAGATAGGTTAAAATCTTTTGTTTTCAAGGATTATATCTATTGTATGTCATTGTGCGAATAATGATGGAAAATAGAATGAATCCTTGTGTATTCTGCAGTAATTGATCTTCCCTGATCCATATTTTGTGTATTATTGTGAGGCTCCGTAATGTGTCTTATGTTGAGCACTAAACAACCAAGTTGATTATTTTAGCTTTGTTGTTGTTCCGTAAGGTACTTTATGTCGAGCATGTTGAACTAATTTAATCATCTTGTTTGGTTATTTAGTTATGACTCCGTAAGTTTTCTTATGTTCGAGCATTTTTGAATGGGTTGATTATTTTCATGATTAACTTAGTCATTGCTCCATAGATTCTCTTATGTTGAGTATGACCAATTAAATTGATTACTTTTGTGATTAGTTTGGTTGTGTATTTCGAATAGATTAATTATGGGTTCTCTTGTGATTAATGTAATTGTGTGTTTTTGAGTCTCCATAAGTTCACTTATGTTGAGCATTACTGGCTAAATTAATCATGAATTTCTTGTGGTTAATTTAATTAAGTATTTTGGATTCAAATTCATACTTGTATGTGATTTGTTATGTCCAAATAAATCCTTCTTTTCTTTCGAAATTAAGGTCGCTCTTGTTGTTCTTTCGGGAATGACATATTATGGGGGAGAGTTCTTTTTGAACTTGCGCTTAATTGCCAAATCTTTGTGGGGAGTGCGGCTGTGGAATATTATAGGGGTTGTCTTGTATCTTTAAACTCCTTGATGAATGC
This sequence comes from Papaver armeniacum, assembly GCA_023531295.1. Taxonomy (NCBI): domain Eukaryota; kingdom Viridiplantae; phylum Streptophyta; class Magnoliopsida; order Ranunculales; family Papaveraceae; genus Papaver; species Papaver armeniacum. The sequence continues at coordinate 147,424 of JAJJWW010017000.1, forward strand.
ATTTAGCTTCGGCTTCATGATTGCATCTAAACAAGATGATGTGTGTTCTTTCTTTTGGTCAAGAAATGTCTCTTTCGGAAATTTCATTAGGATCCCGTTCTTTTACCTTTGCCAATTTTATTGACAAAAATGGGGAGAAGTAATATGTAGTTCGCACTACAAATACATATGGTTTTCGGATCATTATGTAAGGGGGAGTGGTTTCCATGTGAGATGGAGTATTGACTAAGGGGGAGTGATACATATCACCATAGTATTGTTGTTGAAGTTGTGATACAATTGAACTTTGACGCTGTATAATGATACTATGACATTGTATAACAATGATTGAGAACTATTGTTTTCTTGTTGTTATAGCTACGGATTTTCAACAACGATGATGCTAAACTTACAACCTTTGGGATCATTGGAGTACTTGGAAGTGACGAAGATTTCGAGTAATGTTGAAGATTAGGCATGTGGAATAGGAGCTACAAAAGTTTATTTATTTATTTTTTGTATTCCATATGTATTAATAGTTTTGTCACTAAAATTGACAAAGGGGGAGATTGTTAGAGCATTGCTCGGTCGAACTCGCTTGCGTTGCTATCTCAAGCATGTTTGTCAATGTTAGTAATCAAAACTATAAGTCTTAATTTCTAGCCTATTATAGCTAAAGGTCTCGGACTAGGATAAAAAGTGTAGTTGAGCTCAAGACTCCATGGCAATCATCATACAAAACGAAGGACTACTCAAGGAACTGGTGGAACTTCATCGACTAAAAGGTATGTGGAGACTTGAACTTATCTGTCACTCAAAAGTCTATTTACTCTATCTCCTATTCTTGAGACAAAAGTCGTTTTGATATATAGACTTTGATTATACACATTTACTATTTCGAGCCGAGTTTAACTCGCCTATCTATTTCTCGAAATATGTGTTGGTAAGCTTTCGCTTTAGCCGAATTCATCTTTACCTAGTGACGAATGTCATGTTATGTTTCAATCACTTTGAAAATTGCTCTGACGAAAAATGGCATGTGAATAACGGCTATATAACGTCCTCTGAGAATGTTTCAATGATTGAAATGAGAGTTTAGATTACATAACCATTGGTAGGATATAAGCATTGTTGTGGAAACACATATATGTATAAGTCCTGATTCCTTGAACCAAAGTTTGCGAACTTTGTTGATCAAGAGAAACGGAATGTGGTGTGAGCCAAGTCCGCGAACTAGCGGAAGTTCTCGACCCGAGAATTTCTGCAGGAGTTTGTGAATTCCTTCCGTGAGCTTAAGTCCACGAACCCAGTCCGCGAACTCGAGTTGGTTATATCTAAAATCGGTTGTTCTTGAACTCATGTTTATATAAACTAAGGAATGCTTTTGCAAACCGTGGCTATAAAGTTCATGAACCGATTCGAGTGAATCAAACCGTTTTTACTTCGATTGTGTCTTGTGTAGTTACATAAGATCTAAGAAATGGAACAACTCTCTAACTAGTTCATTTGAGTCATTTGAACTAGTTATGGTGAAGAAGAATATGGTGGACATGAAAGTGATCATATGGCTAACCATTTGGTTAATTATTGTTGAACCAACAAATGTTAATGTTTGGGAATGGTTACATCAACCCAAAATTGGACATTTCATTTGTGTGTAACAAGCTAAGTTTTCGATCCAACAGTTGAGAAATATTAGCTTGAATCTAATCAGGTTTTCATCCAATGGTGAATATTGAATGCTTTGTTACCAAGCTAACATTGATTCCAAACCCTGATTTGAAAGACTATATAAGGGAGAACTCTAGCAAATGGGAAACCTAATCCCCAAACCTTACGTGTGATACTAGTTGCATAAGCTAGAGTCGATTCTCCTTTAACCTTGGATTTTCTTCTATAAACCAGGTTAACGACTTAAAGACTTCTTTGGGATTGTGAAGCCTGGAACCGATACTACTTTTCTTGTAGTTGTGTGATCTGATCTTGTTGTTTCTATAAATGCAGTACAATTGGAATAATTGGCTTGAGATTTATATCTCTGATAGGCAAGATATAAAAGTAATCACAAACACTTCGTCTCATCATTTGTGATTCCGCAATACCTTTTTCGCTGTGTCGATTAAGATTATTGTGAGGTGATTGATAATACTAGGTTGTTCTTCGGGAATATAAGTCTGGGTTATCAATTGGTTCCTGTTCACCTTGATTTATCAAAAGACGGAACAAAACTCGTAGGTATATTCGTGGGAGACGGATTTATCTATTACCGTAGACTTTTCTGTGTGATACAGATTTGTTTATTAAAGTCTTCGACTTTGGGTCGTAGCAACTCTTAGTTGTGGGTGAGATCAGCTAAGGGAATCAACTCTTAGTACGTATCATCTTGCTAGGATTAGAGGCGTATGAGCATAACTATACCTTGGATCAGTGTGAGATTTATTGGGGTTCAACTACAGTCCAGACCGAAGTTAGTTTGGAGTAGGGTAGTGCATGTAGTGGCTTAATACAGTGTGTGTTCAATCTGGACTAGGTCCCGGGGTTTTTCTGTATTTTCGGTTTCCTCGCTAACAAAATTCTCGTGTCTATGTTATTTCTATTCCGCATTATATTTGTTTATATAATTGAAATATCACAGGTTGTGCATTGTTCAATCAATTAGAATATCCGACCTTTTGGTTTGTTGATTTAAATTGATTGACACTTGGATATTGGTCTTTGGTACCATCCAAGTTATCTGTCTTTGATAAAGACTCGCAGATTTCTATTTGCTTGAGTAAAGATCAAATCAAGAGATTGAGATATAAACTCTTTGATATACTTTTCTCTAGATTGATTCTGACTGTCTAGTTGATTCTCTAGAAAGTATATTGGAGTTTGTCCATACAGATTTCTAAGCGAAATATTGGGTGTGGTTGTTGTACCCCCGCTTTTTCAGTTTTTCATCTAACGATGAATATTGATTGCTTTGTTTCAAAGTTATGAAACCCTGATTTGAAGACTATATAAGGGAGAACTCTAGCAATTGGGAAACCTAATCCCCACACCACATGTGTGATACTATTTGCGACTAGAGTCGATTCTCCTTTAACCTAGGTTTTTCCTAAAACCATTATAGGTTAACAACTTAAAGACTTCATTGGGATTCTGAAGCCAGACCCAATTATTTTCTTTGTAGTTGCGTGTTCTGATCTTACTTGTTCTATCGTATTGAGTAGTATCTTCTCTAAGATTTGCTCGAGATTTATCTCCGATAGGTAAAGATATATAAAGTAATCACAAAGTTCTTCGTCTCATTCTTTGTGATTCCACAATAACTTGTTCTACTACCATATAGTTAAGTTATTGTGAGGTGATTGATATTTCTAGGCTATTCTTCGGGAATATAAGATCGGATTATCAATTGGTTCATGTTCACCTTAGATGGAACAAAACTTCATAGGTATTTCTGTGGAAGACAGATTTATCTATTAGAATAGAATTTTCAGTGGGAGACAGATTTGTTTATCAAGTCTTCGACTTTGGGTCGTAGCAACTCTTAGTTGTGGGTGAGATCATCTAAGGGAATCAAGTGCGCATAATTCGGCGTGGTTCTAGAGGTGTAAGGAACGCGACTGTACCTTGATGAGTGTGAGATTAATTAGGGCTCAACTACATTCCAGTCCGAAGTTAACTTGGAATAGGCTAGTGTTTGTAGCGGCTTAATACAGTGTGGTGTTCAAATCTGGACTAGGTCCCGGGGTTTTTATGCATTTGTGGTTTCCTCGTTAACAAAACTTTTGGAATCTGTGTTATTTATTTTCCGCATTATATTTTTTTATATAATTGAAATATCACAGGTTGTGCGTAGTTCAATCAATTGGTAATCCGACCTTTAGTTGTTGATTGAAATTGATTGACACTTGAACATTGGTTTTTTATACCATTCAAGTTATTTCTCATATCAATCGGGCTCACAGATTTCTATTTGTTCGATTGCAGATTGTGTTGAGAAATTGAGATATAACTCTTGTATGTTTTTCCTTGATTGAGTATGAATGTCTAGTTGATTCTCTTGGAATTATATTGGAGTTAGTCCATACAGATTGCCGAACGAAATATTGGGTGTGGTTGTTAGACCCCCGTTTTTTCAAATTCTATGAGTTTGTTTTTTCCGTTTTTAATACGGTTTTCTATGAGTTTAACAGTAGCCACATGAGATTGTTTCTTTTTTGGTAAGCACTTAAGATACCTAGATTACCATATAAACTATGATGTAATAGCATACAACTGGTTCCATCTCGCACAAGAGATATGACTAGTTTCTTTGTTGTTGATCCAAGACTCTATCCATCTTTGAACGTTCTCACTGTTGTTGTTTATTTTTCACTAAGCCCTGAACTAGAGTGCTCTGCTAAATGGCCATCTATAAAGAGGTTGTTCATCTGTATCCAGAGAGGTATCACACAAAGTGCATGTGGTGCCTATTGTTGTTACCCATCTACCCAGTTTGCTGCTGACAAGTAATATACCACTCTAACTCTTCCACACAAACACTCTTATACGCGGTAGCACATCCAAGTCCCAAATCTTTCTCCAAATTGGATTCAGAGGGGGGTGGGGGTGGTTGGTCAATGTTTACTGTCCTATCTCTTATAAGATGTTCGTATACAAATTTGACTGTCAGAACTCCTTTCTTGGTGTGAGGCCAGGTTAGGGTGTCTTAATTAGTTGTGTTCTGGCTCAGGTCGATACCAATTATATTTGAACAATATTGGGCGGAAGGACTTCACTAGGAAAATTAATATTTCATTGCTTAGCATCATAGGACAAGACATCTCTAACTTTGCTCAAAGTATTTGTGATAGTTGGTTTTATGTCGCTCCTAGAGATAATGCTAGGAACTTTAGAGGGATTCAATTATGTGTCAATAGTTGGATGTCCTCACCATTTCCTATTTTTTAGACAGATTCTTCTTGAATGATTTGGATTCCTTTCCGCAGTCTTTTCCAAAACCATGAACTATTTTGTTTTGTTTTGTTAAACTAAGGGGGGAGCAGTTTCTGGAGTATTTAGATTTAAGAATGCTCGAGGTGAGAGAAACTTGATTTTGCATCATTCTCTAGGCTTTTTTTATGATCATGGACAGGTTGAAATTTTCGAATTGTTTGAAACCTAAACCCCCATTTTCTATTGGTGTGCGGATTTAGGTACAGGCTTTAGGACACCAACCCCTAATGCTATCCGTTGAGTGATCCCACCAGAAGGTTCTATTTAACGTGTCCATTTTTTTGTTATCTCTTTAGGGATGACAAAGCACGACATTAGGTATGTTGCCATAGTGTCAGCCACATGTTTAATGCATACTCCTCTACCTATAGGGGAGAGAAGTTTGTTGCTCCAACCTTTGAGTCTAACTTTTAGCTTTCTTTGAATATTGTAGATGGCAAAAAGCGATTCGCTGGTTTTTTGGGGAATAGAGAGACGACCGTGTGACAGAGGCTCCTTCAACCGAGAAAATTGCCTAATCTCAAACAGATGCATTGCACGGGAGTGCTTTGAGTTCGATGGATCAATCTGTAGGATTCCGACCTAAACCAAGTCAATGGTCGTTCCAGCGTCAATTCGGTCACAAAGAGGGAAGAGGATTAATCTGTAGGAGGGAAGCTGAAAAGTGTGTGAGATCAATGACGATCAAGGATTGTGAATGTGTTGTGGGTTTCTGCAAGTTTTCTGTGAACTGTTGAGTTCGAATAAGTTCTGGTCGATTGATGAAATTCTTGAGAGTGATTACTCAAAAAATTATGTTGTTTCAATCATGGATTCAGATACTTATTTATATTGCCATAATATTAGACACATTAATATCCAGTAAGTGTGACGGTTGCTCGAGTGAAAGAGTGGGAAAGTAGAAAATCGTGGTTTCACTAGTTCCTCGTACGTGAGAGGGTTGGTTGATTGTACACCCACTACTTTGGTAACTCCCTCAATCGTTTGCACGACTTACTCACATTTCTCATCGTGGATGAACACACGTGTTGTAGGCCGCCAAACCAAAACCATAATGGATATCCCCCATGTGACGTGATTGATGTCTCACGAACGTGGAGTCTGCAAAAGCAGACGTGTATTTGATTAGTCAGTCGTTGAATTGATTAGACGATGGGTCTAGGTTTTGTTTAGTGGAGCATGATAGTTGAATGCTCTATTATTCATGAATTGAACATGTCTCTGGGACGTGGTTCTTCGAATGAATGATGTTGATAATCTGAGCAAATATAGCTCCAGCAATTGATCGGTAAATTACTGAATATTAGTATATGAATCGAGCGACTGAGCAAGTATTGCTCATTCAATGAATTATTGAATATTGATAGTTGGATTAATATTCGAGCAGATTAGCAAGTATTGCTCGTTCGGTGAATTACTGAATATTGATAGTTGGATCGAGCAATTGAGCAAGTATTGCTCGTTTAGTGAATTACTGAATATTGATAGTTGGATCAATATTCGAGCAATTGAGCATGTACTGCTCATTCGATGAATTGTTGGTAGCATGACCAAATAAAATATTAATTTAAAATATTGGTAGCTAGACCGAATATTATATAATTAATATGTATGTCGATTGCTGGATCAACATAATATTATTAGTGTTTGAACTTGCTCAGAATTATGATTAGTGGAGCGTTTGTTCGAAACCCTAATTTTTGAGGTTCGTCGATGAATTACTAAAAATAGGTCACTAAGTAAAGGAGGGACCGACCACATGGGATGATGAACGACCATGTGGTGCCCAAGTGCTCGAGTGATAGTGCTCTAGGGTCCTTTGCTGACCGGCTGGTGAAAGAATGATCAAATGCTGGTGTTGATCATTTATTGGAATAGCGCTCACGTGAGTAGTAGGTAATAAAACCTAGCTATGGAAAGATGAGGAACCAAACAAGAGAGCATGGACCGGCCCTTGGTGGTTGTGGGACCATCTGACGGTCGATTGAGCGAGTCCCACTCGATTGAAAGAGTTTTGACCCAATATGAGCAATTGATAGCAAATTAGGTCAAAATTATGAATATGTGTGGGACCGGCTTATTGCAAGCCTTAGGGCCGGCCTTGGTTGGTCAAAGAAGCATGCCCATGTCACCATGGTGTCCGTGTTTCAGTCGTGAGAGTCTTGGTAATTTTTGACGAGCGATTGAGCAGTATTTTGGATTTTCAGAAGAGTTTGATCTTGACTGAAATTCTCAATTTTGCTCGAATGAGCAAGAAGAACTTTGCTCATGCGACAGATAATTTGAGAACATTAAAATAATGATATTTTAATTTTTGACGTGGGAAGCCTAGTCGGTCGAGTGACCGTTTGACTTTTTGGATTTTTCCATGGTTTGAGCAATATTTAAGAAAATATTGAAAAACTAGGGTTTTCGGTCAAACGATGGAATTCCATGAGATGATGGAAATAATAATATGAGAAAATAAGGAATTGTGAGGTGTGGGACTGGCCACGGCTAAGGCATGGCCAGCCAGCTAGGTAGCCCGCTCCCGTGACACCTTTCCCTATTTTGTTTGATAAAAGTATGGAAAACTAAGAGTTTCTGTCAAATGAGGGAGTTTGCTCAAATGAGGAAATCTCTGTGAGATGAGGGAATCACTGTGAGATGAGGGAGGAAATAAATAAAATAAAATAATGGAGAGGGGGACCGGCCCCGGCGGTATGGCTGGCCGGTGGGCCTAGTCCCGCGCCTCTTGTTTATTTTTATTTAATATTTTTTTCCATGAGTCGCTCGTTTGTCCATACTTTGATCTTTTGTTTGTGTGTTTGGGTACTCGTTCGTGCCTCATTGTCGAGTACACTTGCGCCATTTTCTCAGGACTTACTCGATGACGCTCAGACGCCCGATTGTGGAGTATTTATTATTAATTCATGAAATTCAGCTGGGAATGATTCATGAAACAGAGTAATAAAATGAGTTGAGCATCCATTACTAATCCATGAAATCCAGCTCGGGGATTCAGGGAACGGAGTAATGAGATACATTGGTTATCTATTACTAATCTATGGAATCACCGGGGATAGTAAACGAGAGATAAAAAGGTGATACTAGGGCTGCAAATCCACCACTAACCTACTTTGTGTCTTCAACTCATGATATTACTCTTGTTCTTATGCTAGATAAAGGCGAGGTGTCAAGTCGCCTTAAACCTAAAGTGTTTCTCCCCTTGACAGAGTTAATCACAACTAAAGTATATTTCCAAAGTATTACCTCGTCCGATTAGAGTACAAATAATTCGAGGATCATAATAAATTCATTAAGCTTGGGTTGGAGCATAAACAACACAGAGAGGGAATCAAAACTACAAGTGCATCCATGGCATTGGCATGCACTTGTGAGAGCAAAGTGTTATCACACTTGAGATTAATTCTATCTAGAAAATAGTTAAGCATTCAAGAAACAGTTCATGAAGAAACACACAATGATAAGCTAGGTTTCATCTCAAACCCTAGTAATTTAAATTAAAGCATCAAGAAAATAAACAAACTACAAATTAACCCTAATTGAAGCACTAGCTAGTCCAGGCATGAGCAAAAATAACTTCTACATCATCTATTTATACATGCAGGCAAAATTGCCAAACCCTAATTCCAAAATCGAAATTAAATATAAAGTAATTCAAACCCATACTCTGATTGCTGTTCTCCCTGTCAATTCGTGCTCGTAACTCCTTCACTTGATTGATTGATCGAACCTAACCCTAGTTCTTCCTATTTCTCACTCAGCCTCTAGGAAAGAAGCTATGAGAGAAATAGAGAGAAACTAGGGGGAGAAGGTGGTGCGGTTGGAGGTGTGGTGGTTTGTTGGTGTCGGGGGAAGAAGAGATGGGCGGAGGTGGTGTTGCGAGAGGGTTTGGTTGGGGAAGAAGGGGTGGTTTCTCTGCAGAGGTCGTGGGAAAGAGAGAAGAGAAGAAAGAGAAGAAGAAGAGAGGAAATGGGTCGATCGAATAGGGTATAGGGTGTAGGGAGTTTCTTTGTGAAGCATGTGCATCGGGGGAAGATGAGGAGGCCTCGCCGAGCGTAGGATCTAGGCGGAGAAGATCTCGAACTGGTCGGGGAATGAGGCGATTTCTTGTGGAGCGGGAGTATCAAGACATGATGTGAACGATGGAGCGACCGTAGGATGTAGCCGAGGCGAGATCTCGACGGCTCGGGATGAGCGGGTTCGGATCCGGGTCGTGGGTAGCTCTAGCCCATGTCTTCCTTGTTGGGTTGCAACTGATTCCGCGCGGGCTTTGGCTATCTCGCTCCATAGATGTTTGACTCCAATTCTTCGCTCTTTAGCTCCTCGGTTTCTCGGACTTTATTTATTACCTAAAAACACAAAATTAATTAATACAAATATTTATTCTTGAAAACAAAGAAAACACAGAATGCTGGGATAATATCGATTTCTAAGCGCAAAAGATGAGTAAAATGCCAATAAAAAGGTGTATAAATATGCACTATTTGGCACTCATCAAATACCCCAAACCTGAATTTTACTTGTCCTCAAGTGAAACAAATGAAGAAATCCTAACTATACCACTGTCGTAGGTCTCTCGAATGCATTTAGCGTATGCACTAAGCCTTTAAACCCCTAGGTGTCCCTAGTGGACGAGTTGTAGTCTCGTGAGGGTTTACCGAGGTGTACCCACAAAACCTTCTCCAACTTCAGAGTGTAAAAGAGTCTCAAGCATCCAAGAAGCTATGAGGACATAGAGTTTCTCGCATGCTAGCAATGAGTTAGAACTATCGAAGAACGCATTCTCATCCTTAAGTCTTTGAGCGAGAAGTAACCATACCATATGAAAGAATTCGGATTCGATTGTGATCATAAGCCTCGACTTCGCCTCACCATTAGGGTTTTATGATAATTGCACTCAAAAAGATCGCTTTTTAGTCTCTCATGTGTGCGGGAAGGAGTAAAGAGAGAAATCCGCACATGTTGTAGGTAAGAAGGGTAACCTTAGAAATAATTTCTGGAGACTCCACGGAAGTGTGGACAAAATAATCTTTTTCCGATGATCTCTAAGAAAGGAAATCAACCATTAGCAAGGGGTGGGAGTACTCACTCACTTCTCACCCGATCGGCAATTAACATCAATCTCTCATAGGAACCATAGAAACGTCTTCACTCTTCGGTCTTCGGTCTTCAATTGTTGATGACGAACTTCTAAACTTCACAAAACTTGACAATTTTTAACTTTTCTACTCAAATTCCTTGTTGTTTGGATTTTCTTTTTAAATTCTTCTTTTACCATGGTGGTAGCAAAAATAAACTACAATATTTTTTTGATTTTTGATTTTTTGATTTTTTTTTTTTTTTTTTTTTTACATTACAATAAGTGAAAATAAAAATACAAATAATGAAACAACTAACTCCATGGACAAAGGACTTTATCACTCAATTTTTCCACACTTGTATTGTCTTGATTTTATAAATTTTATTAATTCTCATCCTATTTTCTTTTCTTTGTTGCACATAAACCTTGGACTATATCAACTTTTCTTTCCATATTCTGATGGTGCTCCGTTTTTTGACGATGATGTGTTTCTATGGGTCTTGCTGATTGAGAGAGAGAGAGATGCTAACTGCAAATCGGTATTTAGAAGGAGTTTTCATCTTTAGACGTCACCCTCATGATTGACAAAAACTAGCACTCAAGAGATCAAAAGTAGTCTTTGAAATTGGTGCGAAGTTGGGTAGCTCACCATTCCTACCGGAATTGACGTACGGTGACACACACTCTAACTTGACTTTTCTAGAAAGTTGCAAAAAAATTGAAGGTTGGTGCCTCACTTGATGTAAAATGGGTAGTCTCCACTATGGGTGATCACAATTCTACTACCGAATATCTAAATAAAGACCTAATTCGCCCTCAGGTATGGTTAAATCCAACTTTAACGCTCTAATCAACTAAGGAACCCGATTGTGTTCTCCGGTACTTCTAACTTTTGTTATTTCGGTCAGATTCTCTGTGTAAACATAGCTAGAAGCATGCTAGTGACTCTAAAATCTCTAAAAGTTGGAGGTTTTTACAAAAAGAGTTTTAATTTTTTTTTTTAATTTTTTTTTTGGAAAATAAAAGATTAAAAAGACTAAAAACTCTATATGCAAATGCACCCCCAAACCTAAATCAAACATTGTCCTCAATGTGTCGACAAATAGAAAAAATTTTAAACAGTCACATACCGAGAGAACTATCTTCGATAAGAGAAAAGGGAAGAGATTAGGACAAGTCGGCGGAGCTCGGTTAGAGCTTCATTAATCAAAGCTAGAATCCAACATATCATATCGGATTAGCACAATATATGCACAAGAAGACTCAACCGATTCAAGAAAAGAAAATTTAACAAGTCCTACTGGATATATACAATGAAAATTCACCATAAACTAACAATCTAAAGAGTTGAGGATCAACCCAATAGAAAATATGTACAGAAACATAGAACATGAAAATGGGCTTTGGTTTATGTGGGAATTTGGTTTATTGGGCTTTGGTTTGTTTGGGATTTGGTTTGTATGGGTTTCAATTTGGTTTATGTGGGTTTTGGTTTATATGGGCATTTTGGTTTATATGGGCTTCAGGCTTGTACACGGCCTAGTATGTGCAGCCCAGCTATGTGAGCAAAATCTAGTAGCAGAACCCAGCTTAGGCAGAAGCAGCCCAGCATAGTGAACTGGGCAGCCCAGATGCACAGCCCAGTATTTGGGCTTCAGATTTGGTTTTGTGGGGAGCTTTGGTTTATGGGATTTGTTGTTTGAAGCCCAGGATTTGTGAAACTGCACAGCCCAGTTGTGTGCACAGCCCAACAGATGTTCATCCCAACAGTGTGGGTTCTAGTTTGGTTTAAGCCTAGTGGTTGTGTAGAAGTGCAGCCCAGATTGAATGGCCCAGTATGTGGGTTGAGTTTTGTGTAGACAACCCAACAACTCAGGTTACGTGGGCTCCAGTTATGCCCAGCCCAGCTATGAAGGTCAAGTTATGTGGGCTGAAGTTATTGCACAGCCCAGTTCAGGTGAGTCTAGTGGATATGCTAAGGTTGGCAAAGCCCAGCACAGCTTGTGCAGGGCAAGTTTAGTAGGTTTATACAGGTTTGCAAAGGCAGCACAAACTCACTCTTTTTATCACAGGCAAGGCACAGCACAACACAACTGAGCAACTTATTCACAGGTTTTCACAGCAGTCACAAACCCACACAAGAGTTGACACAGCACATATTACAGGTGATGGTTCATATAAGCACAGATGCTCTGAGTTCACAGGTGTATGATGCTATAGGTATTACAGCAACCAGTTCAGTTTCACAGATGCACAAATGAGCTGGCTAAGCTTTTTACAACATGCTACAGAGTGTCACACAATCATATCAATTTATAGCAATTTATAGCAAGGTCTCACACAAGGCACAGGGCTGGTTGAAGATGTTCAACGAGTGCTGTGGTAAGCTCGTGGTTGCGGCTCTAATGGATTATGCTCTTCAGTATGCTCGGAAGTTTAACAATACTTGGTTCAACACGGTGGTGGCTCACAGGATCACACGAGTTGCGGCTTAGGCTCTCCAGTGCAAATTTGGAGGGTTAGAGCACAGCTCACAGATAAGAACAAAGGTTTCAGGGCATGAGCACTACCTAGCACAGGTGAAGACACACTCAGGTTACACACAAGCACACAACACTCAATTGAGACTAAGCATAGAGCACACAAGGGAGTGGGGTTTGGTGATGTCAAAAAGGGTAATGCAAAGACTTAGTTAACCAAGTTGCAACACGGCCTCTCGGCTTGAAAAATGGAGGGTTGCCTGGTCGGTTGCAAGGTAAGCCTTGTCGGCACAGACCCACATCGGGGGTTTACGCGGGCATACATGGCACATTCACGTGGCAATACAGGCACTGAGCATACAATACGGGGGCACGAGGCAATACAGAGCGGATGTTTGTACTTGTTGTGGCTCAAACTCACAAAGAAAGGGTGGAGTTGATCACAAGCCTTGTCAAGGCCAAGGGTTCTCAGGTCAAGGAAGCACAGATCACTTAAACATACTTAGCTAACATGGTTCAGCTAACAGGGTTCTCAAACATACTCAGCTATCATGCTTACAAATTGACTACCAAGAAGCCACTTACCTGAATTGCAGTTTGCTCGGGGCTTGTGAACTCGAGTTCCTTGGCCTTACTCGGCTCGGCAAGCAGACGTACTGGCCAATCTCAATGAGCAATCTCGGTTCAAGAAATGAGCCACAAGATAATAGTGCCGACATTGGGGAAAGACAACAATTGTTATGCTTATTTGGACCGACGGGGAAAAAGATTTACAAGTGACACTAAGATGCGGATGTTATGATTTGTGAGATCAATTAACTAAGATGAGAGCTACACTACATTGACTGAGATGAGATGCAAAGATTATAACAAGTTACATCTAAGTTAAACAAGAAAAGGAAAACTAGCAGATGTATGATGCAATAACAGGTGAAAAAAAATGTAAAAAAGTCGAACTGAGTTACACTACTACAGGGTTATGATGCTACAAACTACACTACAAGTTACGCTAAGTTCACAAAAGGAAAATTACAGATGCATTGATGTAATAACAAGTAAAAAAAAAATGTAAAAAAGTCGAACTGAGTTACACTACTACAGGGTTATGATGCTACAAACTACACTACAAGTTACGCTAAGTTCACAAAAGGAAAATTACAGATGCATTGAAGTAATAACAAATAGAATAACAAGTGCAAAAATGCAAAATAAAGACAGTGGTTAAGCTAAGTTATACTAAGAAGAGACCAAAAACAATATTGCAAAATGAATATGTACAGGGTGAAAGAGCAGTAAAGAAAAGCCAATAATCACAGAGGCACACGCCAAGTCCCAAGAACGGGCGCCAAAAACTTGGTAGGCCTCGGAATGTGTATATTTTATGGCCTACGGTGATAACCGCAAGTGCACGGCGTCTATCGGAGACGCGGCAAGTACGGGTCGAACCACAGAGACTTGTGGTGCTCTTGTATGATCTAAGGCTTGATCTAGACTGAGTTTCAAGGGTGACAATGTGACAACAGGGGTTTTGTGCCGATACGGCTAATTGAAGGTCAAATGAACCTAAACTAAGGTATAAAACAGAGATAAAAAGGTGATACTAGGGCTGCAAATCCACCACTAACCTACACTGTGTCTTCAACTCATGATATTACTCTTGTTCTTATGCTAGATAAAGGCGAGGTGTCAAGTCTGCCTTAAACCTAAAGTGTTTCTCCCCTTGACAGGTTAATCACAACTAAAGTATATTTCCAAAGTATTACCTGTCTGATTAGAGTACAAATAATCTGAGGATCATAATAAATTCATTAAGCTTGGGTTGGAGCATAAACAACACAGAGGGAATCAAACTACAGTGCATCCATGGCATTGGCATGCACTGTGAGAGCAAAGTGTTATCACACTGAGATTAATTCTATCTAGAAAATAGTTAAGCATTCAAGAACAGTTCATGAAGAAACACACAGTGATAAGCTAGGGTTTCATCTCAAACCCTAGTAATTTAAATTAAAGCATCAAGAAAATAAACAAACTACAAATTAACCCTAATTGAAGCACTAGCTAGCCCAGGCATGAGCAAAAATAACTTCTACATCATCTATTTATACATGCAGGCAAAATTGCCAAACCCTAATTCCAAAATCGAAATTAAATATAAAGTAATTCAAACCCATACTCTGATTGCTGTTCTCCCCTGTCAATTCGTGCTCAGAACTCCTTCACTTGATTGATTGATCGAAACCTAACCCTAGTTCTTCCTATTTCTCACTCAGCCTCTAGGAAAGAAGCTATGAGAGAAATAGAGAGAAACTAGGGGGAGAAGGTGGTGCGGTTGGAGGCTGTGGTGGTACTGTTGGTGTCAGGGAAGGAGAGATGGGCGGAGGTGGTGTTGCAGAGGGTTTGGTTGGGGAAGAAGGGGTGGTTTCTCTGCAGAGGTCGTGGGAAAGAGAGAAGAGAAGAAAGAGAAGAAGAAGAGAGGAAATGGATCGATCGAATAGGGTATAGGGTGTAGGGAGTTTTGCTGTGAAGCATGTGCATCAGGGGAAGATGAGGAGGCCTCAGCGAGCGTAGGATCTAGCTGGAGAAGATCTGAACGGTCGAGGGGGAACTGAGGCGATTTGCTGTGGAGCGGGAGTATCAAGACATGATGTGAACGATTGAGCGACCGTAGGATGTAGCCAGGCGAGATCTCGACGGCTCGGGATGAGCGGGTTCGGATCCGGTCGTGGGTAGCTCTAGCCCATGTCTTCCTTGTTAGGTTGCAACCTGATCGCGCATGGCTTTGGCTATCTGCTCCATAGATGTTTGACTCCAATTCTTCGCTCTTTAGCTCCTCGTTTCTCCGGACTTTATTTATTACCTAAAAACACAAAATTAATTAATACAAATATTTATTCTTGAAAACAAAGAAAACACAGAATCCGGGATAATATCTCGATTTCTAAGCGCAAAAAGATGAGTAAATCGGATAGCCATAGAACGGAGTAATAAGATAAAATAGATTATTTTCTAGGAATTCAGTCGGTGAATGTCACGGTAGAATTAATCTATTGTAGAATCGAAATATGAGATAGTTGAAGCATCATACTCGTTCTGAAAGGTGCATAGTCAGGGAACAACGTGCAGCGTTGTTGACGTCCAGAAGGCGTTTATCCCCCTCAACAAACAATTATGTAGGAGAGCCTCCTGAATCTATACACGGTCTCTCTACATAGTCTGGGAACAACGAGTGTCGCCGACGTCCTGAAGGCGTTAAGCCCTCTCAACAAACAATTATGTAGGAGGACAGCCCAATCGTTCTTCTATGTAAAGGGGAGGTCTCTCTATGTAGTCAGGAAACATCGAGTATCGCCGACATCCTGAAGGCGTTAATCCCTCTCAACAAACAATTATGTAGGAGGACCGCCTAATCGTTCTTCTACATAGAGGGCACGATGAAATGCGTAGCATCGAACGCTCAGCTAATGTGAGGCCTTTCAAGAAACATATTCATCATGGCTCTGAGAGGTACTCGATCAGAGATAGTGAAACGTTCACGGATCATAAAACACGAATCGTCACATGCGTTCCTGAAGCCGGTCAGAAACATGCAGTATCATGATTTTATGATTTTAGCCTTTATCGAAAATCCACCATCAACAAATACGTTCAAAACATTTTATCCTGGATTGGTGAGTGAAGAGAGTTCCTAGATACTTGTCATCCATCTTAATTCTACCTACTTTGAAGATATCCAGGATTTCCCTAATTTCTCTATTAGAGACAGAGTTACTGCAAAAAGCTCCGGATTTATCATAATTTATTTGTTGGCATGAACCTAGGCTGAAGAGATCAAGGAGTTTAACCAGATTTTTGCATTCTTTCTTCCCTACTTTTGTAAAAATTAGGCAATCATCAGCGAACAGAAGGTCAGAGATGGAGGAAGAAACTGGGCCAAATTTTACTCCACTAATTAATTTTCTTGCTTCCGCCTCTTGCAGCATTCTCGAAAGGGCTTCCATACAAATAATGAACAGATACGGGGATAATGAATCCCCTTGTCTAAGTCCCCTTGGGGCTTGAAAAACCCAGTTGAGAACTCGTTGACCAAGACAAAACTCGAAGAGGTTCCTATACATTGAAATATGAGATCAATCCAATCTCTGCAAAAGCCCATTTTTTCCATAATTTTGACTAGGAATTTTCATTCCACTCTATCAAAAGCTTTAGACATGTCCATTTTAAGACCCATGTATCCTTTTTTCTTGTTTTTTTTCCGTTCCAATCTCATAGTATGGATGATGTTATAGGCTATGGCAATGTTATATGCGATTTGTCTTCCGGGGACAAAGGCCGTTTGGAAAAGTGAGATGATCTTATCGAGGAATGGATTAATTCTTCCAGCCAGAAGTTTTGAGATGATTTTATAAATGGTAATGCATAAATATATTGTCCTGAAGTCCTTAGGGGTGGAGGGATATTCAATCTCGGGGATTAAGGTAATGAAAGTGAAATTGAATTCCTTCAGGATATGTTTAGTTTCAAAGAATTCTTGTACCATTTTTGTAACTTCATCTTTTAGGAGGAACCAATTTTTCTGAAACAAAATTGCAGGAAAGCCATCCAGGCCCCGGAATTTGTTAGGGTGCATATCAAAGACTATGAGTTTTATCTCGAGCTCTATTGGAATTGCCATCAGCTTGGTATTGTCCAGATCATTTAAGCAATTTGGGATGAGTTGGAGAATTTGGTCACTAATATTTGGGTTGGAAGATGTTTCCATAGAAGTAAAGTGATTGTGAAAGGAGTCTACAATTCCTTTTCTATCATTGCACCAAGTGCCATCATTCTTTTTTATTGCCCCCTATCTTGAGTTTTCTAGCCCTAAGAGTAGTCGTAGAGTGGAAGTACCCAGTATTTTTGTCTATGGGTTGAAGATTATTGTCGGTGTCTTTAGTTTTCCAAAAATCTTCTTCGTAGTTGTACCATTTTTCCAAATCATTTTTGATGTTCAAAACTCTTGGATTATTTTCTTGGAGATTGAGGTTGTTTTTAGCATGATTGAGATTTTGATTGATCTTTTTAATGTTCCGTTGGATGTTTCCAAAGTATTCTCGTTTCCATATTTTTATGAAGTGCTTTACATTTTTGAGATTAGATATTAATCCAAAAGCTGCCGAAATAAGATGGTTCCTCCGTATAAATTCCAAAAAGACGGTTCCTCCATATAAATTCCAAAAAACTTGAAAAGTTTCTCTCCATCCTTCCAGCAGGGAGAGGTTTGAAGCAGAATCAGATCCAATAGGGGTCAGATGATATACCATAGCTCTGTGATATAGTTTTAACCATCTAGGATTGTTTAGCGCTTTATCTAATCTAGCTTCTATGAATTCATTCTCGGACTTTTGTTTGACCATGTAAATTGATAGCCCATATAACCTGGGTCCATGAGATCAACATCATTTATCAAATTAGAGAAGAAAAAACTTTATGATTGGTCTACCGGGGGGCCTCCTCTTTTTTCGTCTCCAGAGAGAATGAAGTTTAGGTCCCCTAAAACTAGTCACGACACATGAATATTACTAGCCAAAATTTTAAAGTATTCCCAGCTTGTGTGCTTCCTTATTCTATAGGGACGCCCGTTGGTTCCAAACAACATCCACACATTATTGATAGCCTTAAAATTTTCAATGACATCTATCTGGTTATCATTAAAATTCAGAACAATGAGAGATACCTTACTAGACCAGGATAAAGTTAAACCTCCTGCGGTTTCTATAACACATGTTGGGTTAACAATTTCCAAGTTTTGGTATTTAATCTTGGTGATGATAGCTTGGATGAAAGGTTGTTTATTTTGGTTTGTTGGAGAAAGAGAATATCTAGGGAGTGTTTGGTGATTAGCTTATGGAGATGAGTTTGGGTAGATGGCTCGCCTAGTCCCTGGCAGTTTCAGGATAGAAGATTCATAGACATCGGGATAGGATGGTGGGGTGTTGGGGTTTAAATTGAGTGGATAAGCAGATGGTGGGATCAACAATTGAGGTAGGGCTGGACTGCAAGTAGGTTAAGTAAGCGATAATTTTTTGAGTTGCTGAGTAAAGTTTGACAGTCCTGTTGGGATTCTTTTGAGCAGCTTCAGATAAGTAAGGTATTGATGGATTTTTGTAAGTAATGCTATTGCAGGAAGCAAAAATTGGCCATGCAGATTTTAAACATATATTTCTAGCAATATTTAGAGAATTTTATTTGTAAACTGGATTAGCCCTAGGGTCCACAAGAGCTCTACTGACTGAATTGTCAAAGATGTTTGGAAATTATTGAACAATAAAAAATAACAGAGATATATCCATAAGCAGTTAGGTTACAGTTCCATTCAACAATTAGGTAAACTCAAATCATGACAACAAAATCAAACAGTAGCACGGTTGCATGGTTTATGAAATAATTTCGGAGAATTGAGATGAGAGAAACTAACCTGATCTTTTTGCTTGTAGTTTTCCTTTTGCATACTTTTGGTACGGTCATCTTTGGAATCCTCCACTTGCTTAATCAGATTAACTACGGCTAAACTTTTTATTTGTGATAGTACCCCATCAGAAGTGATTCGGTAGAAGTTACGGGATGGTGGAGGTGGAATTGGAATTGGGAGGCTAATACAGGGAGGGTAATGAACATTTGATGTGGCGTTCGGAACATAGGGTTAGAGGTCTCCTCTGTAGCTTCTAATGGTGGAGATTGATAAAAGGGAAGATTTTTAGAGCACTGCTCGGTCGCACTCGCAAGCGTTGCTATCTCAAGCTTGTTTGTCAAGTTTAGTTGATCAAAACTATATACTTGATTTCTAGTCTACTTATAGCTATGTCTCGGATTAGGAAAAAATGTATAGTTGAGCTTTAGACTTCACGACGTTCACCAATTGAAGACGAAGATCTACTGAGGAGCTTTACTTATCTATCACTCACAAGTCTATTCTATTTTATCTTCTAATGAGATTAAATCGTATAGCTATATGAACTTTTACATTATACATATTTGATATTTCGAGCCGAGTTTAACTCGCTTATCTATTTATCGAAATATGTGTTGGAAGCTTTTTGCTTTAGTTATGTTCATCATATTCTTGACGAGTTTAGTTGGAAACAATTTATTTGTTGGAAACTAAATATAATGTCAAAAGATGATCATTTGAAAATTACCTTGAACATCTTATATGATTTGTGTGAGACAGTCATTTGATGTTAGCTTGGGAAGTTTTGTATTGATCATTCGATCACTTGAAAATTACTTAAAGCTAATGGTTTGTGTGAGACAACCATTGTCGTCTCTTCCAAGGATGTTTCAATCATTGAAATAGAACAATTATCTAGATACAACGATCCATGCCTAGTATGCGAACGGTATTATGATGATTCAAGTCCGGAACTCTTGTTTGCATACCTAGTATGCGAACGGATTTACCTGAGAAGGTCCGGAACTCTTGTTTGCATACCTAGTATGCAAACGGGTTTACTTGAGTTGGGTCCGGAACGGTTGTTCGCGAACCGGGTTTGTGAACGGCTTGACTAGGCCAAGGTCCGGAGCTGTTGTTCGCGTACCTGGTTGGCGAACACAGTGGTGAAGTTCTAGAATCAGTTATGTATGATTCTCATACTCATGAACTAAAACATTTATGATCTAAGGAATGCAATCTTTGCAAACCGCCGCTTAATGTTCGTGAATTGATTATTGTGTAAGTACTTTGTACGATTACGAATCAAACCGATTTCGGTTCAATTTGTTCATATATATGTCATGAGATAGTGAACAATTGAACAACTCTATTTGAAACACAATTAAATTCATTTGATTATCTTTCATGATTGATTGATCATCAAATTTGATCTAGAAGTGTTAGATGAATATAGTTAAAACAAAAGTGTTCATATGGCTAACCTCGGTTAACTGTTATTGAGTAAACTCAATATACACGTTTATGTACGGTAACTCATATCCAAATGAAAGTATATTTCATTTGTGTGTAACAAGCTAAGACCATCTAATGGTGGAGATTGATTGTTTTTTTTTTAAGCAGACTTAGCTTGAATCTTAAATCAGGTTTTCATCTAATGGTGAATATTGAATGCTTTGTTACTAAGCTATCTTAGCTTTGATTAAAAGCAACCCTGATTTGAAAGACTATATAATGGAGAACTTTAGCAACTGGAAAACCTATCCCCATACTTCTATGTGTTCCTAGTTGCATACTAGATTCGATTCTCCATTAACCTAGGTTTTTCCAAAACCATGATAGGTTAACGACTTGAAGACTTCTTAGGGATTCGTGAAGCCATATCCAACTATTTTCTATGTAGTTGTGTATTCTGATCTTACTTGTTCTATCTTATTGAGTTTTATCCTCTCTAAGATTTATTCGAGATTTATCTCTGATAGGTAAGATATAAAAAGTAATCACAACAGTTCTTCGTCTCAGACTCTTGTGATTCCGCAATAACTGTTCTTGTTAATCAGTTGGGTTATTGTGAGGTGACTAATATTTCTAGGCTGCTCTTTAGGAGTATAAGAACGGATTATTGGTTGGTTCCTGTTCACCTTGATTTATCAAAAGACGAAACAAAAACCGAATAAAGAATAGACATATCTGTGGGAGACAAATTTGTTTATAAGTCTTCGAATTTGGGTCGTAGCAACTCTTAGTTGTGGGTGAGATCAGCTAAGGGAATCAAGTGCGTAGAATCCGGCATGGTTCTAGAGGCATAAGGAACACGACTGTTCCTTAATCGGTGTGAGACTTGGTTAGGGCTCAACTACATTCCAGTCCAAAGTTAACTTGTAGTAGGCTAGAGTCTGTAGTGGCTTAATACAATGTGGTGTTCAAATCTGGACTAGGTCTCGGGGTTTTTCTGCATTTTCGGTTTCCTCGTTAACAAATTTTTTGGTATATGTGTTATTTCTTTTTCGCATTATATTTTTATATAATTAAAATATCACAGGTTGTGCGCAGTTCAATCAGTTGATAAATCCGACCTTCTATGTTGGATAGAACTTGATTGACACTTGGGAATTGGGCATTGGTCTTTGGTACCGTCCAAGTTATTTCTCATATCAATCAGGCTCGCAGATTTCTATCTGTTTGATTTGCTGATTGTATTGAGAAAAAGATATAAACTCTTTGATATAATTCTTGATTGAGTCTCGCTTTTAAGTTGTACTCCCACTTGTTTCAGATATACGAGTCTATTTACTTTAATTATAAAGATAAAAAATGTAATGCATAAGTAAACTAAATAACATGACATACAAGATTTTGTTAACGAGGAAAACTACTTGGAAGAAAAACCCCGGGACCTAGTCTAATTTTGAATACTCTCAGAGTTAAGCCGTTATACAAATTTACTACTTCAACTTCGTAGAATTAAGACCAAGTAAACTAATCCTAGTTACTTAGTTCCTTCAGTATCCATGTGCCTGCAATTTATTTGGTCCATGCACGTGAATCCCAAGACAGAGTCCACTATCTCAAGTTGCTTCACTTACTGTGAAGACTTGTGCTCTCAACTCCTTTGGATCGTAACCTAAAATAGTAAAGGACTAACATAGTTTTAGTAACCACCTCATTGTGTACCTCCCAAACCTGGTAATGGCCAGATATAAGTTGAGTATAAATGATATTCAATTTATTCAATATAAACCCATTTGGTCAAACATCAAACCAAGACAAAAAAATTTACAAAATAATCTATCTTAGTGAACAATCTCTATCCAAGAAACTCTACAAGGAAAAAACAACTAAAAAGTTTGTTCGATCTTTCAACAAGCATGATGTCTATCAAAATAAAATGCTTGTTTAAATCCTAGAGAATCAAGTGTGCACGAAGTATCATAAATATCGTAATAAAGAAATAATAATAATTAGTCTTCGATCTTCAAAGTATGAGGTGCACAAACAACTTGATTCCTATTAATGATCAATCACACATAGAACAAGTCTATTTACGTTGGATGGCCACTAGTTCTATCTACAGATCTCGAATCACTAGATTTGAAATAGTTAATCCCCAAACAAACTTGAGTGGCCTTATATCATACGAAAAGGACCATGGAACAATCAATTTTGATCAATCAAGGATACCCATACCGTTAATCAACCAAATCAGTAATCAAAAACTAAATAACAACACAATTTAGTTTTCCGCCAGTGGTACTACTAACAACTTCTTAATCCCAACGAAGACTTTGAATGAAGGCAACACAAAAGATTTCACCTAATTAGATTACTCCCCTCTATCAACGAGTTGACTTCCCACGCAAACGGTTTAGGCAGTGTATCAAGGGATGAGTTTGTAAGAATACAAGCCTCACTATTAATATTGTTATAACCAAGGTTTTGCTGGACAACAAGAAATTACCAAAGCCGAAAATTAAGATATGAAATAAATGCGTATTTTCGATTTTGACAAATTCCAATTGTATTCAAACCAATATAGTGAAATCACTCGTAGTAGACAACTAATATTAACTAGCATACATTCATATACTATACTAATATAATAACTAGAGATATGCAAACTTCTGGGATATGGTAAGCACGTAAATTCGAATATCTAAAAGATGTTGAATATTTCGGTTTCAGGATCTCGCCTTGGGTATCAAAGGAAACTACTTGAACATTAAGTAATAAGAGTTTCACACATGTTCAAATCATTATGTCTATATTTTGTGAATATTTCAAGTTTAATCCGTATATCTCGATGTTTGTACAAACCCTAAGATCACCAAACATATTGAAAATGTAATTATGGATTAAACTTCCACGGGATCGGTCCAAAACCTTATATCGGTCCTGGGAGCAGTCCTTGCCAAAAGGGATTGTTCTTACAATTGGGATCGATCTAGAATGCACTTTGGACTACGAAACAGAATTACGCAAGTCTACTTCCTTATGTCATGTTTATGATATTCCTTCATATATAATCCCAATGATGAACTTCTTTTCGTAAGTTCAATCACATCAAACAATTACAAGTTACCAATTAGTGTTATATCGATTCACGAATTCCATAGATAAGCTATACTTCGTAACTTCATATACTCAAGTTGTACGAAAGAACTAATAGATCTTTCCTCGATACTTTGATCATAGTATAATAACCAAGTCACCGATACTAGAGACAAGTAAACAAACTTTACTTTGTATGTTATGTTTTTAATAAATACTGACTTGAAAGAACAAAGATATAAATGGAACAAGACAAGCATGTTATTACTAACCTCGAACTGAAGGATGATGTGTTCGATGATGTACGTCTTCAAGTTCTTCATGAGTAACAAAAGTGAGTCCCAATATTTCTATGTTCATAGTCTAACTTAATGAAGTTGACTCTAGTAATCAAATAAAACAACTTCGAGTTGTGGAACTAAAATATGACAACCAAACTTAACTTACCAACGCTTGGTGGCTACAACCTAGTAATGCTCTAACAAGTACCGAAAATAAAACTTTGCATAAAAAAATTGATGTTACATAATAAAAAAGACACATATTGGGAAATTGAAACTCAAATACATTTTGAATTTGATTCTTATTATGATATATAGAGAGAGTTCGCTAAAATCAAGCTTTGAATAAAAAGATGTTTTATGTTGCCGGAAAAAAAGACCCATTTTGGATTACTTCTTCAGCAATGAGTTTCTTTATTTCTTCGTCATCAATGTTCAAACACGTGTATTCTGGTTGTTTTAGCAAAAAAAAAAAAAAATTTCTTTCTTTTGTTGATGTGGTCGAGTTGTCTGTCGAGAAAAACTCCCAAAGACACCGCCAAAACTTTCCATGCATGTCTGAAAAAAAACTATCAACAACACAAGAAATAAAAAGCTCTGATTAATGTTTAATATCAATAATACCATATCTTTTTTTTTTTTTGAGGACCAAATAAGCCATAATAGTTTTCATTAATCAAGTAAGAGAAGACTCAAAGAGCGAATTAAAAACAATAATAGTTCTCACTCATAATAAGCCAAGTGTCAAAACTAAAATGCTAAAACACTAAGAAATTCCTAAAAATAAAAGGACACAATAATAGTTCTCACTTCTCACTCATAATTAGCCCAGTGCCAAAACCAAAATGATAAAACAACTTAGAATTTCCTAATCCATAATTTGTGAATGAAAATGAGACAACAACTTAAATTTCTTTCATCAGAAAAATCTGATACATTTATCGCCCATTAAATTTCTCTCCTCATAAAACAATGTGGTACTTCTCAAATTACCGGCTTCACGAGAATGAACTTCAATACCCTCAACTTCCTTTTACTTCGATAAATGATCTGCAACAGAGTTCCCCTCCCTGTAAATGTCCTTGATTTCATAAGGGATTGGAGGATTGGTGAAATGAACATTAATAAAAACCCTAATGTCCCTGACAAGCTGAGTAAATGCTGGACCACCATTGTCGTTGCTATCAGTAACATTTGGACGATTTTTGTTGTTAAGGATACTTATTGCATTTCTACAATCTGACATTATTCTAAAGCTCAGCATGTTTCTTCTATGAGCTTCAAGAAAACAAAGTTGTATCGCCTCCGTATCATGAAATGTCGGATTTTCAACTCTTGTTGAATCTACAAAAATAGTATCTATAATTCTGTCGTCTCGACCACTAATAACGATACTCGTACGACCTCTAATGCCGTCGAAAGACCCATCACAATTGAATTGATAATCGTATGCACTGTCCTCGTCGAGATGTTCATGATAAACAATAGTAGCAAAAGTACCATTGACTGGGTAACGAGTGCGATTAGGATTTGGGCGCCAAGTCTCTCGTAACATCACCTTTGTTCCCTGATAAAAATATATCCCATGCAACTTTTTGATAGGAACTTCTGGCCATGAGCCTCGGAGAATGGGTATGTTGTTAATCCTTTGGTTGCTGCGAAGTCCTGGATTCAAATCCAACTTCCAGCTTCCATTACTAGTAATCCTTATAACATGTGGATGACCCTTAAACAATCTCAATTTCCTTCGTCTTCCCGAATAATACCATATCTACTTTTGACATGCCAATCCCAATAATTCATTTTTAACTTGTTTAATTTAATCCAATGATTAATTTTCAAACAAAATGCTCTTGTTAATATTTAATGTCTGATTTCTTATAAATTCATTAACCTTTCCTCAAATCGCATAAGAAATCTTATCACCCTTTTTACTTTATACTCATATCTTAGATCTTATGATTCCCTTTTTTACTGAAATCTGTATTTACGTTAAGAATTTTTTTATTGATTATAAAAATATCCATCTCACGCATTTTATACTATATTTACTTGTTTTTTTCATTCCTCTTTTTATTATCATACCAAGAAAAAAACAAAAAAAAAAACATCACAATTCTCACATAACCTGGTTCGGGTGTGAACTAGTGAACTCTTTTTCGAACTGATTGTGGTATCCCTTTATTAAGAGCGAGTACCCACACCCAACGTTTGATATTGGTGGATGTTTAAAATTCAAACAAATTTTGAATTTGATTCATGTTGAGAGATATAGAGAGTTTGCAGAAATCAAGCTATGGATAGAAACATGTTTTATGTTGCAGGAAGAAAACAAACCTATTTTGGGTTACTTGTTCGGCTTTTGCTTTTGAACACGTGCCTTATATAATGAGTTCCTTTGTTTCTTTGTCATCAATGTTCAAACGTTCTTCTGTTGAACAAAAATAATTACTTTTTTTTTACGCGTTCCAACTATCTATGGTAAAAAAACTCCCAATAGCTTCCCCAAAAATTTACATTCATGTCTGAAAAAACTATTAACAACACAAAAAAACAAAATGCTCCGAGTTATGTTTAATGCCAATAATACTTTATCTACTTTTGACACGTATCTTAATAATTACTTGTTTAACTTAATCCAATAATTACTTTTCAAACTATATGCTCTGATTAATGTTTAATGTCTGGTTTACCTATAAAATTCATTAATCTTTTCTCAACTCATGTAAAATTTCTTATCATCTTTTTTACTTTCTACTCAAATCTCACACATTATGATTTTTATTTTATTTTTTTCAACTATTTTTACACATTTTGTTTACCGAAACATATATTTTCTGAAAAAGCGGGGGTACAACAACCACACCCAATATTTCGCTTAGCAATATGTATGGACAAACTCTAATATACTTTCAAGAGAATCAACTAGACTCAATCTTAATAAAGTATATCAAAGAGTTATATCTCTCTTTCTTGATTCAATTCTTTCTCAAGCAAATAGAAATCTGCAAGTCTAATTGAATACAAGAGAAATCACTTGAACGGTACCAAAGACCAATGTTCAAGGATCAATCAATTTCAATCAATAACCAAAGGTCGGATTTCCAATTGATTGATTTAAACGCACAACCTGTGATATTTCAATTATATAAAAAAATATAATGCGGAATAGAAATAACACAGACACCAGAATTTTGTTAACGAGGAAACCGCAAATGCAGAAAAACCCCGAGACCTCGTCCAGATTGAACACCACACTGTATTAAGCCGCTACAAACACTAGCCTACTACAAACCAACTTCGATCTGGACTGTAGTTGAACCCCAATCAATCTCACACTGATTCAAGGTAAAGTTGCGCTCCTTACGTCTCTGATCCCAGCAGGATACTAAGCACTTGATTCCCTTAGCTGATCTCACCCACAACTAATAGTTGCTACGACCCAAAGTCGAAGACTTTAATAAACAAATCTGTATCACACAGAAAAGTCTATGGAATAGATAAACATGTCTCCCACAAAAATACCTACGAGTTTTGTTCCGTCTTTTGATAAATCAAGGTGAACAGGAACCAATTGATAACCCGGACTTATATTCCCGAAGAACATCCTAGTATTATCAATCACCTCACAATAATCTTAATCGACGCGGCGAAAGAAGATATTGTGGAATCACAAACGATGAGACGAAGATGTTTGTGACTACTTTTTTATCTTGCCTATCGGAGATATTAATCTCAAGCCAATCGTTACGATTGTACTCAAAATGATAGAATCAACAAGATCAGATCACACAACTACGAATAAGTAGTATCGGTCTGGCTTCACAATGCCAATGAAGTCTTTAAGTCGTTAACCTGGCTTTCAAGAAGAAACCTAAGGTTAAAGGAGAATCAACTCTAGCTAATACAAATAGTATCACACGGAAGGTGTGGGGATTAGGTTTCCCAGTTGCTAGAGTTCTCCCTTATATAGTCTTTCAAATCATGGTTTGCAATCAACGTTAGCTTGGTAACAAAGCATTCAATATTCACCGTTAGATGAATACCTGATTAGATTCAAGCTAATATCTTTCAACCGTTGGATCGAAAACTTAGCTTGTTACACACAAATGAAATGCACGATTTTAGGTTTGTGTAACCGTACCCAAACATGTACATTTTTTGGTTCAACAATAGTTAACCAAATGGTTATCCATATGAGCACTTTCATATCAACCATATTCTTCTTCACCATAACTAGTTCAAATGACTCAAACAAACTAGTTAGAGAGTTGTTCAATTGCAAGGAAATCTTATGTAACTACACAAGACACAATCGAAGCAAAAACGATTTGATTCACTCGAATAGGTTCATGAACTTTATAGCCACGGTTTGCATTTAGCATTCCTTAGTTAATATGAATGAGTTCACAAACAATCGTTTTTAGATATAACCAACTTAAGTTCGCAGACTTAGTTCGTGGACTTAAGTTCCCGGAAGGAGTTCTCAAACTCCAGCATAATTTCTCGGGTCGAGAACTTCCACCAGTTCGCGGACTGAGTGCGCGGACTGATTTCACGGCTTGTTCCGGTTCTCTTGATCAACAAAGTTCGCAAACTTCGGTTCAAGGAAAAAAGGACTTATACATATATGTGTTGCCACACAATGCTTATATCCAACATTGGTTATGTAATCTAAACTCTCATTTCAATTATTGAAACATTCTTAGAGGACGTTATATAGTTGTTATTCACAAACCATTTTTCGTCAAAGAAATTTTCAAAGTGATTGAAACATAACATGGCTTTCGTCACTAGGTAAAGATGAACTTGGCCAAAGCGAAAGCTTACCAACACATATTTCGAGAAATAGATAGGCGAGATAAACTCGGCTCGAAATAGCAAATGTGTATAATCAAAGTCTTTATAGCAAAACGACTTTTGTCTCAAGAATAGGAGACAGAGTAGATAGACTTTTGAGTGATAGATAAGTTCAAGTCTTCACATATCTTTTAGTCGATGAAGTTCCACCAGTTCCTTGAGTAGTCCTTCGTCTTGTATGATGATTGCCATGGAGTTCTTGAGCTCAACTACACTTTCTATCCTAGTCCGAGACTTAGCTATAGTAGACTAGAAATCAAGACTTATAGTTTTGATCACTAACATTGACAAACATGCTTGAGATAGCAACGCATGCGAGTTTGACCGAGCAATGCTCTAACAATCTCCACCTTTGTCAATTTTAGTGACAAAACTATCAATACATATGGAATACAAAAATAAATGAACTAACTTTTGTAGCTCCTATTCCACGTGCCTAATCTTCAAAATTACTCGAAATCTTCGTTAGTTCCAAGTACTCCAATGATCCCAAAGGTTGTAAGTTCATCATCATCGTTGTTGAAAATCCGTAGCTATAACAATGAGAAAACAAGAGTTCTCAATCATTGTTATACAGTGTCATAATATCATTATATAGTATCAAAGTTCAATTGTATCACAACTTCGACAACAATACTATGGTGATATGTATCACTCCCCTTAGTCAATACTCCATCTCACATGGAAACCACTCCCCCTTACATAATGATCCGAAAACCATATGTATTTGTAGTGTGAACTACATATTAATTCCCCCCCTTTTTGTCAATAAAATTGGCAAAGGTACGAAAACGGGATCCTAATGAAATTTCCGAAAGAGACATTTCATGACCAAAAGAAAGCACATATCATATTATTTAGATGCAATCATATAGCCGAAGCTAAATGCATTCATCAAGGAGTCTATAAAGATACAAGATAACCCCTATAATATTCCACAGTCGCACTCCCCACAAAGATTTGGCAATTAAGCACAAGTTCAATTAAGAACTCTCCCCCATAATATGTCATTCCCGAGAGAACAACAAGAGAGACCTTAATTTCAAAAGAAAAGAATGATTTCTTTGGACATAACAAATCACATACAAGTATGAATTTGAATCCAATATACTCAATTAAATTAACCACAAGAGAAACCGTGATTAATTTAATCGGAAATGCTCAGCATAAGTGAACTTATGGAGACTCAAAAATACTCAATTAGATTAATCACTAGAGAGCCCATAATTAATCTAATCGGAAATACACAACCAAATTAACCACAAAAAGTAATCAATTTAATTGGTCATGCTCGACATAAGAGAATTTACGGAGCAACAACTAAATAACCAAACAAGGATGATTAATTTAGTTGAACATGCACGACATAAAGTACCTCACGGAGAAACAACTAAGTCAAAGAATAACTCAGTTGATAGAGCTCAACATAAGACACCTTATGGAACAACACAGTATATACACATATTGTGGATCGGAGATCGACCTAGTACCGTGGAATAAGCAAGGACTCATTCTATTTTCCATCACCATTTGCACAATGACATACAATAGACATAATCCTTGAAAACAAAAGATTTTAACCTATCTTCCATCAATAATTGACATAATAGGCTTAACTTTTGTATTTGTCAAAAGTTCATTCCTTCTTTTATCAACACATTCATATTGACATATAAAGGACTTAACTTTTGACAAGGTATGGGACAATCACAGTTCACGGACGTAAACACACATATCCCATAACAAATTGTAATATATAAAACCATAAAGATTAATACTGCAAAAATCATCTTCCAAATAATTTTATAATTTAAACCAATAAATCTAAAAACATGAAGATGAAAACGTTGGATATAGCTATGTGTAGTCACAGCAATATCTATTCCAAACTCTAGTTATTCTTCTAAACAAAACAAGAAAATAGAAGATTTACTAGGAAAATAAAATCAACAAGCTAAATCAAAACCATACTCCTATGCCAAAGCCAAACACGAACTGAAGTTAAAAATACGGTTCAGGATCCTCATGAGTCTTGAGGTCTTTGAGCTTGTGAATGACAAAGATCCTCTCGCAACTTTGGAGAGAATATCCTTATTGGGAAGTTCTTTAACACGGGTTTTCATGAGAACAAGGTCAGAATTAACCTTTTTCAACTCAGTTCTTACCACATCAAGACACTCCATTGTATCAACAAGTTGCTGCTTTGCATCCTCAAAGTTTTTGAGGAAGTCGAGAACTACTTCAGACGAAATATCTTCAACCTCCTCAATATCCGAATAGGAATCAGGAGATTGAG
This sequence comes from Papaver armeniacum, assembly GCA_023531295.1. Classification (NCBI taxonomy): domain Eukaryota; kingdom Viridiplantae; phylum Streptophyta; class Magnoliopsida; order Ranunculales; family Papaveraceae; genus Papaver; species Papaver armeniacum. The sequence goes on from JAJJWW010017000.1 coordinate 178,370, forward strand.
GAAAAGATCCTTCAACTTCAACAACGGTTCCCTTCTCTTTATCGAATTCGAAATATACCGCATTATCAACGAAGTCTTCAGGTAAATCCCAAGAGCAGGACGGGGAAGCCATTGATAACAGGAAGCCTAGAGTGAGAATATTCAACTCAATAGGTAGGGTATATAAACAAGTTCGGAAGGACTTAGGGTTTACAAGGTTAGTTCATGAGAGAGTCCCAAAACCGTACATGTACCCTTAAAAAGGTTCTCAAAAAACCAAAGGTCTAATAGAAGAAGGTTTACACAACACTTTGTTGCTTGAAGAAGTCTTATACATCTTAGATTTAGAAGGCATAAGGCACAAAAGGAAAAACTAAACAAAGAAGGACCAATCAACAAATACTCATTTCAAAAGTGTTAACAGTCAATCTATCTAAGAACGATAAGAGATTATCTAGATTGAACAAAGACACTTCGTTAATAAGTATAACATTTCATAACATTTGATAATAAAATAATGAAATGATTGTGGTGTACTTGGTACCCTCATCATTTCATAACATTTGATATCTAGTACAACAGTAGATGATCATACTAAATGATATGTTTTTGATAATTCACGTATATTGTCTTTATTCCTTAAAGTTTGTGATAAAACTTTTAAATGGGGCTTCTTATGTTATAAGAACTGATGTCATTCGTGAATTATACTATTTACCCAAACGGTTCACGAACCCGGTTAAGAAAATTTTTAACCGGTTATTACTTGATTGATTTCCTTTTGTAGCTTCTCTTTCCTTTTATAAGATATAAGAAACTATTTAAGTTGCAATATGCCAGTATATATCCCCTTTTTAGTTTTTCCATCTTTAAAGATTAGTTACACCAAAAAATCTCTCATTCTTGATTGAGAAGGTAATACAGGGAAGAAAAACTTTCTGGTTCTGCACAACTGCAAGGGTCTTCTTTTAAAGGAGGATCAATGAGGCAAAGAACAAAACTTTAGTATTCTGAAACCGTGAAAAACATGGTTCAAGAATGTAAGAATTTAAAGACTAAAATAGGAAATCTTCATCTCTTGCTAGCCAATACAATCGAAATTCAAACTAAACTTCCTGAACAACAACGAATTACGGTTCGAAGTCAAAGAAGTGGATCTCTGATAATTAATAAGAACATGGAGTTTGTTTATAAAATTGATTGAAAGGTGAATGTTTTCACTCATGAACAAAATCAACATGTTGTCAAGAGAATTAAAGACATCGATGGAACCTTTAGTGATGGAAAATGGTTTGAAGATGTTGCTGAGATCTAACTTCCTATTTAACTCCTTGTAAGAATTTATTCTTATTGTTTTAAGGAGAAAAACTAGTATTTAAATTAGTTTATTATTATTTTTCATACATTACTACTTTTTTTTTCTTCCAAATTGATGATTCATTAAAAGACTAACTTGAGGTGTTAGAACCATGTAGTACACAATATGAGTAGAGCCATCTAATGTGGAAGATGAAGAGATTTTCCTCTATGAATTATTGAAGTTTATTTAGTTAAATTTTATTTTGATGATGATGCTTGCAATACTTGGTATTTATTGATAACTGTAAGAGCATTGCTCGACCGAACTAGCAAGCGTTGCTATGTCAAGCTTGTTTGTCAAGTTTAGTTGCCAAAACTATAAGTCTTGATTTCTAGTCTACTTATAGCTAAGTCTCGGACTAGGATAGTAAGTGTAGTTGAGCTCTAGACTCCACCACATTCATAATGAAAAGATGAAGAACTACTCAAGGAACTGGTGGAACTTCATCGAAAAAAAGGTATGTGTAGACTTGAACTTATCTATCACTCAAAAGTCTATCTACTGCATCTCATATCTTGAGACAAAAGTTGTGTTTCTATATAGACTTCGATTATACACATTTGCTATTTCGAGCCGAGTTTATCTCGCTTACTATTTCTCGAAATATGTGTTGGTAAGCTTTCGCTTTGCCCAAGTTCATCTTTACTAGTGACGAAAGTCACGATTGATTATTTCAATAACTTGAAAATCACTTTGATGAAAAATAGTTTTTGAATAACAACTATATAACAACATCCTCTAAGAAAGTTTCAAATGAGAGTTTAGAATATATAACCATGTTTTATGTGAATTCATACTTGTGTAAGTCCAAAATCCTTGAACCAAAGTATGCGTAGTTTACTGGTTTAGGATGACTGGAGCTAAGTCCGCGTACCTGTACGCGTACTTTCGGAAGTTCACATTCCGTGAATTTCTGATGGAGTTTGTGAACTGTAAACAAGCTCAGTCCGGGTACTTAAGTATGCGTACTTAAGTGGGTTATTTTCTAAAAACAGTTTATTCGTGAACTAAGACATTTATAAATTAAGTAATGAAATTTTCGCAATCCGTGGCTATAATATTCATGAATCGATTCGAGTGAATCAAAAATGTTTTTGCTTCGATTGTGTCTTGTATACTTCTATGATATCTAAGCAATTGAACAACTCTCTAACTAGTTCTTTTGAGTCATTTGAACTAGTTATGGTGAAGATGAATAAGGTTGATATGAAAGTGCTCATATCGCTAACCATTGGTTAACTACTGTTGAACCAACTAATTGTACACATTTAGGTATGGTTACTCAAACCTAAATGAATTTACATTTCACGTGTGTATAACAAGCTAAGTTCGATCTAACGGTTGAAAGATATTAGCTTGAATCTAATCAGGTTTTCATCTAACGGTGAATATCGAATGCTTTGTTACCAAGGTAACTTAGATTGCAAACCCTAATTTGGAGACTATATAAAGAAGAACTCTGGCAACTGGAAACCTAATCCCTATACCTTCTGTTTGATACTAGTTGTTTAAGCCAGAGTCGATTCTCTTTTAACCTTAGGTTTCTATCGAGACCCTGTAAGTTAACGACTTAAACACTTCATTGGGATTGTGAAGCCAGACCCAACTATTTTGTCTGTAGTTGCGTGATTTGATCTTGTTGTTTCTATCGTATTTGAGTACAATCGTAAGATTGGCTTGAGATTGATTTCTCCGATAGGCAATATAGAAAAGTAGTCACAAACACCTTCGTCTCATCGTCTGTGATTCCACAATATCTTGTTTCGCTAGTCGATTAAGATTATTGTGAGGTGATTAATATTTCTAGGCTGTTCTTTGGGAATATAAGTCCGATATATCAATTGGTTCCCGTTCACCTTGATTTATGAAAAGACGGAACAAAACTCGTAGGTATTCGTATTTCTGTGGGAGACAGATTTATCTATTCCTGTAGACTTTTCTGTGTGAGACGGATTTGTTTATTAAAGTCTTCGACTTTAGGTCGTAGCAACTCTTAGTTGTGGGTGAGATCAGCTAAGGGAATCAAGTGCTTAGTATGTTGTTGGGATCAGAGATGTTAGGAGCGCAACTGTACCTTGGATCAGTGTGAGATTGATTGGGGTTCAACCGCAGTCCAGACCGAAGTTAGTTTGTAGTAGGCTAGTGTCTGTAACGGCTTAATACAATGTGTGTTTAATCTGGACTAGGTCCCGGGGTTTTTCTGCATTTGCGGTTTCCTCGTTAACAAAAATTCTGGTGTCTGTGTTATTTCTTTTCCGCATTATATTTGTTATATTATTGAAATATCACAGGTTGTGCGTTGAATCGATCAATTGGTAAATCCAACTTTTAGTTGTTGATTGATCCTTGAACATTGGTCTTTGGTACAGTTCAAGTTTATCTCTCTTATATTCAACCGGGCTCGCATATTATTGTTTGTTTGATTGCGGGTTGAATTGATAGATTGAGATATAACTCTTTGATATACTTTTCTTAAGATTGAGTCTGACTGTCTAGTTGATTCTCTTGAGTATATTGGAGTTAGTCCATACAAATTGCTAAGAGAAGTATTGGGTGAGGTTGTTGTACCCCCACTTTTTCAATAACTCTAAGTATGATTGGACATATATATTCTCATGAATTTATCTTATAAGTTACGTTCTTAACTCATTTTGTTTGTAATAGGCTAAAAGAGGAGTAAACCTTTGAGAACAAAATTGCAAACTTTAATCTCCATGATTATATTTTGAATATATTACAGGGAATTCATAATATAATTCTTAGTCATGGGTTTATTTTTCTTGTACGTATTGTTACTTTAAATTCGACGTTCCTAACTGGCTATAACATAACAAAATCTTATGGATCATAACATAAATATTAAACTATTTACTCTTTGTTTCTAACCAAGAAAGTATTATTGATGTTTAATTTTTCTCGTAAAGAATAATGTTTTTAGATTCCTCTAAAATTTAAGATCATTATTTATTAATCTTCTTTGTTCGCTTGGTCAAAATTTAACATATAATTTAAATATTTTATAATTCGTAGGGCTCTTTTGGTAGAAAAAAACGTCTAATTTTTTTTTTTTTTTTTTTCTGCTATATTCGGCTGCATTTTAATTGTATTACTTTTCTCTTTATATCATTGTCCCCTAGCCAACATTTCCTGGGTTCGTCAATGGTCGCCCATAAAAAAATAAATAAGATTGAGAAGTCAAATTCATAAGTGAATCAATTGAATAAGTAGTAGAAGAAGAAAAGAAAGAAAGAAACGAGAAAACTTTCTCTCTCCTTTGAAGAAAAACAGAGAAACAAAAAACATCCTCCTTAATCATTTCATCTTGTCTCTATTACTATTTTATATCTATATTTAGTTTTTATTTAGAATTTCAGTTTCAGTTTCAGTTTTAATTAGGCTTTATTTTCAGTTTGGTGTTCGATTTTGTTCTTGCTGTAAATCTATCACTAGTTAGTTTAGTGTATTATATTTGGATTTCTTATCAGGGGTTGGAGATTTTCTCTTATTAGAAGATTATCTTCATTTGAGATGCAAATAACATCATCACCTTTGATAACTCAATTAGCAACAGCTTCAACAGTTTCATCGACAACGACAACATCAACAACACCCACAACAACATCATCAACAACAACACCAAAAAAGACAATGTTACCGATTCAGAGCAAACCAGAGAATTTGTTATCCAAGACACCTTTGTTACCGTTACTGCTATAAAATTTGGTTGGATTTGACAAAAAAATCCCTCTGCTACTCATATTGTTGTTATCCGTGTTATTATATGTCTACGGTCACCTGGTCTGGTTAGGGAAACTCCTAATGGGAAGTAAATTCATCTATAGTTTAGGATGATCCATAAGATATGGACCAAAAAAAAAGCTACTATGGTGTTTTGGAGAGTCTACAAAAACATCAACACCGTTAGGTACCCCTCAAATTTGAGGGGGTTGTTGTGGAGAATCCATCCGGTTGGTGGATGACCGGATATCTCATCCGAACACTTAATATCCGAATAAATAAATAAATATATATATATTTTTTTTTTCCTCTTCCGGTCACATACCGATCGGATGGAGTTTTCTATTTTCTAAACAGTTGCATTACGGGATGCATAGAAGTGTTCCTGAAAGCTAACGCTTCTTTCACATAAGCAACACTATAAGCGTTGCTAACTCCAAAATTTTGAATCTGGCCACTCTTTGGTTGGACGGATTATCTTTTTATTTTTTCACCAGAGTGGGATTCAGCTCCACTCATTTCAGATGGTCCATAAATATATGGATATTTCTTGAGCTATGGATGATTTTAACACCATGCCATAAGAGTTGTCCTTTGAATGGTTAAAATAATTCAAACTTTTGTCAAAAATTGGTGGTGTAATACTGTATTTTGATTGTTGTAATGTCCATTTACTGATTTTTGACTATGTATGTAATCTTTTCGATTTTAAATCGGCTCTTTCAACATAAATCGAATTTTCCTTAAAAAAAAAAGAAGAAGAAGAAGAAGACTCAACTGAGTAAAAAGATAAAAAGAAAGTAAAAATGAAACTATGCTGGCTCTGTTTTATCCATGTTGAAATCAACTCCGCCATCTGTTAGTTTCCAGCAGCCGACATTTTACTTTATCTTGTGATCTTCTTGGGTTTCTGAATGGTACGCAAAACAAATTAAAAGGTCACGTGGGACCATTTCTCATCGTACTACAGTACCGAATGTACAGAAGAAGTTTATCTTTGGGAACATTATTTAAATACCTCTAGAATATAAGGCCTTCACAAATACCACTGTCCATTTTATTAATACCCCTAAGTGGTATTTTTTAAGTGGATAATGAAAATGAACTAGTACTTTTTTGGATAATGAAAATGAACTAGTATGTTCTAGACGTCGTGAAAACGTCAACCCAACCTCCTACGGAGGTTGAATTGACTTAATATAATTTTAGATGTCATTTAAAAACTATACCCTAAAAACTTAAAATATACCATTTAGGGGTATTTGTGAAGACCCTTGAAAAAGAAGGGTATTTTTTCAATTTCTACTTTATCATTCTTTAAACTTCTCAACCAATCAAAGTAACGGAAACAAGTTGTCCCAACTTCCAATAGTGTGACTGTCTATCAGATTTCAAGGAGGCGATAATGAAATGATAATTTTTTGGATATATTTTGTTATAAGAAAAAGTAAGGCTGGGCACCTTACTGTCCGAAAACAGCACTGCCAGCTGAAGGACGCTCATGAATCTCGTGTTAAATCTTTGACAAAGTTATCATGTGTTCCCTCTACTTACCTACCATCATAACCAGAACCAGAGCTCGTTTTCCAGTACAAGTACCGGGTCGAGCGAAGATAAACCGCATAACGATTTTATCTCCATAGATGCAACTAAAGTTTTTACACCGGCTGCCTGCAGGCCTAGACGCAACTTACCTGAAGACAAGAGTAATTCCTTAACACATCCCGTGTCTTGTTCGCTTTCGGTATAGAGGGTGTAATGGGCATCACTTCAGTGTGATTACGCGTTCGCGACCATTCAGGTGATGTATCCACATATTCCGTGTCCCGGCTGCAGGGCTACTTGGGGGGTCTTCCCCATTCACAATCCCACGAGCTGCAGAGCTACTGGGGGGGGTCTCCCCCATTCACAATTCTGCTATGGTTATTTACATATTCGCGGTTTAGACAATCCTACTAATAAAAGAGACAAAATTCAAAGGTAATAGGGTCAACTCACGTACCTCGTGTACATACCTCCTTCACGTGGATCACTGCTTTCCACGCATTTGCCGAGCGCCAACTCTCTCTCCAAGCCTCGGTTAGTCATGTCTGTTTAATCAATTCATCCCATGTGAGTTTCGTTCGTCCCGGACGCTTTATTCTACCTTCCGGCCGTGTGATGCGTCCTAACCGAACTGGGGCGTCCGGTGGTCTTCGTTGGAGATGCCCGAACCAGCATAAACGATGTTGTGACAGTATATCTTTCACCGGTGCTACTCCAAGTTTCCCACGGACACAATCATTTCTAATTTTATCGTGCCTTGTGTGTCCACATGCCCACCTTAGCATCCTCATTTCCGTCACATGGAGCGCCATGAGGTGCGAGCTTCTAGTTGCCCAACATTCCGCTCCGTACAACATTGCGGGTCTGATTGTTGTCATGTAGAATTTTCCTTTCATTTTAACTGGGACCTTACGATCGCAGAGGACTCCAGTCTCCGGTCTCCATTTAGCCCATCCTGACTGGGATTTGTGTCTAATGTCCTCCTTTATGTCCCCATCACTCTGGATCATAGATACCAGATATCGAAAGGATTCTTTCCTTGGTACAATCTGGCAGTCTAGTAATAGTTCTCCATCATCCGTCCCGGTTTTGTCGAAATCGCACTTCAGATACTCAGTCTTTGTTCTACTGAGTCTCAAGCCCTTCGATTCCAGAGTCTGGCGCTATCGCTCGAGCTTCCCTTCTATCTCTTGCTTGGACTCCCCAATAAGTGCCACATCATCCGCGAAGAGCATACACCAAGGGATCTACCCCTGTATATTCTTCGTGACTTGGTCCAGTACTAGCGCAAACAGATACGGGCTCAAAGCTGACCCCTGGTGTAGTCCCATGTTGACTTGGTCCTACCATCCTCATATGTAAATGAAAATGTTTTTTCCCCCAATTTGTGCAAGTCAAAATCAAAATTGTCTCCTAATTTCTGTTTATCTTTGTAAACAAATAGGATATTACCCGTGCCGTAACGGCACGGGGTTCAATATGTTCTTACTACAGCGAAGATTAGCTTCTTAATGTATTTGAGACCTATCTTACCGGTGTATAATTTATTGTGGGTTATTTGGTTTTTGGCACTTACATTTTGACCAACATTAGTGTTTGGTCTAACATTTGTCCAACTTAGGGTTTGGTACCTGGAAATGACGTTGACTATCTTTGACCGTGTTTTATAAGACTTCAGTTAAATTTGTAATATAAATAATACAGAATTTACAGATATATCCCTGAAGTGGGACTAGGATCCAATGTCTATGATGAAACCATATTTAGCCGACGTACGAGATCAGATACCCATTAAAAATTTAACCCTAATTCTTCTTCCGCCTCATATCTGAACAGAAACTAAAAATAAAATTTCGATTTCATTTGTTCAATCCCGACGGACCGGATGCTGCTAACAAAAACTTAAGATCACCTCTGTCAACAAAGCAATCAAGAGCTACGAACATGAATTTCAAAGGATCACCTCTATAAATGGATCAATCCGGAGCTAAAAAAAAAAATTGTTCGATCCCCTTTGTTCTCCTATCTTAATCACATGCGTACCACCCACTCTCACTACCTTCATAACTCCAATTCTATTTTCTTCATCTGCGCTTTCAATTCATCATCGCAATTATCATTATCCACAACCATTACGGAGAAGTGAATGAAGATGGAAGCCAGCACCCACGGAATGATATCTAAGGTTGCTGATCCAGTTCAACTCTTAGCCATGATTAACTCGATTGCTAACAGCAATAATAGAATGGAATTGGGGTTTGCTGTATACTGAAATTAGGTTCGATTTGATCATAAAATTAGTGGAGGTGCAAATGATGATTGGATAGCTAATGAAATTGGGTTGGAGGATACCCTGGGATTTAATTGATTCTCTCGAATCTATAACGGGTTCTGTCTAAAATTGATGCTGACAGAGATTGCAAATCAGTGAAGGAAACGGTGGGTAATTTCTATTGCAGCAGCATCAACAGATTTGGGGGTTTTTGGTTTGAATTGTGAACCTTGGTATCGATTCAAAAAATAATTGACCGTGAACTAAGCATCAAGGCTTGAGTGTGCTGTGGATTCATTGTCCTGTTTGTTCGAGTGGCTGAGATACCCTTGACAGTGGTGATTTATTCTCAAAATTATTTTAGTGCAGTCTACCTGTTCTCTAACTTCTCTTAAAGTCTCATCAGAGAAATTAATAAATCCACCATCAAAGATTCACTCCTCCAAATGGACCGAAAAATCTCACCCAAAATCTCTTTATAGCGAAGGCATCCGTTTTCCCCCTTCAATTTCAGGTGGTGACGGCCAGGCCCGGTCCTGTCATTTTGGTGGCCTCAAGCAAAAAAATAATTTGTGGCCTCATAATACGGTTTTCTATATGACTTAATAAAATTTAGCACACCAAATTAGTTTCATTTGTAGACTGTTAGTAGACAGTTTAGTAAGGATTAAGGAACACGTGACACCTAAAATCAGATCTGTCCTTTGGTTTTTAATAGCCCGATAATAGGGAAATGTGAGATCTTTTATACATGTTTCATAAACGTGTAGATTTTTTCCAAGAGTGTAATATGATATTGTATGTAAAATGTATGATGAACATAATACCAAGTGGGGAATACGCAGATACCATGTACACGTATATGGCCGCAATAAGAAAGATAAAGTATGTATACGTATATGAAAATAGATAAATCATGCACAACTGATTATCTCAAAGGTGCATGTACGGATCCCATGGGTGCTCAAGTATGGACATGACACCTATTGGTCATGTGTAGCCATAATTGCATAACATCATTTCCTAGATATATATACGTGATACCATTTTGTTAGTGTTAAGAGAAATCAAAATATTGTGGCCCCTTTCATTTTGTGGCCTCAAGCAGTGCTTATCTTGCTTTAACAGCAGGGCCGGCTCTGGTGACGGCGATAAAAGTAGATTTTATGTCTCGAGGGGGTGTAGTGGTGGTGGAGATATATTCTTATGAACATAGATAAGAAAAAATGAAGTATTTGGGTGTTAGACCAAACACTAACTTTGGACAAAATGTAAGTACCAAAAACCAATTAACCCATTTATTGTTGGTACTATATTAACATATACATCTTAGATGATGGGTATAAAAAAAAGTATATACACATATACATGCACTAAGAAGCTAATTTTTACAACAAATTTATTATTTTTAAGAGAGCGTGGGTCCACACTTTTATTCACACACTATCCTCTTACTTGAGCGTGAGTTTTTTCTGTTATAAACCATTATTTATTTACTAAGATGCCCTTGTCTAAGTTTAGGGTTTACATATCTTGGACACCAAGTCTTCTATCTATATAAATAGAGGCTTAAACATTGTATTCTATACACACATGAATAAGATTTTTTTCTCATTCTTCCTCTCTATTTTGTATCTTTTGTTCTCCGTCTTCCATATCACAAGACGTTATCACGCACGTTGCTCTGCCAATATAAGCAAAAGAAGATTACCTACAATCTAAATCTAACTTTTTCTTTTGGTTTGATTTTTTTTTTCTTTATTTTTTAGCTTATGAATGGGATTTTAACTAGTTTTTTTGTTGGCTTATTCTAGGTTTGCTCCGCGAACTAATATCAACAAAAATGTTACAGCGCCTTACTGGTTCATATGAACTAAAAAGAGAACAATATGATTGTATACCTAACGTTGATTAAGCTTTGGAGTTTAATTCACAAGCACATAAAGACCGAAAAGGAGATTTAGACGAGTGCTATGTCGGTTTGTATAACTTGCAAACTTTACGGATTTTTTTTTAATTCACTGTTTTGCAATTAGCACTCACGCTAATGTATTTGTCGTCTTTTTCTTATTTTTTATATTTTGATGTGCTTAACTTTTAAGTTCTTAGCACCGATCACCAAAATTCATTGAGGTGTACTTAGAATTCATTGGATGATTAATTTTTCGAACAGGTTCGGTTTTCTTTATTCTCTTATTTTCTTCAAAGAGAAAGAAAAGAGAAAACATCTATTAAAAGATGGTTTGCAATTTCTATTCCCCTAATGAAATTGTAGTCACCAAAATTTGGTGGTATCGCAATCTAATTACCGTTACGGTAACTAATCACGTGCATAGTTGAAAAACTTACGGTCGATTAAATTTGATATCCTTGTCCTCTATACAAGGATCATGTGATTTATCTTTATGGTTTCTATTTTTCTTTTTACAAGAAACCATTCGTCAACCAAAAAGTGGATTTTTCCTATGCGATAAAACGACAATATTTTTTGTATATTTTGTCAATTAATTTTTGGGAGATTGTACAAACCAATTGATATTGATTTATCCCCATCTCTTTTCTTCAACAGATGTAAAAATTGGCATTCTAAGAACTTTTAGCCAATTTGGTTATTGATTTCTATTCCTTCAAAGAAATCTTCATCAACTAAAAAGTAGATTTTTCTCTACAAAGAATAACAATAATGATTTCTTTATTTTTATCAAAAGAATCATTTAAACCAATTGGAATTGGATTTTTCTATATCGTTATTATGGTTTAAACTAATTGCAAATACCAGTGAATAAAAAATTGCTACATTCTTGAAAGATATTGGGTTTAATTTATTTTATTTTATTTACTCGGTTATAATCTCCAAAGTTCGGATTTGTTTCACTTGTAGTTGGGATTTTTAAGGACCTTAAAGATCAATGGGTGCGCACCTATTAGTCCTTGTAGTGACTATATTGATCTTAATTAAATTTTCTTTTCATAAAGAAAGTGTGCATAATTCGTTCTAAATTAATATCTCATTGGCCCTTGAGGTCACGAGGTTATTGGAGATTTGTTTGCATATTTTTTTTAATGCTTTTGATTTTAACATATCATTTTATTTTATTTTTGTTTGTGTTCCAAAAGTAATCCATGGTTGATGGTAAATATGTATGTCTATTAAGACTACATTTTTTTTATGTCGAAAGACATAATTTATAATAAAGTATATGTCTCGAATTAATCGGATAATACTTTAAAAAACTTGTTTTCGGACGTGAGACGAAAATATTTCCGCCATAGTCAAGGGGAGACTATATACTACCAGATGGTTGTGCTCATTAACTTAATAGTTATATAAATTTCTCCCCTGTCATGATCAAATCGAAAAAGGTTGTCATCTCAAATAAGGCGCGAAAATATTTCGCTATGCTTTTAATAAGCTTATGCCTCTTGGAAAGGCAAATCCAGTCACATCTATAAAAAAACGTAGCATTTATAAGAGGCTACAGATAGTGCTCCAATAGAATCTACCAAAAAGATCCACATTCTCATAGTTCATATTTCCTCACTGGAAGATGGGGAGATTATATTGCCTGCGGGCGCTGGTACCAGCAACTCTTTGAATTTTTTTCAAGATATGCATACACTTGAGAATTGTGTAGGATCGTCATTAATATGTTGTCGAATATCCATATAAAGTAGCTACCGAAAATCGACATATGTGATTGGTTGGCAAACAATTCAAATTAGATTGGATTAATTTCTCGATTGACGCAATTCTTGGATCCAAAACTTAACACTTAAAAAATGCCAAGCCTATATTAATTACAGGCTAGTGTAGTCATAATGCGTTATACGAGAAATTTTTCGTTGTAAAAACGATTTAAGGGTTATATTTTTGCTCAGACCCTAGGATTGATTCATTAAGTGTTCAATTTATACAATGCACTTGGCGTGGTAGTCTTTGAAGGACTCATATTGCATTGACACAAGAAATGTGGTCGAAGAACATATTGAATGTGTAATCTTTGAGGATTCAAATTCTATTTAGGCGACCACCTTATTTGCTTACATAAGGTTTAACAATCCTTTATGTGTTTTTAGAAATTTGGTACACAACCAAAAATCCGGATTAATTAGTTGATGATTTCAACATTATAGGTCTCTTGAGGAGTCCTTAAAAACACTAAAATGCACGTTTTGGGAGCATAAATTCTATTATTTTTCTTTCTTAAATCTGCAGTTAGAATTATGCTAGCTTAAACTCGTCTTTGAGGTAGACTAGAGTTATGATTTTGATGCCCGTTTTCTGTAATACTCATATAGTTGAGTCAGCATCCATAAATCGTCAAAAGTTGTACTCTTTTTCCTTTGTTTCGGGTTTTGTCCCACGTGGTTTTCCTGACAAGGTTTTAACGAGGCAACATCTTGTTGACATTTAATTATTTTATTTTATTTAAAATGTTGATATTTGTGCTCTTTTTCCTTCGACCATTTTTTCCCCCCATGGGTTTTACTGGCAAGGTTTTTAGTGAGGCAATTTAATTCAACATGGTGGTCATCCAAGGGGGAGTTGTATAATTTGGTTATTTGGTGGATTCCCACCATTAACTAGGCCATTTTGTTAGACCAAATCAACATACCAAGCCCTTAGTAATTTGGATGTCATTCCGATCCACATTAGGTATGACCACAAATACAGTTTTGTAATTTATCTACATCTTGGCTCTATGTTGAAGAAATTACATCAACAACTTCTGCAAATCATCTCGGAAAGCTAGCAATCCATGACACAAGTTCTCAATATGTTGAAGAAGAATGTAGACTCCGCAAAAGTATTATCGAAGGCATTACTGCTTGTGCAACACAAATGAAAACTTCATCAACTATCCGACATCTTCATGAAAGCAAAGTCCTCTTCTGCATTCAAGAAATTCGTTCTTCAAAATTGGAAAGTCTCGACTCAAGAATTTGCATGCCAAGATTTGACTGAAGTATTTATCAGGGGGGGGGGGGGCATCATCAAATTAAGGTGCATTCACTGGACTTTATCGCGTTGTACTCTTTTTCCTTCGTCAAGGTTTTGTCCCACTGGGTTTTCCTTGTCAAGGTTTTAACGAGGCAACATATGCGTGTCCAACACTGTCTTGATTTTTTAACATGCTTATGCAAATTCAGGTTTTTCTCTTTTGAGTTTTCCTGGTATACTTGTAATGACTTAGCCACAGTGGTCATCAGGGGGAGTGTTATAAACCATTGTTTATTTACTAAGATGCCCTCCGTGTCTAAGTTTAGGGTTTACATATCTTGGACACCAAGTTCTCTATCTATATAAATAGAGGCTTAAACATTGTATTCTATACACACATGAATAAGATTTTTCTCTCATTCTTCCTCTCTATTTTGTATCTTTTGTTCTCCGTCTTCCATATCACAAGATTTTCAATATTTTTATAAAATCCAAAGAATAATAGATTTGAAGTTAATATTTTGATACGATCCTCTTACAAATGCATACACTCTTACAAAACCATATGTTCGTATAAAAATGAGCACAATACGACCACAACCATCTATTATTTCTGTCGATAAAAATTTATTGTCGGTTGAGTTTTCTAGAAAAATTGGCACAAATACTATGAAACGACTACCCAATTTTATTAAAAAAGGGGAAGGATCCGTTGACATGGTTATAATGACATAATATTGATATTTTATTGCCATTTTTTCAACCAAACCCAACCGGCAATAAATTTGAAGTTAAGATTTTGGTAACATGTCCCTCTTATAAATCTCTATATTCCTACCAAAAATGAGAGTATTCCGAAATATGAAATTTCACCATCCACAAATTTTAATTTTAACCGTTAATCTTCAACGGTTTATATTCAAAATGGTAGATGATGGTCTCACACAATGCGGAACCCTTTCATTTTTGGTTGGAGTATATAAAGGCTTATAAGAAAAACATGTCATCAAAAAATTAGCTTCCATTTCATTACCGGTTGGGTTTGGTAGAAAAAATGACGCCAAAATATCAAGATTATGTCATTATAACCATGTCAACGCATCCTACCCTTGGCAAAATTACTAAGAAACACAATTAAGGTTTCAAAAGTTTTAGTACTCCCTCCGTTCCAATTTACTTGATGTTTTAGGGGTTTTTTTGTGTTCCAAAATAGATGAGAGTTTAATCATTTTTCCTAAATTCTCACTCATTTACCCTTGCTTTGGAATCACAACATACCATTAATTCTCATTATAATCAGCAGATAAATGATTATTTCAAGGATTTGGAAGGAATATTTAGTTTATCCCTAGTAAATTATAAGGGATACGTAATTTGCACTAAATCTAGAAACTAAAAACTAGGTGGTTTAAAATTTTAGGAAGCTATTAATATGGGTAGATCTGGAAAAAATTATTCTCTTTGTTGTTTCTTAATCTGTGTGAAAAACTCTATAACATCAAGTAAATCGGAACGGAGGGAGTATCAATTTTACCCAAGGAAAATAATTGTTTTACATGCATAACCATACAAAATTGGATAGCCCTTTATGCTAAAATAAATGTCTTTCCTTGAGGATAGGGAAATCTTCTGCTGGCCTTACTCCTAGATGTTGGTGGCATGACCCATATCCACTGTTCTCGGAGTCACTACATGGTCAATTAAAGTCTAGAAAGATTTCGTACTAATTAACAGTAATAATGATCTCCGACAAAATATACCCCGCTTCCACATATGGTGATGGGTGCAGCATTTAACAAATTTAAGATATAAGACGAAAACTGTTTCAATTTGATTATGTTTAACATAGTGACAAAAATACACTATAAAAATTGCAATGATCTTATCCTGGTTGATAAGAAATGAAAAAGGTTTCATACTTGTTGCGAACAAAAAATAGTTATATTAAAAAGCAAATTAAATTCTTTGATCTGAAGGTCATGGTGGGAGATGCGGTCCCTTGCAGGGTTCTGTCCAAGATCTTCCGACGAAACAAAGCTACTATATGAGGATTTTCTTGAGCACACATCAGATTGGTGTTCCAAAAGTCATTTCTTCTTGCAGTATCAACATCAAAAAATGATAAGTTTATGGTCATACAAATCTCAATCCTCCCATATAAAAACATTTTTGAATTCCATATTGAACTCCTTGATCCAAAACCAAAGGTTTGAGTCTTCATTCTCATCACGCATAAAAGGGTCTTCCTCGTTTTCTACAAACTATTCAACTAGTATGCTTCCCTGATTCACCAAAAGCAATATAACGTTTTTTGGTATTCTAATAAATCAACACTTTACCTGAACTATAAGTCCAACATTCAGCATAGATATCCTCATTCTGTCTCATAAATTCTTGATTTAAGATCACCTAATTTATAGGGTAAGTTCTTTCATAAGGTTGAAGCACTTTAAGGATTTTGTTTCAATTAACAACTGTCAAGAATAATACTGGTTAAATATAAATCCCAAAGTGGACATTTTAAGAGAAATGACACAGATCACAAAGATGCCAGGTTCAACTGCATTGCTCCTCTTTAGTTCACCAATCATGCTTTATGGTCGAGAAAGTTTAATTGTGATAGAAAATAAATGATTAGATGATTAGATGACAACTCCTACAAACTTAAAGAGTTATAAACCAAAATAATTAAGAGATAAACTTTTATGTTTCAAAATATGCTTAAAATGAAGACGTCTTTTCCTTTTTTGTTTTCATCAAAAATTGAAATTGTCTTTTGTTTGGAAAATTCATTCATTCTACTAATGTTTCAGAGATTCCAAGTACCTAGAGGCTTCTTTATGCATAGGCTCACTTCAGAAATATTAGCAACTCAAGTCTTAAGTAGATATGAACTTAGCCTAACTAACAAATGTAAAATTGAACAAAAGCAACTATAAAGAAAAAAGTTTAGACTAGATTTAACAATTCACTATGTGACCATCAGTACCTAAATTGCCTTAAAATGGTCGTTTGAAATTGGAAGACCCAAATGATAAAGTAAGTTAAAAAACTTGTGATCTAAAAGACCAAAATGCTATAGGAAGCTCGGAAACCACATAGGCTCACAAACCATGTCAGATAGAATGTCATTCATTCAAAGTTCTGTATTCGAAGGATGTTAGGAAGATTACCTCAACTTGGTCACTCGATCTCCAGAGCTCATCATCAAATATCTGAAACAACTTTCTCAAATTGCAACAAAGGATTTACATATGTTAATTTACCAAAAAAACAAAAAACAAAAAAAAACAATCTGAAAGAAGGTACCGAAATGGGATGGAGTGAATTTCAAATAAACAGTTACCAGAGCAACGTACTTCTTCTGCTCATCAACTAAAAACTGATTCCGCATATTCAGCTAAATTAAGTTCTTGAATCGAAACCATATTCAGGAACCATTGAATATTTGTACATCAATTTCCATCCGCAATAATTTGATGAACTGAGCACCAATACGAAGGTAATACATAAAACCGAAAAATAAAATCAAAATGGAACATATGGAACTACGCAACTATCCAGTTAAACAAATTCATTGTTGAAATAATCAGAGAAACGATCCAAAAGCACCTTAAGCACCCAAGAAAAACAACAAATATACTTAAATAAAAACTGAAATGTAAACGAAAAGGGAAATATCAATACACCAAACTCTAATAACAGCCGAGAAAAGGTTGAAAGAAGTATCCTTTCCCAGGTAAAGCAACACTGGAATCGCACCAAATATGCAAACCCTAATTTTCCTTCTTAAGAATCAAAATAACAACGATGAACGGAGAATCAATAGCTACAAAAAAATGTGAATAAAAAATCTAGGGCTTAACAACGAAAACTCAAAACCAAAATTTGGGAGAAAGATTTAAGAACCTTAATTTGAGTAGTACCTAGGATAAGTCGATCGGTTGGACTGATTTCTCGATACGCATATGTTTTAGGAAAATCCGTTCCATTTCGCTTTTATGAGCTTCAATTCGAAACGGCTGGGACATTAAGTTCGTTTATGTGTTTCTTCCTTCCGGATTTTATTTAGGAATTAATGATCCAGGGTGAGAGAGGGGAATAGGCAACTAAGTGTCACAATATCCATAGCATTTTATACCCAAACACTGTATCTCATTTAGATGAATCAGGACCGTACTTTATGTGTCCGAAATGTAGATAACCGTCCATATGGGAAAATACTATTATCCCTTATAATATAGATTTGCTTATATTTGTCATAAATGACATCGGCCAGGAGAAGGAAACACAAAAAAAAAAGACAGACCCACTAGTTGGTACCAATTACACCTTCCCAGTTATGCAGAAGTTGGTCCAAGGAGATACCATCAAAAAACTTATATAGCTTAAAAGACCAGTATACAGCAAGATTTTTTCACATCATCAGTGAGCACATCCACCTTCCTATAGGTCTTGCAGCAGTACAAGCAGTTAGAGATGCTCCATTAATCTACAACAAAAATGTGTCTTCTTTACTTGTTTATGTTAAGTAAAGTTTGTGCACTCACTGTCACTGCACTGACTCGTGCACAACCACATTTATATAACAATAGTTCCAGATCTCTTTTTTTTTTAAGTTCTGGATCTATTTTCCTTCGCTCTGTAGCATGGTTTATTGTCAATATGACTGAACACATGCTTTTGGCCAATTAATCATGTCACCAATCATAATATCTCCAAGCTTCCCATCTTCGTCAAATAATTCTGATTCTTCGTCAAATATTTCTTCGATCCTCACACTGTAGACATGTTCCATTGGTGGATCAACAGAGTTGTAACTACCTAAGGCAATGGTTCTTCCTTGGAAATTTTTAACGAAACATAAACTAGCAGGCTTGATACATGCTTTTGGCCAATTAATCACCCCACCAATCACAATATCTCCAAGCTTCCCGTCTTTATCAAATAATTCAGCATCTCTATCATATATTTCTTCGACAATTATACTATAGACATGTTCCATTTCTGGATCAACAGTGTTGAAACGGCCTAAAGCAATGGTTCTTCCTTTGAAGTTTTTCATGAAACACGAACTAGCAGGCACGTCGGACTCACCAGGTCCCTGCATCCATAAGAACCAACAGCGTACATTCAGTAAGACTCATTGCTGGATCAGCAGGTGGAATTAGATCACGAACATGAGGTTTTATTTCCATTACAGGTATACGGAAAGTTCACCAATAACTCCAGCAAACAATTCCACAACAGCAATCTTGATTATTTTTTTTTTAATGCAAATTACTTCTACATTCCAGATCGTTTATGAACTGTTCATCACTACAACTTCTACATATAAAAAGCAGCTAAACATTTAAATCTAATCAAAGCATATTAAGTTACTAACATAAGAGAATACGTTCAAAACAGTTGAGATATTAGAATGGACTACTAAATGGTATAAGGTATTAGGGCAACTAAGGATAGCAAGAGTTGTTTCTAGTGCAGATTAATTATTAAATTAGCATTGTTAAATCGATTTAAGAATTTCACATAAATTTTTTACCTGGAGTGCAGATTGATTTGATGATGTAGATACACCATCTTGCATGCATGTCCCATGCTGTGTTTTGAGTAAATGGATTTCAGACTGCATACTCTTGTTTTCTTGCCGTACTTTACGAAGAGTCTCTATAATTGGCGCTGAAGCATGCATCGTAGTCCTCGACAGACCTCCTCCCATGCCTCTTACATGACCATTTCTATCACGTCCACATATCTATGAAAGGAGGAGTGGTTAAAAATAAGGGTCACCAGTAAAGGAGAGTAAATTTTGCAAAAAGATATACTAAAGGTTTTGTCTGACTAACCAATGTGACAGCATCGTTGTCGATATCTTTTTGACCATTTGGATCAGCATCTACAAGCTCTTTTATTTTTCTCTGCAAGGACAATGTAATTCAGATATATGATATAACCACATAAACTAAGAATGGATATTCCAATAGCATGACAAAGCAAATGCCTAATCTTACAAGTTTAACATCTGAGATGGAGGAGGATTCGGCATTATTTAAAGTCTTGGTTACATGAGTTTCAACAAACAGCACAGCTTTGTTAACTTCACCAGTTGGACTCTCTTTTTCCTACATTAGATAGCAAAAAAACGGCATTTTTCAGTGAAAGCTAAGAGTTAGCAAAACTCTGTAAATAAATGACATACAGGGTTTTACCATGTCGTATTTTTTCCGAAAAATTCCTGTCCTCCCAGTCGAATGAAGGAATTGAAGAGCTTCTCTCGATTTTTTACCAATTGCGCGACATTTCCTATCCTCTTCAGTGTTGCAGAAATCAACAAAACGTTCCCAATCCTCTCTATTTGTAATTAAACGTTCTGGCATATTTCTTTTCTTCTCAGCAACAGTTTCATGTTTATCCATCTCTACCCGAAGATGACTCTTCCAATTTTTCCAAGAAATTCTAGCCCTTGATAAAATATTAGGTTTAGAAACTTGAGGTATGACATAATCAGCCTGAAAACACAATATCCATATCATGTACTGATCATAAAGATTTTAAGATAATAAATTAAATTCACTCACAACAAGATTTTTCCATATATCTTCTTTCATTATCTCTGGAACCATTCTCCAATCATCAATTGCAGGAGGACATCGTGCTCGTACTATCTTCCCGATAGCATTTGCAAATTGTTCTGACCCGACATAACAATAACGCCCATATTTGTCGAATATAATCTGGTGGCGGCTACCTGTAAATGTAGTGTTCACATATTACAGTTATATTTACATAACAGCATGCAAAATAAACAATTACTTATTAGTTGCAGACATAAGTACTCACCTAGTAGTCTATAAGTAACTCCTGGGTTAATACCGGTGTAGTCTTTGCTGTAAGACTCGTTATGAGTGTCAGTTGTGTGGTCATCCTCCAGTTGCATGTCACCATTTTCATCCGCATCTTGCATATCACCTAGTGGTCTACAAATAATTCCTGGGTTAGTACCGGTGTAATCTTCGCTGTTAGACTCGTTATGAGTGTCAGTTGCATGGTCATCCTCCAGTTGCATGTCACCACTTTCATCCGCAGCATTGATTCTTTCATCCTCCACATCAGTCACAATCTCATTTTCCCTTCTTCCATTGACAAATGCAGAGTCTTGATTTGTTGTTGACGACCTCTGTTTCTCGAGTGCAACTGCGCTGATTCTTTCATCCATTGCATCAGTCACAATTTCTTTTCCCCTTTGGCCACTCACTAATGAGCATGGTGCTGTTTTTGACCTATGCCTCTTGAGAGTAACAGGTTCGAGTCTTTCATCAACTGCGTCAGTACTGATGAACGATGCAAAGCATGGTACTGTTGTTGACGTCCTCTGCCTCTTACGAGTTACAGCGTCTAGTCTATCATCCACTGCATCAGTCATAATTTCTTTTCCCATTGCGCCATTGATGAATGCAGGGCTTGGTTTAATTGTTGACGACCTATTTTTCTTGGGAGCAACGGCGTTGAGTCTTTCATTCACAGCATCAGCTGAAATTTCTTTTGCTCTTTGGCGATTGACAAATGTAGAGCGTGGTTTCGGCTTCATATCTGATGCAGCTGCAGCTGTAAACATAAGATAAAAAAACATCTGAAATATGCATATATATCAATCAAAATCCAAACAGAAGTGTGCAACACATTTGGAACTTGTAATGCAACCTATTCACTCATCTAAAAGAGTGATTAACATCAACATGGTAATATGTATAAATTTGATTGTCCTAACGTATTCAATTACAAACTCAAAATAATTTAACGGAAAAACTGGATCTTCATAGGCCAGAAATAGCATCAACTACTAATTTGAAGAAAATCATCAATTCATCTAATCCACCAGGAATAATATAGTACCATGACAGTCTTGAATATGGAGAGTTTCCAGAACTGCCTGGTAAATCTCTAAAAGTAAACCTTGTAAAGTGATTTATATGGGCAAACAGCAGCAGCAGCTAGATAGCTAAATGAGGACAAATGTCTAGGTTCTCTTTTTTATGGGGACTGCATGCAAATGAGGAAACCTTGGATATGGCGCAAATAAGGGCATATCCATACCTAATACCCTCCTTAACACATATATGAATACATTAGGACAATCAAATTTATATGGGGGAACAATTTCATAAGTTTTACCCTGAAATGAAAACTATCTAACAAAATGTTGAAAGCAATCTTAAAACTTAAATGCTGGTAATACTACACCTATCAGAATCAGATTTACAAACCCTCTAATCATATTCAAACATAAAATTAAATGATAATCAAAAAAAAATAAATTAAAACCCAGAACAAACTTTGGTGCCCCCAGTTTGGACTTACCTGATTTCAATTTTGAGTAGATATTGAGGTACCAATTCTGAGTAGTTGAATGGCTTTAGGGAAAGTAAGTTAATGGCTGATCTCTTAAAGCTGGACGGAGCAGTAGATTCGTATTGATGGATGGAATTCAGATTTTTCACATATCAATTTTTGAGTACTTGTCTGGCTTTAGATTGAGATGCCAACTTTAAATTCTTCCACTAACACAGGAGATTCTTTAAATACCTTGAGTTTTGTTGTATCTAGGGCTTCTCCTTCTCCATTCATCAATTGAAGTAAAAAAGATTGAAAAATGATACTTATGACGGACCACAGCAATCCTGTTTAATTTTTATTTTATATTTACACTTTTGTAACATCGACCAAATTGGTCGCAAAGGAGTTTTTTTGTTTTCCCCATTCAGCCTTGCCAGCTTCGGCCAAGGTCATGGCACGATCGTGCACGTCAATCTCAGTCTTGGCACCTTTGGCCAAGGCCATAACGCCATCGTATGCGTTAATCTCGGCCTTGGCAGCTTTGGCCAAGGCCATGGCACCATCGTACACGTCGTTTTCGGCCTTGGAAGCTTCGGCCAAGGCACGATTCCACACGTAATTTTGGCTACTTAGAAATAAAGAAGTAGCCAATTTTTTTTTTTTTTTTAAATAGAAAAAACTTAGGCCTGGGAAGGCACTAAGGCAATAAAGAAGTAGCCATTGAAAAGTGGGAACTTTGAAGATGGATCAATGGGGACATGGGGTTTATATAATTTCTGAGAGATAGTACATAAATAATGGAGTCGCAACCATTTATGGCGCTTGGTTAATCGTCAAGTCGCTTTGTTTATCGTGTGTAAAGCAAAACAACAACAACATTACATCATTTCTCCCCGATACTTTATACCAAAACTATCACCTTCCTCATTCCTTTTTAAGGTTCAAAAGTTGAAAAAATAAAAATATTCTCGCCACACTTTCATTGTTCGTGAACTCTATCATAGTAAACCAAGAAGAGATTCCTACATACATTACCATATTATATGCTTTCTCTACATCAATAATCATCTTAATCTTATATTCATATATATCCGTGTCTTTTACCAAATGAAATCTCACAACCCTTCTCGATAGATCTCAAGATATCCCAAATCTTTCCATCCAAATGGTTGAAAAACTTATTTTACCATCAACTTTTTCGTAACCGGTCTTCATTGATAAAACAGTTATCTTAGCTTGGACGATAACAATTGGAAATCGGCATGGTTGGGTATATCCATTTGTGAAACCTTAGTTCCAACTTCCTCAATTCGCTTCTACATTTGCAATCAATGGCCTTTATCTCAAACTCCTATCAAGTTTCAACCTTTAATGGAATGCGCAACAAATTTCTCATTCGTTTCTTAGTGAAGATGATTTTGAAAGAATCAATTCTTAGAGACCTTGGTTTGTATGTGGTTATCTTATGGTATTGAAAGTGGTTCCAAGAGAGGGTTGGCCCACAAATTACCAATTGTCGTTCACTGAAGAATGTATGTGGTTCGTCTTATGCAATATTCCAAAAGAGTGCACAGAATTTGAAGATCTGAAGAAACACACACTCAAGTTGGGAGAACTTATTGAAGCTCTAGATACTTTTGGTAAACACCCCCTCAAGAAAAATGTGAAGGTGTGCATTAAGATTACAGTGCATAAAGCCTTACCAGTTGGTATCCCCTTGTTCACTACTGGAAGAACTCAACCATTCCTCATTGAATGCAGATATGTTAAGGTACCAAGGTATTTCTGTACTTCTTGTCGTGTTCTGGATCGTAAGGATATCAATTGCCCAGCTTGGAAGTTAAAAAGGAAAGCAATCAAGGATATGCCTGCTTCATGCAGTAACTATGTTCTTCCTGCAGTTTCAAAACTCATGATGCCACCCTCTCAAGCTAATGTTCAAAACGCTTCTACTGCAACTACAACTACAACTACACATACCATCATGCAAAATTCAGAGATCGTGCCAGATTCTCAGATTGAGCCCTCTGCCCATTTAATCTGCAACAATGGAAAAACAAAGATGCATGATCAAAATATGGGAATGTCGTCTCAGAAAGGTCTATCCAACTCTTTTCCAAATAGGGCCATTTGTGAATAGATCTCAGACCGAAGATTTTTGATGTAGGCCCGATCCAACAAAACTTGACTCGGAAAAAACGGTGGATTACCAATCATTCTAAAACAGTAAACCACTAAGAACGTTATCGTTGAAGCATCGATCACTAGTACTGAGCCAACTACTACTGGACCGATTAGGACTACAAATTCTTCAAGAAGATTCAAAACAACTACAATTCAAATTCCAAGTCATATTATCACTAGAGGGACCATTGTTTCACTTGAACATGATACCCTCTCAAACCTCAAAAGAAAAATCAACCCTAGAGCCGATATGAGGAAAAGAACTAGAGAAAGTTCTAGCTTAGCTAGTCTAGTAGTAATACCGAAGAGCGGGATACTTGAGTAACCCGATTATGCTAATTTGTGTACCCCTATTACGAATTTGGAGGATTTACCTCGCTATCAATTTTTCAAATTGTTCTTTCAACACCCATCCTGTCATTGACTCTTATGGAAGACACACCGTACTCTTGACTCTTCCCCAAATAACAATGGTGTCTAATAATTCCCAACTCAATCTTGCCACTCCTAATCTGGATTCCTCCCAAGAGTTATCCCAAAGTGGTGATGCCTCTAGTGCTTCTCTTGGTGGTGGGTCTAACTCCACCACTCAGGTAAATTCTTCCCCTCCCCCTTTAATTGTTCCTATTTCTGTTAACCCAATAAACCAATCCTCGTTAACAATGTCAACCTTATAGCTTCGAATATAAGAGGTTTAGGTAAAAAAATCTGCAAACAAGGAACTTAGTTTGTTATGCAAAAATATCAACCTCGATATTATTTTTTCTCGTCCGAAAAAAAATGAACAAAGATCTGTCGCTAGGAAGTTAAAGAATATGGGCTTCCTTGCACATTTAATGTGTCTAGTGTTGGTAGGAGTGGTGCCTTGGTTTTGGCTTGGAAGAAAGAAATTAATCTTAACATTATTTCATCTAGCTTGAGGGGTATCTGATCGTGTGTCAATCCGTCAAAAATAATTTCACTTTCTTACGCACTAAATTTAAATGAAGCACAAGGTAAGGAAGAGTTCGTATCCACAGAGAGGCGTTTGTTGTTATGTAAATTTCAGTTTCTAAAGTAACCCAAGGTATGTTTGTTGTTTAAGAAAATAAAAGTAGTTGAAAGCAAAGTAAATAGTTTGAGAAATCAATAAGGAGAAGATATTGGTCAAGGGATAGTATCATTCACAAACATGTATTTTCATCAATGATTAGAATTGGTATTTTAATCTCGTATTTATTAAAAGTCCTAGGATATCTTGATCGCAAGTATAACCCGTTAATTCC
>JAJJWW010017001.1:0-292360 GCA_023531295.1 Papaver armeniacum
TTGGAGACATATGCCGCTAAACCCTGTAACAACATTATATACAGGGCATCAAATGTCTTAAGCAAAGAGATTACTCGCCTCAATACACCCAAGTAAGTTTGTTTAGGTTTTGTGATTGATCATCATTTTCTATCCTTCTTTTCTTGTTTTGTTATTGGTATTACAAGATGTAATACATGAATGAAAACCATGTTACAAAGAGTTGTAACGGATCGGTGGATAATACACGAGTGGTATTATTGGAGAATCGGTAACAAAGGTATTTATCCAACACCTTAGTCGTATAATTCTCAAAGAAACATGTCCTGCATTTACAACTGAACAGATTACCTACTCGAAACAACGCCATTGAATGAGTTATCTCATGTTCTTCTATCTGTGGAGTCTGCTTTGAACAAAAGGAGAAATGCTAGTCGCATGTTCCTACATTGCAAATATTGGCAGACAAGGTATGGAAAATTCTTCGGCCT
The DNA here is from genome assembly GCA_023531295.1 of Papaver armeniacum. Lineage (NCBI taxonomy): Eukaryota > Viridiplantae > Streptophyta > Magnoliopsida > Ranunculales > Papaveraceae > Papaver > Papaver armeniacum. Next base: position 471 of record JAJJWW010017001.1, read on the forward strand.
AAAAATGGTTGGGTCTGGGTTAGACCATTTTCTCTTTTTTGTGCAATTCTGCAATGGAGAGAAGAAATTTTTTTCACGGGTGAAACTATTTTACCCTGAAGTTAAAAGTTAAAATTAACCTTCAGCTCTTGGTTTTATGTATGGGACTTGTTTTTTACATGGGATCCTCATTAAGATTCTTTGATCACTGTTGATCTTTTTTGTTTTTGTTTTATTCCTTCTGTAGTTTTTTTTGTCTTTGCTCTTTTTTCTATTTTCATGATCAGGTAGCTGGATGGAGTTTCTTGCTCCTTCTCAGTCTCCACTGATTGCGGCTTTCTCTGTAGTCTGTATACTCCTTTTCTTCTTCAACACATTCTCATTTTTAAAAATACTTAAAAATGTCCTGCATTTACAATCCCAGGTCTCTTATTAAATTTGTATGCTTCCTAGTTCCTATCCTACTCAATTTGTTTGCCTTCTTGTGCCTTCAAGGCCTCAACGCATTTCATGAAATCAGGTGGACTCTCTTTTAAGAATTTACTAAATTAGTCATGCGATTTTTTTGTCAGTTATACAGCAGGACGGCAGACTCATTTTATACAATGTACTTGGTAACTTGGGTAATGATGGTTTTGAGTATTTACAGTGCAATGATAAAGTAGCTTTATAATTTTGAATGATGATGGTTTTGAGTATTTACAGTGCAATGATAAAGTAGCTTTATAATTTTGAATTGAAGATCACGTTGTTTTGTGGATCTCAACTTCTTACACCTACTTGCCTTTTTTTTAAAGCAAAACAAAAGGTTTCTACTATGACTAATTAAGCATTTCTTCGACATCATTCCCTTAAGCCTTAACATACATTATTAAAATCGACCCGCCCCCTCCTCCTTTTTTTTTTTTTTTTTTTTGTTGCTGGACTATTAATATCGACCCTACCATGGTTTTTATGAACACCAATATCCAACTAATAAGAATTAAAAAAAAAAAAATCTCCAATTCTTCAAGCTAAGAAACAAGTTCTTTTTGATAATGTCACAATGATGGGTCTTTATCACAATTAAATAGAGATTAGATGCTAATCAATAAGCACCAATTATAACTTAGAAGTCGTATTAAGGAAATATTGGAAAACTAATTCGTGCCATGTAATGTCAACATATGCTACAACAGTGTTCTACCTAAACTTAGTCGTTGTCATCATTCTTGGATCGACGAAGCATTAACTCTTCTCTTTCTTTCTTTTTTAAAGTTGATATGAAATTAAATGATTAATTAGTCATTAAGTTTATAGGATTACAACTGATTTCTAAGTGTCCAAAATTCGAAATATCAAAGCTAAAGTCAAATTACTAAAATGGGAACTAATTAGCTTAAACATTTTGTGTGGATGATGAGATATAATACCTCTTTTCGTCCACCTTATATAGGCGGAGAATAGATTTTTGCTTGTCCCACTAGAAAAGCTGCGTTATTATTCCAAGGTTGGTTTTGACATATATGCCCCTACTAATGTTGCAAGGATATTATATGATAGCATTAATTTTTCCAGTAATTAGAAAAAGGAGATTACACCAACTTAACACTTCAATTTATTGCAGGAGTTAGGATATACATTTCATTTTCCTCGATTCTTTACTTACCATCTTTTTTCAACTTGAAGATTATATTATTGAAGTCCAAGTTCATTCTCTAGCGTCCCTTTATTTATGTTTTAGCTTAGTAGTGAGGTTAAAGACACAGATAATAATAACCAAAGACGCGCGTGGAGAAGAACGGGAAAGCTGGACCGACCAACAAGTGTAACAAGATGACGGTAAACACACCAAACACACTTGTAGCACGGAGGCTAAACGCACCGCATAAAGCACGAGTGATTACTCGCACGGAAAAAAAAACGAAAAAACCAACAAATGCGACAAAGAAGCGGCTACTGGCGAAAAAGAAAGCAGCACGGAAAAAAGCTACACGAAGACGAACGATCACAATACATGAATAGTCGACTCACCAGAAGGATGTTGTCCGTAAGAAATGAATCTGAGAATGCAGCGACTTGACGTACTACCGCAACAAATGGATATCCAAGCATCTGTCACAATACCAACACCCATCTCTTTCTAAGAGTGATTAATTAGTTGCATCTGTTTCTCAATATGTGCCCTTTAATTTTATAAAAGATTTTCTCTTAGTTTATTGAAAAGGAGAGGGTACCAAGTACACCATCAAATTTTTCGTTTGGTAACTTGTATGGACAAAACCCAATACAATTACAAGTAGATTTACACAAAGATCCTTGAACAATATGTATCTAGTTTTTTTCTCTTATCTGTTCCACAATCAATATGTCTAGACACACAGTCTTTGAACTTGATTGTGTAAAAGAGTTCTTGGACGACCTCACAAATCAATATCCAAGATCAAGCTAGTTGTATCCAAATTAAGAGGATCCAAAATTCTAACAAGTATGAAACTTGCAATCTATCTTTCAAGATACGAAATCAAGAAGAACAAGTCTTGTTTATTGATCTCATTTTATAAGGACTTAAACTATCTAGATTGAATATGTACTACTTGTGTTATTCTTATTATAAAGATAAAACAATATAATGCAGAAAAGGAAAAACACAAGACACCAGAAGTTTTGTTAACGATGAAAATAACACCTGCAGAAAAACCTCGAGACTTCGTCCAGCTTTGAACACCAAACTGTATTAAGCTGATACAAACACTAGCCTATTATCAGACTTCGGATTGGAATGTTGTTGAGACCGAATAACCCTCCAAGCAATTCAATTGTAGTTGTGCTCCTTACGTCCCTTGAATCTCGAAAGGCTGTGCGCAATTGATTCCCTAGATGGCGTCATTTACAGCATAAAAGTTGCTTTAACCTAAGAGAAAACTTTTGATACCAATCTGCCTCTAACATATAAGCTTATTTGATTCCCTTGTGATTTTTCAATCTAGGTTTGTAAAGTTGTCTGTAATAGACAAAGTTCAGCAAACATCACAAATCCGGAACATTTATGCTCTATTAGCTGAGAAGCCTGTATTACTAACCACCTATCAGGAATAATCTAAACAAATCAAGAAGAGTTTACAAATCTATCTTGAAGAATCACAAATCCTGAGACAAATAGAACTTTGTAATTTTTATTTATCTTGTTCCTGATCTGAGATTACGAAAACCTCAAAGATCATTAAGAACAAGATTAAGATACAAGAACTACTAGGTAAAAGATAGTCTGACTTGGCTTCATGAATCCCTAAGTGAAGTATTTAAGTCGTAACCTAGAATATTGTTCAAGAAGAACCTAGGTTATTGAGGACAACTCTATCTTAGCAACGAGGACTCAAAAGTGCCATGGATTGAGAAATATTGTTGCAAGAGTATCTCTATTTATAAATTTTCAAGGTTCTAGGTAGCTTTGAATTCAGGCTAAGATAACTTGAGATCCAAGCAAACACTTTCTCAGTTTAGATGAAATTCTTATTAGAAATTCTTGTAAGCATGTGGCCTTGAAATTACACAGAAGAATATACATTATGGTCCAGGGTTTTGGAACCGTGTACAACGATAGTTCATATTGGCAATTATGCTTTTTGAACTTAGCATAAGTGGTATGCAATAACACTCAAGAATTAAACCATGATTTACAAATACATAGTGATTTAGTAAACAAAGTCGTCTTAGAAGTGTTTATTAGAGTTGTAGCAATGTCAAACATATTTGGGTAGGTATGCATACCTATGAGCAGTCAACGAACTCAGGCTCTTGGGGTGCATGTACCGAGTATGTGTACCCTTAGCCATTCGCAAACTCATATCCCAGATCCCAGGGTACGCGTACTAGGCATGCGTACCTTCCACATCTTCTCGAACTCAGAATCATGGGGTATGTATACTGGGTTTGTGTACCTATCCCATTTCAGAACTCATATCACTAGGATACGCGTACTGGGTATGTGTACATAACCTGTTGTTGATGGTGGATTTCATTTAAGGCTAAAATCGTAATAGCAAAAATTATGCGCTAACATCTTGCAAAAGATAAAGCCATTAATAAGTGATGAATACTTCTCCACTTTACTAATTCACCTAGAATAGAGCATGTGGCAACAATCCCAGTATTCAGTGAATTAAATACACAAAATTCATCCAGGTTGGAGCATGTAACAACAATCCCATATACCCTGTGAATTTACAACATTATTAATTAATGCATGACTAGCCTCGTATTTCTTGTACTCATTACCGGTGCGGCATGACGACGAGTGTTGTTCTCAGCAGAGCAACACGAATATCCAAGCATTAATAATGAAGCATGTACGAAATACCCATACAGGCTACAACTCTCGGTGTGTTATACTAGCCCGATTGAGCATATTTGAACCTGAACTGACCATATCAGTCTCAGAAACGATCACGACCATCCAACTTCACCAGCATGATTGGATGACTTAGATTAAATCCATGACCCCAAGCAGGTATTGGAATATTCACCACCGACCCAACGCGGGTCCCGCATGGTCGGCCTCCCCAAAAGGGGTGGCATAGTTTGCCAAACCGTCCAAACCAAAGCAGTATGGACGGAAAACCCTAAATTAGGGTTTGCGGCACATTACATGTATCGCAAAACAAGTCTCAACCATCCATCTTCGCGGGCATAGATGGAGGGTGTAGATGTAGATTCAAAGGGCCCGAGCATGTCAACACAAACACGGTGGGCCCGCCTACATACCTGATGATCGGTCAAGACCAACTATAATTGGTCGTCTTGATTCGTGCGGCCCAAACTGGGTATGACACACGGCGGTAAAACGATTAGGGTTTGTGTCGCGATCACGAGCGTCCCTTTTCTCCTGCTCGGATGAAGGGTCCAGGAATAGACTAAGCAGGTCCGGTAAGTATCAACATGATCACTGCGGGCCCACCTATCTCCATACCCGATCGGCCAAGATCAAACTTGGCTATACACCCTGATTCGCGCGCCCAAGCTAGGCGTGGTCACACTTCCCAACCACAACCGTCTCGACCGCTCAAGTTTCTAGGACAAATTGAGTGGCTTAGATCAGGTTTTTATGGGACGATGAAGTACAGGTATATACACCATCCCACCGTATGCACGACGGCTGATCGGCCAAGACCGACCAAGCTTGGTCGTCTTGGAACGCGCGCCCAAAATTGGCATGATGCGCGGCTTTTGCGGCACCAGATTTCTTTTGCAAATTGATCTCGACCACTCAACTTCGCCGGACAAATTGAGTGGCCCAGATCACACTTTCACGAGACAATGAGATATGGGCGCCTACACCGTCATGTCGTCTACACACATGCATGATCGGCCCTGTCAAAATTGTATCCCAAGCTTGGATTCGACCAAGCTGAAGAGTGATGCTTGCGCACCTCTTCAAAAACCCTAATTCCATCAACGGTCGCAAATGAGTGTCTCAAAGATCATCTCGTCCGTCCAACTTCACCGGCTTGGTTATACAACCCTGGTCAGGAGTTAATTGGTCAGTGAGGCGTCATGGTAATCACCATCCGTCACTTTACCACATCATGATGCAGTACCTACATAGAATACACACGGTACTTCACAGGTATCGACTTCCTAAATAACTTAGTTATTTAATCTAGCATTACATGCTACTTTTTGTGGGTCCCACGATCCACACACTCGAGACATCAATCATGTCACAAACTGGGGGATACATATTGGGGTATTGGTCTGGCGGTTTACAGTGTGCAGCGTGCAACGCGCCATCACAAGAACGTGTCAGGGAAGTCATGGACGGTTAGAGATGACGGGAGAAGTGGGCAAGACCGGTCGTGTAACACTAACACACAACTCCACTACTCCATCACTCCACTTCCTCCACTTCCCACGAGAGACGTGAATAAGGCTCAAATGACTTGTATAAATAGGTTCTCCTCCCTATTTCCAAAAAAAAACAGAACAAGTCCAAACAACAGAGGCAAGTGTTGATACCATCGTATTCAAACACGGAATCGATAGCTTACATCCCGCAAGCCAGTTCAGCTTTACGATACAAGTCATACATAGCCAACACCTTCACAATCTCAACACCTTCTTCGCTTCCCTCCCTAAGATCAACCCCATCTCCTTCACTTTGTGACCGAAACAAGTCTGGAACGGCCATTTCTTGGTTTAGGCCGGATTTGCACAGATTGATTTCTCGAATCTACAAGCACTCACGTGTAGTGCATTTGTTTAAGGTTTAGACTCATTTCTCATCCACACACCCCAAATTACCAAAACCGGCAGAAATAGTTTTCACCCATAAACACTTGTGTCTAGAATTCAGTCTGTTCTGAAAACTCTCTTCAAACAATTTGAAACATTCCAATGGCCATATATAATAAATATCATTGCTTGGAAAAAAATTAACTGATCAACTTGAAGTAAAAATAGTTCATGGGCACAAAATTATTCTTAACCAAGATTGTTAAGGATCTAAGAAAATTCATTCCTTGAATCATATTTCGAGAGATTTATCGAGACAAGCTTGATTGAAAATTTCTTCTTTGTGATTATAAATCTACTAAAAACGGTAAATGATGTGAGTAACTAGGATGTTTTAGTCTTCACATACCTCTTTGTCGATGAAGTTCTCCAAATATCTTATGTTGTTCTTCAATATTCAATCTTCTCAGTGCTCTCTGATACTCAACTATCATACTCCAATCTAGTCCGAGACTTGACTTTTGTAGACTAGAAATCAAGATATAGTGTTGTGCATCTAATATTGACGACAAGTTTGAGATAAAAAACTTGTGAATTCGACCGAGCAGTGCTCTAACATTATTGTACTCTGGAGGAATATAACCTTGAGTTGATTTACTGTCTAATGTAGCCATCTTATATGAACTTATAAAATGTGGATTTCTTGCAAGGTAAAATGACAACCTAGATGAGTAAAATATGTGTGCAATCTGTCTATCCCATTCTTCAAGTTTTGCAGCATTTTACATTTTTTTATATTGGGATCTCATTAATTTTTCTGTTCTTCTTATGATCTTCAACAACGAAAGAATGATTGAATGTGAAAGAAGATCCACTAGATGATGCACATGTTGGTAGAGACACATTTCTTACATATGAACCTACAATTTCCACTCTCTGAAACTTTTGTCTTCTTAGTCACATACTTCCCTAGAGGAGCGGGACTTAAATTTTCTTCACTCATATCTGCATCAAACATACACAAAGATAACAATCAATAATTTAACTTACTACAAGCACATAAGGCATAAGACATGTAACATCAACAATATCAAATCAGTGTACAAAATAGAAATTAAAGGTAGTAGTGCCCTAGATTATTAATAAATCATGCACCCATCACTAGATATCAACAAGTTCAACTGGATAATATTAACAAATCTCTATAAGAAAGAAAAATGAAAAGTTTAACTTCTAAGAAGTTAAGAATGTTTACATCCAGTAAAAGAAGGACATTAATATAAAAAAAGATTACCTTGCAATTATTAGGTCAAAGATTTGCAACACAACCTTATCTAAAAATACCATAAAACCTAGTGAGAAGAAGATGTAAATCAAAACTTAGGGTTTCTATGATAACCGTCGATTCTTAACAATCAAATAAACTAAAGATAAGAATCAACAATCAAACTAAAGTAAAAGTTAAGGTTTACTTAAAGTTCTTCACGAGCTGTAGATGAGAACCGCAAGAGATTTCTTCGCGAGTTCATGGTGATTCTTTTTTTTCTCGCGACGATTGAAATAAACTAAAACTATTGTCAAATAAAAAGCATGTAGGACAGGCACGTGCATGACGCGTCAGATACGAACACGACCTCATTTTTGGAGTGTCAGTGCAACCAGCATCCTGACCGTTGGAAGAATACAAGAAGCAGATGTGACTACTACGGATACATGGGGCATGAGACAAGCCAATGCAGGAAATTGTTGTACATGATCCAGATGCGGATATAAGATGAAGATCCAATAATGGACGATTATATAACCAACAAGGGAAAGCAAGGATACGCGACAACAAAGACTAGGCAAAAAAACCTATCAATGACAACATTTACAGTAATAAATATAAAACTATATACGGAGCAAGATTTTGTCTAATATACTGACATGATAGTCAATTTGACATACAACAGATAAGAGAAAGTGAGCAATCAAACCGACAGATCAAGGGAGCAGGAAGAGTGGATAATCAGCAATTTTGATCACTTCTCAATTGGTGATAACCTTGGTCATCAAAGGATAAATAAATATAATAAAAACCTTCAAATTCTCCATCGCGTCTCAGGTTAAGCCAAGAGTCTCAACTTGAGACAAACGTATTAACTTGGGCCGATGCTCGTGATCATACTGATATGAGACTCGTCTCACACTGAGACGATAGTCCTAGGTTGAGCCGGTAGCGGCTAGTCCCATCCAGTGGCTCTCAACCCACTACCTATAAATTGAACAAATTTCAACACATTCTCCACCTTTGATAGACACATTTTTGTGTCTAACTTGTCCTCAATTTTCTCTATGTTGGTACTCGATTTTGTACTTATTATGGTGTTTTGTGTGTTTGTAGGTATTTTTTGGCAAATAAACATTTTTGGAAAAATCGGCTCGAAAAATTATGCGGAGCACCCCCTGGAGGACATTTGCTATGCGGACTCTCACTTTGTCTAAGGGGTACCTCAATTACTATTTACACCCCAGGGCGCCAACTGCTATTCGCACTCCAGTTCAGGATAGGGGGCGACTTTCTTTTTCACGGTTTGAGTGAATTTTGGCGGGAAAGTGTTGTTTGAAATTCCGGTAACATGCAGACTTTTCAGGGAGGATTTTGGACGTGATTTTATGCAATCTTTTCGTGGATTTGGTTTGGTTTTGGACTGTTTGGTTGAAACAGGAAAGGAAGTTGACTTGGTTTCGAGTAAAAGAGGATTTAGTGTCCGATTTGGATAAATCAGGGAAGATATTAACTGCAAGATTTTTGGTTGAGATTTTGGAAGATATTCTATGAGATTTCTTCACGGGATTCGATTAGGATTGAACTGTTTCCACTAAACAGTGGTGGTAATTGCGTTGAATCAAAAAAAGGAAGGATATTTTATCGTTTGGAAGAAAACAGGGCAAGTCTTTGTCTACGTGAAGATAACTCGGGATTTGGTCGAGACTGAGTGTGGCAAGTGAGTGTTTCACGAGTTTGCTGGAGCTTAACAAAAGGTGACAGCGTATAGAAGATAAATAAGGAGATTTTTACAGCTGCAGACACGTGAAATATTCCCGAGTTAATATTTGGAATCATGAGAAGATTTGAGCATTGAATCGAGAGATACTTTCCTGTGCCGTATAAATAGAGTTGGTTGGATGCCAGAAGGGGGATGGAGAGTTAGGGGAGAAAAATAGCGCGAGAAATCAAGTGCAGTGAGCTTGTTCTTCATCATCAGAGAAGAGAGGAAGAATACGCACAAACAACACTTGTAGTCTGTCGTTTTTTTAATTGTCATACGAATGTTGTTCTACAACAGTTGTGCGTTAACGTTTTCTTTTTAACAGCGATGTATTTGTAACAGGAGGTTCTGTAACGCCATTTCATCGTTGCAAATCTCTGTTTTATTATTTTTCATCCTTGTAAGCACCTTTTTGAGCAATGAAATCATACTTTGAGCATGTTTCCAATATGATGAGCTAGACCCCATCACTGGGACAACGGAGGAGGCTATTTTTCGTTCATGTGGTAATTAAAATAATTCTTTTATAACTATTTGCATAGAATTTAATTGTTTATTTGTTATTTTGTTTGATGTCGCATGCTTAGTTTTAATTACTTTTGATGCGTCATGCTCACAACTTATAACTAATGTTTTATGAAATCTACTTTGGCAAAGAATAGAGTTATTATTTCTTTTGTTTTGAGCTATAAATGTCTAGGATTAATTTATGAACCCATGAACATGAAAAACAGTAAAATCCCGAGTCCCAGTAAATTTCTTTATCCTGTGACCATATTTTGTACAGATCCTCTTTATTTTTATATTTTAGTTTATTAATTCTTAAAATCAATCTCATCAAGTCCGAGTGAACGACAACCTTCTTACAACTATATAAAATTCCATCAATTTTTGGCGCCGCCGACGCAGACTTTTTTATAGATTTGTTTTTTAGGTTTTACTTTTATTTTTATTATTTTTGTTCTTTTTTACGCGTTTTGGTATTTTCTATTTGCTTTCAGGTTTGGAGCGGAGCTAAAGAAAAAGAGAAAGTGCTGAAAAGAAAAGCAAAGCCAAAGAAGGAAAGAAAAGAGGAATCCAAAAGGAGTGAAGAAGAAGATTTTGTATATAGTTTATTTTTTTTTATTTTTAGAAACTGTAATTAGGGTTTTTATTGTTGTAATCTTTTATTTTTTTGGACTTTTTGAATTTTATTTTTTGGGACATTGGACATTATTTTTTTAAAACCCTAAGGAAGGGTTAGTTTAAATATAAACTGCACAGGGAAGGACGGCAATTACGATATTGCCTCGGCCCCTCGGGTTCGTACATGACATAGGAGTTGTGGCCCGAGTCGACTTCAGCGGTTCATCCCCCGTCTGGAACGGGAGGTAAGAATTTTAAACACCCGCGAACCCCCTGTCAGCGGGTTTACTGGATGATTTTGTATGCATATATGTTGAGGTCTGAATACGGTTTAATTTCTAGTAAAGGGCAAGGCCTAGCCAAATTAAGATAAGGACTCGGATTTCATCACCGTTTCCTTCTTGCCCGCCTTAGGAACACGTAACCTACGCGAACCTAAGCCTTAAAATTTGGACTAGAACGAGACCGTAGGGTAACGAGCTTAATAGGAAAATCGTTCAAAAGACATTTTTGTTGCTCTATTAAGCATACTTCGAAGTTCATGATGGTTAATGTAAGTTGAGCGTGCCGCCTTGTAACCCAAGTGAATGTTTTGCCAGTGAGGCCTGGGTGTCAAAGCTCCATTGAGCTTCCCTTGTCTCTATTCAACTTACTTTAACTCAGATTGATTCCAGAGAGGTTTCTTTGAAATTGTAACAATTGCCTTTCGGAAGAATAAAAGCTGGTCTAGAAAAAATCTAAGGGAGCCATCATGCTTTTTGTTTGCTAGATTAAATAGGCTTGTTTTGGTCGAGTCTGCCTTGTTTGTGCTTGTGTAGAATTCCCTTGCAGTTAGGATGTTAAACTGGTATTACAGTAGCCAATACAATGATAATCCAACCGAACAATATGGACATTACCCTTTTTATGATCATAGTGTGAATAGTGGTAGGGAACGCCAACCTTTTGAAGTTTATGGGTCATACCATGGTGAGCCCAATTACTATCCACACGTGCATCAGTCATACGAGCAAGAAGATTATAATACTAGTTCTTCGTCTCTAGAGGATACAATCAAACTATTGAAAAGTAGTCATTTTTATGATCCTTCTGTTCCTATTCCTTCTCTAGAAGAGTCCCTCGGGTATTTAGCTGAGTCGACACGTAAGTTAGATGAATCGACATGTAAGTTAGCTGAGGTGAATAACGTACTTATGGACGAAATAACTGCAACAACGACTGAATCTTCTTTAGAAGATATCCTCAATAGGTTAACTAAAAACTTAGATCCAACACTAAGGGAACTTTCTTTAGAAGAGACCCTTGAGAGGATAGCTGAGTCGACACGTAAACTTGATAGTGTTTCCAATAACACCCTTGAAAATAATGATAGTTTTTATTCATATAATCATGATGATGAGGTTACAATTGGAGACACTACTTTAGATAAGGTTCAACCATTTTCATGTTATTATAATGATGATTATGATGAGGATAGTGTTGATGAAGAATCATACATATGTAGGCATAGTGATCAAAAAATGGTTACTCCAGTTGAGCTTCATAAGGATAGTATTATTTCTGGTCCAAATCCCGATAATTTTAATGATTATTCACCTATTCAAAAGGATGTGGATTTGACTAGAGATACCACCGTTTTAGACGATGTAGTTCATGATCCTTTAGCCTGCAGTATGTTGGAATATCCATTATTTGATGTGCCTATCAGTGAATCGGAGGAAGTAACTATGATTAACACCTTAGTTAATGAGCCTTTACTAGAAACTTTCGCTGATAATCCTTTATATGATTGTGATGATGGTTCAGAGGAAAGAGTTTACCCTGAGAATACTGTTTTAGAGTCTAGCAATTTAGAAACACTAGTTTTAGAAGACGATAAACTCGTAGAGATGAGTAAGGACGCATTATCTGATAATAACTTAGAAGAATCAATTGACCATTTTCAGGATTTTGATGTTCTAGAAATTAGGGAAATTGTGACTAGTCTATCTAGAGACACTGAAAACTCTAAGTTTGGGGGTGATTATCACTCTCCTAGTACCTTACCTTTAACTCTCAGAAATTCCCCTCACTTAGGACTGGACATCTGTGCCTCAACCATTTTATAATATTCTCTTCATACACTTTTTCTTGAACCTATTTTTGTACATAAAGAAGTTCAGTTGTTAGAAACCCATCCTCTGGTTGATGTGGTTAACCCAGGCTACGTTGAATTTGTTTTCCCACCAGAAACTTTTCTTCCAATTGTGGGAACTTATGAATTTCAGATGTGTCAGTTAATAAGTTTTGAGACTAAACCTAATTACTTTAGGAGATTAGGGTCGACACATTTGCTTAAGAATGGCCACTACTATGGTCAACTGTGTAAGTCAAATCTAATTGACTTAAAGGATCCCCAATTATTCAAGTTATTGTTATGTGCTTCTAAGTTCTTAGTTAAGTATTTACAGACTCTTCAACCTGACCTTCAGGATCTTACCTTTGAGGAAATTCGTCCCTTGAAAACATTTTATATAGAACCTTTTATTGAGCCTGAACCTGAGCCACAATTAGATATAGTTGTCTTAAACATAAAGTTAAATAAGGGTATGTTCGGTATCTTCTTGATCTGTTACAGTTTCCTCTTCTTGTGGTTGTCACTTTTTGCTCCAGATGACCCACAGTTATTAGGTTCTTTGCTATATGATGTTACGAGGTGACTAATCCTTTTCAATGTCTGGCTGAAGACTTTAAACTTAGCACTTTTTGGGAGGTAACCCATGCTCATGCGACACGGTAATATCTTTCCTTAATTCCTTTTCTTCAAGTGGTAACAATTTATCCTTGTTCATGCTTTTAATTTCATCTTTAGAACATTGAGGACAATGTTAGATTTAAGTTTGGAGGTGAGGAAGAAACTTTTTGTTAGCTTTTAGTTGCAATAAATAAACTCCAGAGCCTAGAAATTTATGCTTATTAAGGTTGGCACTAACCAATCCAAGTAAATGGAAACATCTTGGCTGTAAGAGTTGATGAACCAATCTGAGTGGATGGAAACATCTATAGAGTTTATTCATAAAAGCATAGAGCTCAGGTGTTAGAAATAACATGGTAGTTTCGTCATATCTCGTTGAGTCCTTTTCACCTTCTGTTTTTATTTTTCTTTTCTCTTAAGTGATTTGGTGGGGCACATGATTCAAGTTGTTACCATTGCTAGGGTGAAATAGAGTGATTGAGATACCCAATGAAAAAAAAAAATTGAGACCAGAGCATCAGACCAACCGGAATAAATTCAATAAAGTCGACCGCTGGTTCCCTTGTATATGCCAGTTGTGTTGATATTAGTCAGACCGGTATCTCAGTCCATTAGGATATGTTCATCTTGGAAGAGGCATTCAGACAGATATGGGAAACACCGTTCACCTTTAAACCATCTACGTTTTTCTTTATATCCATCTTCTTGATCTTTTCATGTGATTAGTTTGACTCCGGATATGATGTCCATAGTGCGACTATCTGAGTAGAGCTCTGTCACTTATATATGAATTTTAGTATGCTTGAGTGTAAACTCGTGTACAACAATTGGAATTTCGCATCAGGGTACTTCCTCCTATAGTCAATGATTGTATGCCAACCAAGGAGATCCTTTAGTGCCTTTCAAGGTTCTGCGTAGATAGCTAGGGTATGGAGTAAAGGTTTTATGGGTACACCTCTTGTAAACCCTCCCGAGACAACACTTGGCCGCTAGGGCCACCTAGCGGTTTAACGGCTTGCTGCACGTGCTAAGTGTAGCCGTGATGCCTGCGACAGTGAGTTAGGATTTTATTTTCTAGATTAGATTTGCTCGAGGACTGGCAAATAATAAGTTTTGGGGTATTTGATAGACACATTTTTGGGTCTAAGTTGTCCTTAATTTTCTCTATGTTGGTACTTGATTTTGTACTTATTACGGTGTTTTGTGTGTTTGTAGGTATTTTTTTGGGAAATAAACATTTTTTGAAAAATCGGCTCGAAAAATTATGCGGAGCACCCCCTGGAGGACATTTGCTATGCGGACTCTCACTTTGGCTAAGGGGTACCTCAATTACTAAGGGGCACCTCAATTACTATTCACACCTCATGGCGCCAACTGCTATTCGCACTCCGGTTCAGGATAGGGGGCGACTTTCTTTTTCACTGTTTAAGTGAATTTTGGTGGGAAAGTGCTGTTTGAAATTCCGGTAGCATGCAGACTTTTCAGGGCGGATTTTGGACGTGATTTTATGCAATCTTTTTCGTGGATTTGGTTTGGTTTTGGACTGTTTGGTTGAAACAGGAAAGGAAGTTGACTTGGTTTCGAGTAAAAGGGGATTTAGTGTCCGATTTGGATAAATCATGGAAGATATTAACTGCAAGATTTTTGGTTGAGATTTTGGAAGATATTCTATGAGATTTCTTCACGGGATTCGATTAGGATTGAACTGTTTCCACTAAACAGGGGTGGTAATTGCGTTGAATCAAAAAAAGGAAGGATATTTATCGTTTGGAAGAAAACATGGCAAGTGTTTGTCTACGTGAAGATAACTCGGGATTTGGTCGAGACTGAGTGTGGCAAGTGAGTGTTTCACGTGTTTGCTGGAGCTTAACAGAAGGTGATAGCGTATAGAAGATAAATAAGGAGATTTTTACAGCTGCAGACACGTGAAATATTCCCGAGTTAATATTTGGAATTATGAGAAGATTTGAGCATTGAATCGAGAAATACTTGTCTGTGCCGTATAAATAGAGTTGGTTGGATGCCAGAAGGGGGATGAAGAGTTAGGGAGAAAAATAGCGCGAGAAATCAAGTGCAGTGAGCTTGTTCTTCATCAGCAGAGAAGATAGGAAGAAGACGCACAACCAACACTTGTAGTCTGTCGTTTTTTTTAATTGTTATTTATTCATCTCTGTGATTGTTGTTCTACAACAGTTGTGCGTTATTGTTTTCTTTGTAACATCGCGGTATTTGTAGAACTTAGTTTTTAATTGATGTCGCATGCTTAGTTTTAATTACTTTTGATGCGTCATGCTCACAACTTACAACTAATGTTTTATGAAATCTACTTTGGCAAAGAATAGAGTTATTGTTTCTTTTGTTTTGAGCTATAAATGACTAGGATTAATTTATGAACCCATGAACATGAAAAACAGTAAAATCCCGAGTCCCAATAAATTCTTCATCATGTGACCATATTTTGTACATATCCTCTTTATTTTTATTATTTTAGTTTATTAATTCTTAAAATCAATCTCATCAAGTCTAAGTGAACGACAATCTTCTTACAACTATTTAAAATTACATCAACCTTCTGCACCCACAAATTCTCATAATTTCACTTCAATCTCAATCTATTTATCTTAGAATCCTAATCTCAGTATTTGTAGAATAAAATTCTTAAAAAAATGGCAGGCCAATCAGAAACACAAAATAATTCATCCCAAACAATTCGTGGTTCAAAGTTTAGTTTGGATGAAGATAAATACATTTGCAAAGGTTATGTAGCATTTACGCTTGATCCAATCAATGTACAACATCCACATCATACGCTTTGGGGGAATGTTTTAGGGAACTGGGAATCCAAACAACCGTTATGCTTCCGGGTTGTCAAGTCATTTTGGTACAATCAGTAAAGACCTGAACAATTGGATAGCTTTGATGGTACAAATGAACCGAAAAAGAGGAAGCGGTGATACGGAAGCCGATGTGGTAAGTTTCGTATCAAAATTTTTAATTGATTTTTAAATCTTATGAATTTGTTGTAATAGTTAATTTACATACGTTTAAGCAACAACAACGAAAAACTCCAGAGGAGTAGCAAAGAACAAGAACCCTAATATGTTGGGTAGTTATCAAGTACCAATGGAAATCCCCTTACAAAATTGGTGGATCCCAACATTCCAAGGCTCTCCTTATTATTCACCAGAAACAAACTCAAACCCTTATCCCAACACTGGTGGATCAGTATATGGTAATTCAAATCTGAATGTTAATAGAAATACTGATACATGGAATGGAGTGGGTGAGAAAAAAGAAGAAAAAAACTCAGAAATGCAGCTCAAGATGGTGCACAATAATTAAATTCAACCTTCAAGATTTTTTTGGAAAAACAAGAAAATAATGATATTGATAAATTAGTTGAGTGTACGAAAATGGCTTCAGGAATGAAGAAAGGTCGCATGAAAGTTGAAAATAATATTTATTTTAATGCACACATGTGACGGATAACTGGAATGGACACGACAAAGATGAACCAGAAAAAACTACAATTTTGGCAAGATGAATTTGATGCAATTCAAGCACAGGAGACACAACAACGCCAAACATCAGTTGAGGCTGATTCTTTTGGGGAGTAAACCTTCGACGAGGAGAACAATAATGTCATTATACTGGCACACTGGCTTAGTAAATATTTTAAAATTCTGGATGAACTATGTTAGAGCATAGCTCGGTTGAACCCACCAAGCGTTCGTATGTCAAGTTCGGTTGTCATATTTTAGTGAATCAAAACTCATATAAGAGTCGCTTGATTATGTACTAGAGACAACTTCGTATAGGTTAGACTAGAAAGTCTAGGATTATGAGACATACAAGTATTACTCGAAGACCTGAAGAATGTGAAGAAGTAACAAGCTACAACGACGACATCATCCTTCCTCTTGAGGTTAGTAATATTGACTTGAACTGTTTCATTCCTAACGTATCTTTCAAGTCATGCTATATTGAAAACATAACTGCGAAGCTATGAATGATTATACTCTAGTAAGTGAGACATGATCACATGATCATAGTGTTAAGGAATTAGGATACGAAGTATAACGCTTATCTTTTGAACTTCGTATATATGACATCGACATAATCGTATGAATGCTATTGTGATTATGTGTATGGGTAAAGGTGAAGATTTCATCCTAGGAAACAATGTTTACATTTGTTTAAAGGAAGTACATTCATGAACTTGTTTTATGAATCGAAAGGGAAATCTCTAGGCTTATTGGTATTGTTATTCATTGCATATCTTTGGATTACCAATATGTGTAAGTTAGTAGAACCGATCATAACTTGTTATGTACCTTGGTATAACTAATCACAGTGCCTGACTTATGATTTGGTAAAACTGGTTTTTACTAATTAGTGTAACCGATCCTAAGTAATCACCTGAGATGGTATGATCCATATTTGTAATTGGTGTGACCTATCCTAGTAATTGGTGTGACCGATCACAAAAGTATTGTGTAATAGATCCTTGTAATTGGTGTAACCGGTCCTGGTAATTGGTGTAACAGATCCTAGTAACTTGTGTAACTGATCACAAGCAATACCATGAGTATATGGTAACCGGCCCTGGTAATTGACGTAACCGATCCTGGTAACTTGTGAAAAGACGAGGGTACCCAAATATACCTCAATCTAAAACTTTTCCACCTATAAGTCCTTTCTATGAAAGTGATTGTCTATGGACTGAGTCGAGACAATACAACAAATCGGTTCACACTTCGTGTGATCGTCTATGGATACGAGATCGAGACAATACGACAACAAGATAACTTGTGTGATTGACAATGGATACAAGATCGAGACAATGCAACAACGAAGTATGTTTACTTGATAAATGGTTCGGACTTAACCAAACACAATAGGATTACTATCAAGTAAATAGGAATTAACGTTTGTGTATTTTACTTCTAATTATAATAAAAACAATTATTATTGCGGAAATAGAAAAGTAAAAGACACGGTAATATTTTGTTAACGAGGAAACCGCAAATGCAGAAAAACCCCGGGACCTTGTCCAGAATTGAATACTCTCAGGATTAAGCCGTTATACAAAATCAAACCAACTTCGTATAGTTGAGACCAAGCAACTAAACCTATAGTTCACCTAGTTCCGTCTGCATTCCCACGCCTCCAACTTGTAATAAGTCACGTACTTGGAACAATTCCTTTGGTTCGTATTCTAAACAGTAAAGGAACAACAAATCTGTTTGGTATCAACTCTTTTCAACCAAGTGATGTGAGTTCGACAAAAGGCTCTTCCGTTTATCTCAATAAACTCCTTTGTCAGGTCCTTAGATTTATCTACTAACAATTACCAAAGTAATCGTCTAGGTTTTGCAGTCAATACTTTAAATCACAAAGCATTGTATTGATGCCGATCTACTCAACTAATCAATCCAATCTACCACAAGGATAAACTGATTATAGTTGGATCCTCTTTAACCGAAACAAGTATTGTGCACACCAAAGATTATGAACTCAAATAAGAAATCTTCAAAGTCTTCTTTGTCATATCTTTGAATAATAAAAGATAAGCGTTACTGCACATGTTCAAATTATGTCGACATCTTTACTTTGTAAGTCCTCTTTCATACTTACAATATTGAAACCGATTTGCCACACTTTCAAACGAGTTTAGAATTGGTTCATCTGACTTTCAAGAACTATGTGATTGATTAAGAACACTCAATCACAAATCATGGGTTTCACGGTTCTACCAAAACAAGTTTCGGTTCTACCTCCATGTGAGTACTGTGCATAGTCACACTAGCTTTCCAAAAATTCGGTTGACTAGGTACTAGGATCGGTTCCCCACATACTTATGGTAACTACTTGTATTTGCTGCACATGTCCATAGGATCGGTTCCCCTTTCACTAAAAACTTGTTGCACATGTTCATAGGATCGGTTCCCCCATCTACTAAAAACGTGTTTCACCTCTTACAAAGATCGATTCCCCTTTTGTGATCGTTTTCACCTCTTCATAGGATCGGTTCCCCTTTGCCTAAAGTTGGTCATACCAATAACACTAAATCGATCATACCATCTCAGGTGATTACTTAAGATCGGTTTCACTAATAAAAGTCATACCAATACAAAAGTCAGGCCTTGTGAATAGTTTTACCAAGAACATAAACAAGTCATGAGCGGTTATACTAATCACACATATTGGTAGTTCAAAAGATATGCAATGAATCACAATACCAATAAGCCTAGCGATCTCCCTTTCGATTCGCGAAACAAGTTCATGAATTTACTTCCTTTAAACTAATGTAAAACATTGTTTCCTAGGATGAAATCTTCACCTCATACCCATACATAATCACAATAGCATTCAAACGATTATGTCGATGTCTTATATACGAAGTTCAAAAGATAAGCATTATACTTCGTATTGTATTCCTTAATACTACGTTTAACTAGAGTATAATCATTCATGCTTCGCAGTTATGTTTTCAATATGCACGACTTGAAATATAAGTTAGGGAATGAAACCGTTCAAGTCAAATATCACTAACCTCAAGTGGAAGGATGATGTTGTCGTTGTAGCTCCTTACTTCTTCACTTCTTCAAGTCTT
Source organism: Papaver armeniacum (assembly GCA_023531295.1). Classification (NCBI taxonomy): domain Eukaryota; kingdom Viridiplantae; phylum Streptophyta; class Magnoliopsida; order Ranunculales; family Papaveraceae; genus Papaver; species Papaver armeniacum. Next base: position 20,167 of record JAJJWW010017001.1, read on the forward strand.
CGCAATACTCGTCGTAATGTCTCATATCCTAATACTTTCAAGCTAACCTATACAAAGTTGACTCTAGTATATAATCAAGCGACTCTTTAAATGAGTTTTGGTTCACTAAAATATGACAACCAAACTTGACATACCAACGCTTGGTGGGTTCAACCGAGCTATGCTCTAACAATCTCCCCCTTTGTCAATTTTAGTGACAAAACTCTTACATCATATGGATAAATAAATTACAAGAATTCATTATACATATGCTTGATTCCCAAATTCAACAGTACCATAACATGTATATATTCAATCCATAAATGCCGTTGTTGACATTATAATAACAAAGCTAATACCCCCCCCCCCTAAAGGTAAGATAGGTAGATTTTATCAATCTGCACGTCTTTGTTATTCCTTTGTAGTCCATATAACTACAAGTATCATATGATATGCTACTCCCCCTTAGTCTATGCTATACTCTTTCGTTAGATAAACGTTTAAGCACAAATGTCCTTTCCCTTAGTGATACCAATCAATATAAATCAATACCAGTATCACTTGTTTACTCCATATATTTTTCCCCTTTTTGTCACAAAATGACAAAGGTACGAGCAAATAGAGGAAAAACCGAAAGGATCTTACAAATCTCAAAATAGACTTGCAAACCTATAAGAGTTAAGCACGAGGGTTCCACACACCATTTTTGATAACCAATATCAAAACCGAAACTACAAAGTAATTTTGTTTTGATATGTTACCAAGGAAACAATTGCCCGAAGCAATTTTCCCTAATAGTTTAGCAAACCAAAAAATCGACTAAGCACTTTAGTTCCTTTGCTAAACCGATTGTACAAATACAATCGCTTGTTCGATAAGACCAAAATAAAGATAACTCTGTTTTTCTCATCAGGTTCTAATTATCCGTATAACTTAGACCTTTCAATTTTAAACAAGACAAGTACTAGGTTAGTTAACTAGTATTCCTTGTTAAGGCATTCGATTAGACTTGAATAACCGAAACCTCCACTTTGATAAGTCTAACTAAGATCAGAATTAACTTAGTTTCTCTTATCCGGAATCGAATTGGACTAAACAATTCATCCCGTAAACCTTTTCTTTCGTTAAGCCATAAACAATTCATACAAACCAAATAAATCAACTTGTATAATTATTCACCTCAACCGGAAGCAATTGAAACAACATAGACATTAAAGCACCGCAATTGCACCGAAATTTTGTAAGCCTAAACAATTGATACCAAACAATAAAGCAAGATAACAATAGTTTTTCTTAACCAGAAACAATTGAACCACACACACATCCATACATAAATAATGGAATAAAACATCAATTGTACCGAAATTTTGTTAAGCAAAAGCAATAAATATACGCAATAAACTCAGGCTTTTCTTAAAAAGGAAAATGATTAACTAACAAAGTCGTTACCTCAAATTTCGCATCCTCTTCTCCAATATGTTTGCATCTTCTTCCAGGGAGAATTGATATCGAAATATCATTATGTTGTCATCCTTATGCAAAAACAAAAGAATAACAACAACCAACCTTTACCAGAGAAAGGTTGAAAACCGGTTTTTAACTATTGCAAGCAAAAGTTGAAAACCCCCAAACACATATGCTTTTATGCTAAACCAAACAATTCAACATATTGTGACTTTTTCACATATTGTTTCAATCAGAACCCTTCATGATCCTTAGATAAATCCTACCAACATGGGCTTGAACTTAATCCTGCTAAACCAAAAAGTCACCCAAACCATAAGGGTTCACAACATATGAGATCGAATATTAAGGTCATGAAAACCGAAATCATACATCTCATAAATCAATTTGCAATACACCATAAATATTCAACATAAAATCAAGTATTGCAATTATCTTAGTCTTGTAGGAAATTGAATTACGAAACCAACTCAAAAAGAATGAGGTCATTCTGAGTTCGGACGAAGAAGTTATAGGCAAAACAGTTTTACACTCCTTCGTATTGCACCTCTCACTAGGATCGGTACCCATGTGTTGCACCTCTCACTAGGATCGGTACCCATGTGTTGCTAGTGAAGGATCACAATACTAAACTTTTTTTGCATAACTTTTGCATACGATATCCAAATTCAGTGTTCTTTGGCTCGTTTTAATCGTAAAAACAAGAGTTATACATATATGATCAGTAGATATCAACATCATAAACTCAAAACCGTTTCTATCAAAAGCTCAAATATAGATAGAGAAAGTATGAGTATAGAAGAAAATAAACCTCCCTAAAGATGTTAATTAGTCATATAATAACCGAGAGATCATATGCTCAGTTTTCATGTGTTTCCTCACCTTTCAAAAGATTGAGCACCAAGGTGAGTATGCACATTCTAACACAACTAGTTTGTGTTTATTTGAGCCTTGTCTTCTTTGTCAGAGACTAAGACAGAATCACTCTTGACCTCTAGATTGATTTATTTTCTCTTGTTCCATCTCTTGTTTTTCTTCTTTGACTTGTGATGAAGAGTGTCATTATCACAACGTCCACTAGTACAAGAGAATTCAGACATGATGTCTCCCTTTAGTCTTTCAAGAAAACTTTTGTAATTATTGTCATCAACAATTAACAGCTGAGAGTCATTCTTGTGACTAACTTTTGGTCCCTTCTTGACTATGGAGGACTTCGGGACCCATTTAGAGTTGGGTTTCGCAGGAGGAGCTTTCTCCTTCATATCATTAGGACGGTTGTCCTTTTGAATACTTTGCGAAACATCCTTTCTCCAATTTGGAAAATCAGATCTTGTCTTACCATTTACAAAGTCATCTTTCTTTCTATATTCGGGTCTTTTATGAGATGGCCTTGTCGAGCGATAGGCAAAATTTGAACTATCATTATAATAATTCTTTTGTCTAAACTTTGGACAATATCGATCTGAGTTCTTTCGGGGAGCAAACTTAGCCAATTCGTTTGATACAAAAGAAAGTGCATCTTGCATCTTACGAACTTTGCATCCCCATTGCAAGTGTCCTTTATTACCACAATAATAACAATGCTTGGTATAAATATACGAAGTATGAGTTTTAATGTTACCTTTTTGTGGATCCTCTTGCATTGGAGTTCGACGAGTTCTCTTCTTCTTCTTCTTATCTTTGTTCAACGTTGTTGCTTTCTTGACATTAGCATAAATGCTTTCTTTGATTACTGCTGGTTGAACACTATTCTTAGGCTTGACAGACTTTTCTTTTCTACAAGAAATATGAGCATCTTTGTCATCAGTGGAATCCTCTGGTTGAGAAGAATTTGTAGCTTTAACAAATTTTATCTCATTGTTATCGTTGGAAGCATCTGATTCCTTATATCCTAATCCCCGTGTATCACCATGATATCTTCCTGCTTCTAACAATGAGGATAAATTGTTTGTGCTATCATTGGATTTTTTCAAGTACAAATTTTCTTCTTCCAACATCTTGGTTTTATCAAGAGCACCATCTAGATCAGTCTCAAGGTGTTTTTCTCGTGAGAGATATACACTTTCTTTCTCTTCAAAACTTTTTTGTTGAGAGTTAATCCTTGCATCAGATTCAACAAGTTTCTCTTCCAACAAGTGAATTTTTTTAAGAGCAACATCACGCTCTTTTTCTAACAATTTTGTTTGAGAGAGACTAGCACTGACTTTTTCTTCAAAACCTTGTATTTGTCGAGAATTAAACATTGCTTCCGATTCAAGGAAAGAATTTATGGAGAGAGTTGAAGCGGCTTCTGGAGCGTGGCAGAAACACCGATTCTGATTTTGTCGGTGATGTGGCAGATATGATGCAGTTGGTCTGTGTGGCTTGCTGAGGTGTTGAAGCGGCTTTTGGAGCGTACGTTGAAGTGGCTTCTTCTGGAGAGAGTTGAAGCGGCTTCTGGAGAGAGCGTTGAAAAGACTTCAGGAGAGAGCGTGCGTTGAAGCGGCTTCTTCTGGAGAGAGCGTTGAAGCGGCTTCAGGAGAGAGCGTGCGTTAGGCGCCACGGGCCGAGCGTTGAAGCGACTTCGAGGTTAAGAGAGCGTGCGTTGAAGCGTCTTCTTCTGGAGAGAGCATTGAAGCGGCTTCAGGAGAGAGCGTGCGTTGAAGCGGCTTCTGGAGAGAGCGTTGAAGCGGCTTCCTCTGGAGAGAGCGTTAAAGCGACTTCAGGAGAGAGCGTGTGTTGAAGCGGCTTCTTCTGGATAGAGCGTTGAAGCGGCTTCTAGAGAGAACTCCAGTGAGGGCGCCATTAACCCTTGATTTCAAAAAATGAGTTCTTCCCATTCTTCTGAGGCGATACGATATGGCAGATGGGAAGACGACACACAAATAGTGCTGGCCGGAAAGTCGTGTTTTCTCCTCATGGGAAAGAATATCGTTTCTATTGTAACATCTCAACACATGCGAAGCTCTCTTCGGTGATTCGAAATAGGGGAGATAATAATAATGGTTAAGGATTTGACCAACCTTCAATTTGATTTTCCTTTGCAAATTACATGCTTCTTGATTGACCGTCTCTTGTGTTGAAGAATTCCTTGATTGATGGCGAAGGAATTTCATGCTGAGCCTCAGTCCCCAGTTTACGTGGTTCTATCATGTATGGTCGATGGGTTGACCATGATGAGGGTATCGCCCTCTTGCATCCATGTTGATGACTATGTACAAAACAAGTTGGCTGGAGCTTGGATGGCTACGATCAAGATCCTTGACAGGGACGAGTTATGACTAGAGGCACAAACCTTGGCAGTGACGAGTGGTGGTTACGGCCATGGATCTTGAAAGGAAAGAGCGGCAGCTACGAGCACGAACCTTGGTCGGCCACGACCATGAACATGGACGGGCTTTGATAAATCACGTATGTGAGTTTATTCTTCCTTCTTTATTTTTGGTGAAGCAGCTCCTCCCTGATTCCCTGCGTACGTAAACTCGCCTATTGTTGCTTGCATGGATGCTCCATCATGGTCTGTACGGTTTCGTGGACGGAGTCCCCAGAAACTATGCAACTCCTGACCGGAAGAGGATCTCTGTGCAGTTCTTCAGCGCTTAGTTGAAGTTCTCCTGCATCCACCTTCTCTTTGAAAATGCGCTTCAATTTGTTGCAATCGATGGTGGGGTGATGGACGAACCTATGGTAACGGCAATATTTTGGATTTGCCATTTCTTCTTCGGTTGGAGGACGTCTGGTAGGAGGTAGCTTGATGACGCCATCTTGAATCCACGCTTCTAGGATTTCGATTACCTCTTCAATTATACACGGGAAAATTAGAGCAGCCTCTCCAGTTTGTTGTTGTTGTGCAGGCGTCTTAGTCGCAGCTTTCCTGGTTTGAGTTGTCTGCTGCGCTAGTGCCGCACGTTTGGGTTGTTGACAGCCGTTCCCCGGATGCATTCTCTTTCCACCCTCACTAGCGATTGTCTAGAGGTTGGATCTTTTACTGGAAGGACGCTTGCTTTCCTGAACATCTTTACGAGTTTCTTCATTTTGGGACGGTTCGGATCGACTGAGTAAAGCAGCAACGGATCTCTTAGCAGCTTCTAATGCAATATGGGAATTGATATTTTCCAGGAAGGACGCACATAATGAAATCACCTTTTCATTGCGAGGACTCTGATGAGAACGTGATAAATCCCACGAGTCTTCTTTCTGAGTTTGAGGAAACATCTCTCGATCTTCATGAGCAGACACGTTACGTTGGTGGCTGCCTTTCCATTCGACGTGACCATAGGCTTCATCTTCCTCACCAGGAATGCGAATATGAATCTTGGAAGAAGCACTACTACCATCAGTATTGATCCAAAGTGAATTGTTGGTGGCGTTTCCTTCAGAATGAATGCGCGTTGGTTCCTTTGATAGTTGATCCGCGAGGACTTTCAAAAGCGCAAATACTCCGTCCTGCGTCTTGACAATAGTAGCTTGATTCCTGACAATATCATTCATATTATCATCAAATCATGAATAGTTGTTAAATATTGAGACTCCATAGCCTCGACGAGGGTTTTGAATGAAAGAATGGATTCAGGAATAACATGTGAAGTATTGTCAGTGCTGGGAGAAGTAAAATTGGGATTGAGGGTTTCTGAACCATTCCTAAGATCCACCATATTGAGAAATTTAGGAAATTGAAAATGGGATAGGGGAAATGAGTTTTTGCAACCGAAAGATCAATCTCCCACTGTGGTCGCCAGTTGTTTTGGGGTAAAAAATGATTCTGCTGTTTTTGGTAAATTTGGGCGTGTTGATGAGAAACGAATTCAAACCCTAAATAAATGCACTGCACAAGAGTACTTTTAGATTCGAGAGATCAATCTGTAAGACTCTGGCCTAAACCAAGAAATGGACGTTCCGGATTCAATTCGGTCACAAAATGAAGGAGAATGGTTGATCTTAGGGAGGGAAGTGAAGAAGGTGTTTGAGATCAGAATGTTGAATTATGAAGGTGCGGTTGTTTTATGACTTGTATCAGAATGTGGAACTGGCTTGCGGAGTGTAAGATATCAGTCCTTGGTGTTTTCTGAATACTTGTGTAAATAACCAAAACTCCCATGTTGGTTGAAATAGGTTGAAACCTATTTATACAAGTCATAGTTGAACGCACCTTGATCTCACAGGAAGTGGGAGTAGTGGAGTGATGGAGAAGTGAGATCGTGTGAAAATATGGAAAACCACGTCTTACTATGAGGGAAGAAAAGTCGGTTTACACCCACTACTTCTCTGTTGTCACTAACTGTCCGCTTTTCCTGTCACTTTCTCATAATAGGCGTGTTGCACGCCGCATGCTGTAAACCGCCAGACCAATACCCTGATGAACATCCCACAGTTTGTGACATGCTTGATGTCTCGAGTATTTTCGTGGAAAATATGGAGCAGGCTGCTAAATGGGTCTTGTTTGCAAGACCTAGTTATTCTGACCAATCACCCGCAAGCTAGGTGGCGGGTGGTCATGCGTGAGTAGCTTCCAAGAGCTATCCATGTACATTAAATATGTGGTGATCGGTCCCTATAGGAGAATGGTGGCTGGTAGCCTTCTTGACATCCTATTGGTTGGACCAAATTAAATCTAAACCGGTTAAGTTGGCTAGCCAGGTTGGATGGCTGAGATGATTTGCAGAAGTTTGTGCTAATTCATGAAATTTCGTAATCAGAAAATTCAGATGTGAGACCCTCACTAAAAATGCTGTGAAATTCTCATACGAACTCGGATTTTGATAATCCGCCCCTCCATTCTTATCAGAAAAGAATTTCCTATCTTATTCCGAGGGAATATTTAGGTTTTGAGCTCATTTAGAAGGTGAAAACAGCCCGACAGTAAAAACTCAGGAAGAATTCAGGAGAAATTCTGTCAGTTTTCAGCCATGACCTAGCTCGCCTTTTAAGTTGTATCTTTTAGCTCGTTACTCCGATTGATGTGATTTTTTAGTATGTTATGCTAGACATCCATACAAAACTTTTGGCATTTAGATCATACTAAAATTGTTTACCAAATACTCCGAGTTGTTCGTCCAATCTTTGGGTGATCGTTTAGAAGCCATATGGGTAGGCCGGCGAGCATGCTGGCATCTCATTTTGCGAAGATGGACGGCCATGATCGTTTTGCGACAGTGACATGTTGCCGCTGACATGAATTAGGGTTTTAAAAATGCATGATCACCCTACTTTGGGCAATCGGTTTGATGCGCTCCTGACATGTCGTGAGTAGTTCGACTGGCCAGGGATGGAGGCGAGTCGCCAGTGATCATACCGGTACCTCATTGATCGTTCGAAAGAAGATCTAAGCCGTCCAACTAGGCTGGCTAAGTTGGGCGGATGCGATGGGTTTGAAACTGTTAAGGTCAGTCTTAGCTCGTTGAACTTCTCTTTCAAGAGCGCGATCACCCTAATTATGGCCAACGATTAGGGACGCTGCTGGCGGGTTTAGAGCGACTTGATTGGTCGATGGAAAGGGGGCCGGCAAGCAGCATGGGTCCGGCCTCATTCTAAGTCCGTGTGGCGCATTTAGAGCGACCTGATTGGTATATGGAAAGGGGGTCGGCAAGCAGCATGGGTCCGACCTCATTTCAAGTGCATGTGGCGCATTTAGAGAGACCTGATTGGTCGATGGAAAGGGGGCCGACAAGCATCATGGGGTCGGCCTCATTCTAAGTGTGTGTGGAGCATTTAGAGAGACCTGATTGGTCGAGGGAAAGGGGGCCGACAAGCTTCATGGGGTCGGCCTCATTCTAAGTGTGTGTGGCGCATTTAGAGCGACCTGATTGGTAGATGGAAAGGGGTCCGGCAAGCAGCATGTGGCCGACCTCATTCCAAGTGCATGTGGCGCATTTCGAGCGACCTGATTGGTCGATGGAAAGGGGGCCGACAAGCAGCATGGGCCGACCTCATTCTAAGTGTGTGTGGCGCATTTAGAGCGACCTGATTGGTCGATGGGAAAGGGGGGTCGGCAATGGCAACATGGAGCGTGGCCATCCGGCTACAGGTGATGCCTGCTAGGACGAACTGGCCAGCCATGTGGTGCGGCCACGCCTCCTCTTGTTGCTGCTCCTATTTGCCGCAGCTCCTCTTTTATTTCTTGCTTTCTGATTTTTGGTAGGACTTTGCTCCTACTAGTCCATGGCGGATTAATTTCCTAGCTTACCTAGGTTTGGTCTCGACCAATAGGGTTCGAGAAATTGCGCAGGGCGCAAAAACCTAATTTTTGCAAATTGATAAATTAGGTTAAAGAACCGAATTTTGCGGGTTGCCGCAAAATCAATCAAATTTTGGTAAATTTTGCATACTGATACAAAAATCACTAATTTAATATTAAAGGGCAGCATACTTTTGCGTGCCTCTGATTGAGTACTTCCACATGCATCTCAATCCTGACACTTCGGGAGATTCATGCTACTCGGCTGAGAGCGAACATTAGTCGTCATGTCATGTCAGTATTAAGAGTTCAACTGGGAACATGGTATGGAACAAATACTCAGAAATTTACTGAATATTTGGGATTGTTGCTACACGCACCATTCTGGATAAATTTCATATAAATATACTGAATTGCTCAATACACATGTAAGTAAAGAGGCATGAGAACTCATCACTTTTAAATGGCTCAACTTCTTTGCAGAATGATGGCGCATTAAATACAGGGTTTTACTATTTTAGCCATGAACTAAAAACCACCGTCAACAGATCTTTAAGAAGATATTCAGCGGTGCGAGAACCACAATATTGTCCTTGAAAAACTTTTCTCAACTTCTTGTTCTGTCGACATAGAGGAGTTAAGAGATCAATGACATCAGAAGTTTTGAGTTTACTCTTTCCCAAAGGCTTCAGTATATTGGAGTATTTTGAGATATCATCATCCACATCTCGATCAATATCTGAGTCACCATCATCGGATATTTTATCCAACTGATTTTCTAGGCATGATTCCCAGTTATCTCCAGTTTCTACATCAGTAACAAGATGAACTTGTCTAGTAGATTCCCTTTCATGAAGGTCTTCAGATATTGAATCGTAGATGCCATCATCAAGTGTTAATTCAAAACTCTTAATGTCTTGCTTTATGTTAGCTGAATCATTATCAGGTTCTATAAAAACCATTTCTAGATTCCAGTCTTATAGGTTGGATCGCACCAAACACAGATTGTTAGATCTTTTCGTGTTTGCCTGCTCTGATACCAATTGAAAAGACGAGGGTAACCTCAATCTAAAACTTTTCCACCTATAAGTCCTTTCTCCGAAAGTGATTATCTATAGACTGAGTCGAGACAACACAACAAATCGGTTCACACTTTGTGTGATCGTCTATGGATACGAGATCGAGACAATACGACAACAAGATAACTTGTGTGATTGACTATGGATACAAGATCGAGACAATACAACAACGAAGTATGTTTACTTGATAAATGGTTCGGACATAACCAAACATAATAGGATTAATATCAAGTAAATAGGAATTAACGTTTGTGTATTTTACTTCTAATGATAATAAAAACAATTATAATTGCGGAAATAGAAAAGTAAAAGACACAATAAGATTTTGTTAATGAGGAAACCGCAAATGCAGAAAAACCCCGGGACCTTGTCCAGAATTGAATACTCTCAGGATTAAGCCGCTATACACAATCAAACCAACTTCGTATAGTTGAGACCAAGCAACTAAACCTATAGTTCACCTAGTTCCGTATGTATTCCCACGCCTCCAACTTGTAATAAGTCACGTACTTGGAACAATTCCTTTGGTTCGTATTCCAAACAGTAAAGGAACAACAAATCTGTTTGGTATCAACTCTTTTCAACCAAGTGATGTGAGTTCGACAAAAGGCTCTTCCGTTTATCTTAATAAACTCTTTTGTCAGGTCCTTAGATCTATCTACTAACAATTACCGAAGTAATCGTCTATATTTTGCAATCAATACTTTGAATCACAAAGAATTGTATTGATGCCGATCTACTCAACTAATCAATCCAATCTACCACAAGGATAAACTGATTGTAGTTGGATCCTCTTTAACCGAAACAAGTATTGTGCACACCAAAGATTATGAACTCAAATAAGAAATCTTCAAAGTCTTCTTTTTCTTCAAATCTTCTTAGATCTTCAATAAACACCTGCACACAATCAACTTGAATCTCTTGTGATCAATCACGCACATAACGACGTCTGTGAACAATGGATTATCACAAGACGTATTTAGATCTACAAACAGTCTAAAGATCCCCGTCGAAACTTCGATCTAGTTTGAGTGAATCTTATATCAGAAGAGAAGATTCTCAAGCATAAACAAACTAGGTGCTATCAAAGTTCAACAACCGTTAGTCAATCAAATCAATCGAAAACTAATAATAAACCGTAATTATCTAGTTTCCCACCAACGGTACTAATAGAGCTTCTCAATCCCAAAGAAGTCTTTAAACCGAGCGGCCGTAAGAGATTTCGCCTAATTAGATTACTTTCCTCTCCGAATAGGCGGCTCCACCAGTAACAACACAACTAGGTAGTTTTGCTGTCTCTGAGGATTAGTTTGCTAGAAATGCAAACTTTGATATTTATAGACCAAGGAAGTTTGGACACCAAGGAATTTCCAAAACCGAAAATATTCTCAAGATATGCAATATATTCCAGGTTCGGTTTTCATAATTCCTGGAAATGCTTTGTCCAAACATTGACCAAAAATCTCTTAGAAAATCTCCAATTAGTAAATGTACATTACCAATATTCATTTTCCAAAAATAAAATTAAAAACCTTAATTAAAAGATTCTCAACTTATTTTTCGATCCTGGATTTTCCTTTAGCTATTAAGGAATATCTTTGAACAATAAAAGATAAGCGTTACTGCACATGTTCAAAGTATGTCGACATCTTTACTTTGTAAGTCCTCTTTCATACTTACAATCTTGAAACCGATTTGCCACACTTCTAAATGAGTTTAGAATTGGTTCATATGACTTTCAAGAACTATGTGATTGATTAAGAACACTCAATCACAAATCATAGGTTTCACGGTTCTACCAAAATAAGTTTCGGTTCTACCTCCATGTGAGTACTGTGCATAGTCACACCAGCTTTCCAAAAATTCGGTTGACTAGGTACTAGGATCGGTTCCCCACATACTTATGGTAACTACTTGTATTTGCTGCACATGTCCATAGGATCGGTTCGCCTTTCACTAAAAACTTGTTGCACATGTTCATAGGATCGGTTCCCCCATCTACTAAAAACGTGTTGGATCTCTTACAAGGATCGATTCCCATTTTGTGATCGGTTTCACCTCTTCATAGGATCGGTTCCCCTTTGCCTAGAGTTGGTCATACCAATAACACTAAATCGATCATACCATCTCAGGTGATTACTTAAGATCGGTTTCACTAATAAAAGTCATACCAATACAAAAGTCATGCCTTGTGAATAGTTTTACCAAGAACATAAACAAGTCATGAGCGGTTATACTAATCACACATTGTAGTTGCAGGAAATCCCACACTACACCCCTCGAAAGATTCCATACAATTAAATCATTTTTAAGATGAACAATTATAAATTTTTATTGATCAAACTCTCGAAATGTTACAAGATGAACAGGAGATAAACCAAAGTATTACAATCACTTTGAACTTTCTCTCTCTTAATGACTTGCTCCACACTCGAAAAAGATCTCTCCCTTCCTTAAGCCTATTCGGCTCTTTATATAGGACATTACATGGCGGATGACAGCTAAGCTGTCCTTTATTTTCGGATCTGGCTTGCGACATTCTCGTAAGTGTACACATGTTAAATCTTGCGACACTCCTCGATCTCGCTACATCTTCACATCTTTCTCGTGTTTTGGCTGTCGTCATCCGTTACGTCGTTTTTACTTCCATCCCGCGATGTCTTCGCGGTGTGTCGTTTATGGATTCTGCGAGAATCTTGGTGTTGCGATATTCTGATCCTACATCTTGCCTCTTCTCATGTCTTCTCTGCGAAGAAGGGAATGTCATGAGAAGTAGTGTTTTCAAATGCCGCGGTCGTTCATTTCTTTATATTTTTCCGTATTTTCATGCTTCTGTACCATTACGCAGAATTTATTACACGTATCTCTTCTTCCATCCATTTCTTGACACGTCTCTTTCAACCGTCATTTCTCAACTGTTCACGTCCCTTCTCGCATTAAATGCATTTATCTTCTCAAGATTTTTTCTCTATATATAGCTTTCTCATCCTCCTCTTCTCCTTTTTTACTTTCTTTCTGCAATTTTTCTTCAATTCTCCTCTGTAATTTCCGCTTCTGCTACTGTAAATCTTCTTCTTTTTCTTTCTTTTGATCTTTAGTTCTTCAATCATTCCCATACTAAAAATGGCTCCAGCTGGTCGCAAATACAAAGCTTCCCTTGAAGAAATTCAAAAAGATCTTCAAGGAAAAGGTTTTACTTTATCAACTATTCCTGGACAGGAATCTAAATCCATTCTTTCTGTCAAGTTGTTCACTGATCATCATTGTGATGATCATGAAATCATAATTTCGCTTGGTCGATTCTCTTGGACTTCCCATTCCTCTTTATAACCCTAACCTTCCGTTATTCTATGGAATTCTCGCTCATGCGAACTTCTCGCGAGCCGTCTATCAACTAAGCGGGGATTGCATTCGCTTAATACTTGAATTCGCCAATCGTGGTGCTGGAAATGGGTCTCTTTATCCACCAGAAGTTAGGGATCCAAAATTTAAGGAATTGGCGAAACTCGCTGAAAGTTATACAGTCGAGAGTTTCTATGAAAACTATGAATTCATTCCTATGAGGAGGGATAATACTCGCTGGGGTGTTCGTTTGAAAAGAAAGGATGATGTTGTTGATGATAAACACCTTATGCAAGACATCGACTGGCATTCTGGTAAAAACAACATCCCGCGTCATTCTAAAGAAGATAAATGGTGTATTTTTCCATTGGTGTTAAAGGGGCCTTATATCGCAGGCTCGAATATACTTCCTGCGAACTTCGCTACTTATCGACCTTGGGTATTCAATTTGCCCGAGAAGAATAAGGAGGTATGTCCTCTAACTTCGTGTACTTTGTAATCTTTCATTGATTGCCTACTCCCTTATCTTTTGATTCTCGTGAAAAATTTTAGGTTGAAAAATTGAGATTGAGCTATAATCAGACCGGGAAGGTTAGCACTTTAGCTGCCCTTCGCTCCGTCATGGATGAAGTAAGAAACACTTTATATATATTCTTATATTTAACAATATTGTTGCCTCTGTTTCTTATCTTCATTTGTGTGCGAAGGTTGGTGTTGAAGTTGTTGGATAAGAAGAAAACCCCGAGGTTGCAAAGCCAAAGGTAGAAATAAAAATCCTCTTCGCAAGGAGAAGTCTCATTGTTCCGCCTTTGAAGAAGCGAAAACTTCACCTCCCCTCTCCTTCGAATCTTGACGGGTGAAAATTCTAGTGATGAGGAATATGATGATGTGGATATCCCTTCTTCAAATTCTCCATTTGAATCTTCTATGGCATTTTGTCTAGCATCTTTTCTGATTCTATGCAAGGGATGGGCGACGATCGCCTTTCTAATACATGCAAGGCTCTCGCAAGTATTTGCGATTCACCTTTGCTTGAAAGTGATAGTTCTCTTCATGGAGTCTCCAGATCAGTGACTCCTAGCTTCTTGAATTCACTTAATGTCTTGGTATGTTTTCATTCTCTTATTTTTTTCATGATTTAAATTATGCCTTTTTAATTTCTTTGTTTTCTTTGGTAGTCTGGGAGAGCTTCCTTTGTTGTTGCCTCAGATCTTGAAAAGAGGCGTAGTATTCTTGAAAAGAAGAATCTTCAGTTTCGCAAGAAAAACGAAGAATTGAGAGTTGAAGCTATTGCTCTTCGCAAGAGAAATGAAGAATTGGAAATTGAAGCTTCCATTCTTCGCGAGAGGAACAAGCAATTAGAAGCTGACTCTGCCACTCAGAAGATTAAGATTTCTAACCTTCAAAGCTCCAACCAACAGCTTTATGGTATGAAATTTTTCCCTTCTCCTTTGTTTTGTTCTCTTATTATCTTCCCTCATCTAACTTATCATTTTCGCAGACGTTTATAATCTTTCTGAGGAAGCCATTCTTCTTCATTCATTCCCCAAACCTATGGATGATGATGCTCTTCTTGCTCATCTCAACAATTCTTTGGATAGTTTTTCAAATAATAAGATTAAATCTCTTCCTCTAAATGAACTTCAATCCATATTTCGCCTCTTAGAGCTTGATCATAGATCTATTTTAAGTTTAGCCAACCAACTGAAACGCCTGTATCTTAATTCTAAGGAGAAAATTAATACTTTAAGGAAGAAAATTAGTGATCTCATAGATGATAAAGATCGCATTGCTAGTCAAGGTGCTCAAGCATTAGCGAAATTCCAAAAGACTCTTCTTGAAGTTCAAATTGAACGGGATGAATCCATTCGTCAAAATACTATTCTTAGCGAAAGAGAGAATCAAATCCGTTCCCTTCTCCTTATAAATAATGATGATGAATTTGCTTGGGCTGCGAAAGTTCTAGATGATGCCAGAAATAACTTAGGTGTTAATATTAGTCTTCAAGCTGAACATACGACCTTGGTTAAAGATATGATTTCTGACAGAGAAGGTTGTTTATTATTTTTCTTTATTTAATTATTTGCATAAACTGGTCATTCAGTTGCTGATCTAATGTTATATGTTCGCAGAATCTGAAGCAAGGTTCCGAAAAAGAATTGAAGAACTCGAATTTGAGAAAGAGCAGCTTGCCAAAAATCTTTCTTCTCGGGATGATAAATATTCTAAGCTGAAGAACCAACTGAAAATCACTATCGCAAATTTTAAGAATGATGCTATTCTTTTTCGCAATTAGACTATTGAGACGATCTGCGAGGACAACAACATCCCTCAGTCTAAATATCCTTGCCTTCTTGATGAAATTCCCCAAAATGTGCCTTCTCTGGATATTTCTGACAGTGATGTTAGTGAAGAAGAAGGGGAATCTAATGAAGATGAAGAAATTGAAGAATCTGGTGAAGATAATTATGAAGAAAGATCAAATGAGAAATAATTTTATTTTCCTTTTTCTTCCTTTGTAATCTTTGTACAATCATTTTTTCAATCTCCCGTCCTTGGGTTTATTCTTTTGCTGCGAACTTTTTGAGTCTTTGAATGCAATTTCTTTCTTTCTTGTTTCTTCCTGTACATAAAAAGCAATTCTTTTTTGCAATATGGTTAATCAATATATGCATAAATCTGTCATGTGAAGATAAATAACATGTGAATTTCTTGTTCATTCCCATACTTGCCTCTGTTAATTGTATTCGGATGGGAGATTAAGCATAATTTCGCAGATATATTCTGCTGAACTTTGTCATTGCGACAAGATCGTAGGACGTCCTTACATTTTCATGTAATGACCCATTGATCTTGCCTTATCATTTCTCTTGTGTGGTCTTATTTTGCCTTCCTAGTTAAAGGTCTAATTTTGCCACCTCTCATGTTCGCGACAAAATCGCAGGACGTCTTTACATTTTCATGTAATGACCCATTGATTTTGTCTTATCATTTCTTTAGTATTATTGCCTCTGCGGGATATTTTTCTTGCGACAATATGACATGCCTAAATATCCTTGCGAACGTAAAGCCCCATGACATTGCCGTCTTTGCGACGAAATCGCAGGACGTCTTTACATTTGCATGCAATGACCCATTGATCTCGTCTTAGCTACTCTTTTGTATTTTTACCTCTTCAGGATTGTTGCACAAATATGACAAGCCTAAATATTCTTGCGAATATACAGTCTCATGACATTTGCGTCTTTTTTGACACTATCAGCTCCCTAATGGAGGGTGCCGCCCTTATCTTCCCCCTGGTTGCCCCTTCAAGGAGGCGTACTTCTGCCATACAAGGCTAGATCCTCCCATCCGGTCTTAACAACAACCAGTTGTTTCGCAGCCTCTTATCCCTTTTGCCTATAGGGCTTATGGTTACGAGACTGCACCCTAAGTGGAGTTTTCTTCGGGCCGAGTGCAACATAAGCCAAGACTTACCAAGAATGGCCGAGACACTTCAAATGCCCCAGGCACTCTTGGCTCAACCGTGTACCTCGGCGCCTTGGTCAAATGCCGACTCCTTAGAAGAGACCCTCGGTCATCCAACCAGTGGTATAACCTTATATATATAGTTGGAAACCCAAGGCTCTGGATGGGTGTTATTACCCCCAATCTCCATGACTCAGTTCCGGGCGGTGTAACCTTTTCCCCGAGCCACGTTATGAGATACCCCCTTACATGACGCACTTTAGGTACTTTGCCTCTTACGAAATTTTATTCGCGAACTAGGGTGTACGCCATGAAGGTTCGTCCCATTCAGTTATTTTTTAATTCTTTGTTATATGTAATAGGTTCCCCCTACTATGACGCCCTGAAGGTTCTTTTGCCTCTTGCGAAATTGTGTTCGCGAACTAGGGTGTACGCCATAATAAGTTCGCCACTTTCTGATTATTTTGATGATTCGTCTTCATATATGAGCTCTTTTGTACTTTCGCAACATATTTGCCATTTGTAAAATATATTTTCTTCTTCTTCATATCAACTCTTACACCACTCCATTTTCGCCATTTGCAACATATTTGCTATTTGCTATTTATATTTTTTTTACTCCCTTGATCAGTAAGCGCATTCAATCTTTAAACCTCTTAGTTTTGCTACTTTCTGCCTCATTCTCTTTGAATTTTCCTGTTATTTCTCCATCTCTTGCGATATTATCGCCACTTCTTCTTTTCAACAGACATTGATTTCTCAGCATTTCTTCCTCTCTCCATTCTATGGTATCTACCATCAACCTTTCACTTTTTTGTTTTTCTCTGATGCTGTGTTTCCAGTCTTTCTTCTTTGCAGCTCTTTCTTCGCAGGATTCAACTTCATAACATTTTTTCCCTTCTACTCCAATCTCCTTTTATAATCCCAATACCAGTTGGATGAGGAAACTTAATACATTGATGAAAAGTTGATGATACGCCTAGAATCTCATGTAACCAAGGTCGCCCAATTAATGCGTTATATGGTGATTCCACATCAACAACACAGAATAAGATTTCAGAAGACAATCCTTTCAGTGGAATTCTCATGTGAACTTCTCCTTTAGGCTTATTTGCAGTACCATTAAAACCATAAATTTTGTATGTTGAAGGTATTAGATCTTCATCTTTCGCTCCCATAGTTTTATAAGTATGATAAAAAAGAATATTCACGGAATTCCCCGTATCAATCAAAATTCTGTTAATTGCCCAAGAATTCTCAGCCTCATCATCTTCATCCTCTTTGGGTTTTGGGTTGATCTCCAATCTTACCACCAATGGGTTGTCATGCATTTCTCCGACCTCGGGCACTTCTTCCGCGGTGAAAGAAATGATGCCTCGCCATTCTTCCGATTTGCGACGTCTTCGCGGTGTTCATTATTTCTTTATCATTGGCATCCCTTGCGAAAACCCATTGAGAGTAATATCGTGGAAATCTTCAATTGTCTTTTACGAATGTACAATAGAGTTACAAAACAGATTTTTTGCTTTTGCCCCAACTTCTATCACAAATGTTTCACGTTCTTTTGTTGTGTTCGCCCTTTGAATTTCTGGAGGAGGTGGTGGCAATACTTGAGGTTGTGCTTTCTTTACTAGAAAATGATTTAATTTTCCCTGATCTATCATCCTGAGGATGATTCTCTTTATATTTCTGCAGTCATTTGTTGTATGTCCATGGAAATGGTGATAAGAACAAAACTCATGGCTTCTCTCGCTTGGAGGTGGCTCCTTTCCTATGTTCCATGGTGTTGGTATATTTTCCATTAAAATTATAACTTCCCATATTTTCTCCACGCTAGCATTGAGAGGTGGCATCTCAATTTCTTCCCATACTATCCTGCGGCTTCCTTGTCCCCTATGATAATTTTGCCTTTGACCTCCATAATTTTCTTGCGGCTGATCAAGTCTTTGAATTTTATTATTTCCACCGCGGTTATAGAAATTTCTTTCTCTCTCGTATTGTTCTTGGTCACGACTCCCCATAGCCACTAGATTCTGTTGATTATCACCCATGACCAAGTCTGGTTGTCCTTGCGAAGTGCTCGCCACTGTATTTATCAACTTAGGTAACAAGCTTGCATTCTTTGTATTCGAACTTGTGTTCGCAATCGGGTATGATTCCATCTCATTTTGTCTTTCCTCGAGAGCAATATATTCCTCCTGTAATTCTCATGGCTCGGTCATTGTGATCGTGTTCTTATTTCGAAAATTTGAATGTATAATGATTGGTTGCGAACATAGCATTAATGAATGATAAAATGAGATATCTCTCATCGACACGACCCGCCATGTCGCTACACATCGTCTTCCACCTCACAGTCAAATGTTTCAAACTTTTACCAACCCTTTGCTTTAATCCAAATACATCTTCAATGCCAGGTCTCGAGAAATTATTACTTATGTACGCCCCTAAAAATATAGCTTGTAAATGATTGAAGGATGCTATAGTATTTTTTGGCAGGCCTTCAAACCATTTCAAAGCTTCTCCTGTCAAACTTGATGCAAAATATTTGCACAATATAGCGTCATGATTTTCCCCTTTGTTACATACATCTCAAATAATCTTTGATGTGTTGTATTGCACAAGTTGATCCATCAAAAATCTTTGGTTAGTGTAGGCAAATTGCACTTTGGGGGTATTCCTTCTAATTGTATTTCCGTGTGAATGGGGTTTTCGCAGACTTCTTCTATAGCTTCATCTAATTGTCTCCTACCTCCTTCTTTCTTATTGTTTAACATTCCTCTCATTTCCGCTAGCTCTTTCAAAATTTGTTCGTTTATACTAGAATTATCTTCCATTGGCCTTTTTAGCTCCGCCTCTCTTCTTCTGCGTTCATATCCGTTTTGATTCTCTTGGTCATCATTTTCTTCCCGTCTTTCTCTGCGATCTTCTCTTTCATTCCTTTCATGAATTCGCACACCATTATATCTCTCATTTTCTCCTCTTTGCCGTCTTTCAGTTCTCCTTAATGTTCTATCGTATTCTTCATTGATATTAACATTATTGCGATTACGCTCACGCCTCCTTTCTCGATTATCATGATTGTTTTGGCGAATTGCCTCTTGTAGTTCTTGTTCTTCCATTTCTTCCCTTAGCCTTTCCCTTTCGCGAGCTAGATATGCTTCTTCAGTATAATGTCTCTCAATTTCATCTTGAATTGCTCGGTGATTTCTTTGTATTTTTCTCCCATGTAATATTCTCCTTCCTTCTTCCTGATTTTCTCCATCCTCTTGATTATCTCGCCTCTGGTGGTGTCTATCTCTCCGATTTCCATCATTTTGCCCATCTTCCCTTACTTCTCTTCTTTCGCGGCGTTCCTCACCTAAATTTTGTGTTTCTTCTCGAATTTCTTCATTAGCATTTTCTACATGCATATCTCGTCTTACTTCTTCCCTTCATCGATCTTGACCTTGTAGAGCTCCTTGACCTTACATTTCAGTAACCTTATGTTTTCCATCCTTAGCTCATGGTTTTGCCTTGTCAAATTTGCACGTTCTTCCGTTTCTAATCGCCTTTCTTCGCGTATCGTTTGTCTCAATGCCTCTAACGCTGTAATCTCTTCATTTCCATGAATTATTCCTCCAACCATTTCTTGATCTCCTTCTTCTTGTCCATTACCTTCTAATTGCTGGTTTCCCCTATTTCATCTTAAGAATCCGATCGCCAAGTGTGTACGCTCACTCTGTCATAATCCTCAGTTCTATTTTGTATTGGTGCATGCTGAATTGGTGATTGAACTCGATTTTCTCCATTATTTCTCGTATTTGCCCTTGAAGATTCTCCCATTTCATTTCTTTCTTCTCCAGCAAGTCTCATACTCCTTCTAACTGTCGTTGGTTGTTCTGACGTATGTCTTCTTCTTGCCATTCTTTAACCTTATCAAATTGTTGAAAATTATATGAAACTCTTTATCTACTACTTCAAATCTTTCCAAATCACAATATCAATCTTTACTCCTCCATGTTTCTAGCGCCATTATGTAGTTGCAGGAAATCCCACACTATACCCCTCACAAGATTCCATACAATTAAATCATTTTTAAGATGAACAATTATAAGTTTTTATTGATCAAACTCTCGAAATGTTACAAGATGAACATGAGATAAACCAAAGTATTACAATCACTCTAAAATTTCTCTCTCTTAATGACTTGCTCCACACTCGAAAAAGATCTCCCCTCACCTTAAGCCTATTCGGCTCTTTATATAGGACATTACATGGCGGATGACAGCTAAGCTGTCCTTTATTTTCGGGTAAGCCTTGCGAATTATCGCAAATGTACAAATGTCAAATCTCGCGACACTCCTCAATCTCGCTACACTGTCACATCTTTCTCGTGTTTTGGCTGTCGTCATCCGTTACGTCGTTTTTACTTCCATTCCGCGATGTCTTCGCAATGTGTCGTTTATGGATTTCGTGAGCATCTTGGTGTTGCGATATTCTGATCCTACATCTTGCCTCTTCTCATGTCTTCTCTACGAAGAAGAGAACGTCATGAGAACTAGTCTTTTCAAAATGTCGCAGCCGTTCATTTCTTTCCTTTATTTTTCTGCCGACAAGCTTCCGTAAATCTAGTAAAATTGCTTACACGTGTCATATATTCCCCTTTTTACCGGCACATTAAATGCTAACCGGTCATCCTTTTCTTGTCTATTTAAGGAGAGATTTATCGAAAATATCTTTCTTTTCTTTTGCTTCATCTTCTTCATCTCTACATTCTTTGTGAATCCTTTATCGTCTGCAACTTTTTGCTGTTGTTCATCTTGCTGTAAATCTTCTCTGCTACTGTCCTTATGGAGCCATCAAGGTTTGTAGATCATATTGCATGTGGTCCATTTGAATTCTTCTACTGAGATTACTTTATTTGATTTTGTTCATCTCTGATTAACTCCTTTATTGTTTCTATTTTAGTAAGAACATCCCTGTCACCAAATTCACAGTCCAAAATCCTAAAACATCCAAGGGTTCGCAACCAAAATCCGTTGCACACAAGAGAAAGCCTGCGAATAACAAGGTATTAAGAAACATTTACTCTTCTAATAACAATATTGTTGCCTCTGTTTCTTATTTAACTTGTGATTCGCAGGATGACAAAAATATCGATAGATCCCCCAAAAGATCTCGCCGTTCTAAAAATGTTGAAACCTCTGTTCCTTTTCCTATATTTAAGCTTACAACTCCTCCTACGAGATCGTCGCAAGATAAATCTTCCCATACTGTTAACGAAAATGTCGCTGCTGATTTTCCTCCTATGTCTGAATTTTCCATAGATGAAGTTCCTCATGATAGTCCTATTGTAAATGAACCATTTTCTTCTCCTACTATCGATGCCTCTTCCTTTCCCCCAGCTATTAACCTTCATCAAATTTCATCTCCTCATGACATTCTTGTGACTAAAGATGATTCAACTCTCCCCTCTTCTGTCGTCACTTCTTCATCATCCGAGTTTGTCCCTCTTACTAAGGAAAACTTGGAAGGAATGGACGTGGCTTTCAAAGTTTTATCGGATATTATGAATGACACCAAGAAGACCTCCGCCGATCCTATCAAGTCTAATGTCTGCGAGATTTTAAGTAAATACTTTGGTCCCGACAGAATTTCGCAAACATCTTTAGAGCAAGAAGTTAAAATCTTGAAGAACAATCTCCAAGTCATGACTGCAAAGTGTGACACTCTCCATCTTGAGAATCAAAAACTTCAAAATATCTCACTAGATCGTGACAATCTTCGTAAGAAGAACGAAGAATTAAAAGGTACAACTCCCCTCTCCATTTTTTTTTAACATACAAGAATCCCTTGTTCGCCACTTAAGCTTTGAACCAGAAGCGAAAAATGGAGATATATCAGTTGGAATCTGTTGTTGAAGAAACTCGAATGGACAGAGGCGTTTGGATGGAGCAATATAACCAATTAGATAACCTTCATACATATTCTGTTGATCAAATAGAAAATCTTTTTAAAGAAAATGCTGACTTAGTTCGAAGGTGGCTCATTAAGTAGCGAATTATCTCGTCTCTCTTACTCTTTAACTACAAGCTAATTTGGAGTTGGAAACTTTATCAGATGAAAATGGGACTCTCTCTCAAGAGAAGCGAGGTTTGTTAAATAAGGTGGCGATTTCCTCGCAACAACTTGATGTCTGTCAAAAAATGTGTAAAGAACAAGAACGATCTCTCTGTTCACTAAGAAGTAAACTCGAAGAAGTTACTGCTGATAGGGATAAACTTATCCAAGGTAGAATAACTTTAAGTGTAAAAACAAGCCAACTCAAGGATCAATATTCCAAGTTAGAAGAATCCCACTCTTCTCTTGCGAAGGAAAACGCCTTACTTGTTTCTAACGAAAAGAGCTTGCGATCTCGATTGAAAGGTTTAGTTGGAGATAATTTTGACAGTGCCATGAATCATTTGGAGAATAGTTCTTTGGCTTTAACCCAATATCTTATCTCTCAAAAGGAAGGTAGTCATGATATTTGACTACCTTAATCAATTTGCTTTCTTGAATTTATGGTAATTTTCTTGCGAGAAAATCTGAATTATTTTCTACATTCTTTATTTTTGCAGAATCTGAGAAAAATCTTCACTCCTCTATTTCCACTTTAAAGTCTGACTATGCCAAAATTCGCAAAGAAAATGGACTGCTCGCCGCTTCTCTTGCTCGCTCTCACGATCGGGTAGAAAGAAGACTCGACTATCTCGCTTACTCTAAAGATATAGAGAGTAGGAATCATCAGAAAGCACTCCTTCGCCAATTTCACCTCAAAGCTGAAGTTCTTGTGAATGATATCTTATTGTCCAAATCTCTTGACCCTGTATCTGTCGAACCTTTGGAAGTAGATGATGATGAAATCCCTAACCCTCCTGATAGTGATTTTGATTATGAAAGTGGCAAAGACTCCGCAGATGAAGAGATAATTCCACCTGATGAAGCTGTTAAGAAGAATTTAATTGAAGGAGGGTCCGCGAAAATGCGAGAATCGGCGAAAGTGTGATAGTTGATGAAGCTAATAAAATTGTTGAAGAACATCCAGTATCTCCTTCTGGTGAAAAAATCGATATTGAGAATTGAACTTCTCTTGTAATTCTACTTCTTGCATTGTTACTTCTTTATGCACTTTAATCACCTTTGAGATGTATTTTATTATTCTTCCTTCTTGTATGGAAGACAATTTTTGATGTTTAACAATTCCCATTTTGTTTATGTGAATTTTTATCATTGCGACAAGATCGCAGGACGTCCTTACATTTTCATGTGATGACCCATTGATCTTGCCTTATCATTTTTCTTGTGTGGTCTTATTTTGCCTTCCTAGTTAAAGGTCTTATTTTGCCACCTCTCATTTCTGCGACAAAATCGCAGGACGTCATTACACTTTCATGTAATGACCCATTGATCTTGTCTTATCATTTCTTTAGTATTATTGCCTCTGCATGATATTTTTCTTGCAACAATATGATAGGCCTAAATATCCTTGCGAACATAAAGCCCCATGACATTGTCGTCTTTGCGACGAAATCGCAGGACGTCTTTACATTTGCATGCAATGACCCATTGATCTCGTCTTAGCTACTCTTTTGTATTTTTGCCTCTTCAGGATTGTTGCACAAATATGACAAGCCTAAATATTCTTGCGAATATAAAGTCTCATGACATTTGCATCTTTTTTGAGACTATCAGCTCCCTAATGGAGGGTGCCGCCCTTATCTTCCCCCTGGTTGCACCTTCAAGGAGGCGTACTTCTGCCATACAAGGCTAGCTCCTCCCATCCGGTCTTAACAACAACCAGTTGTTTTCGCAGCCTCTTATCCCTTTTGCCTATATGGATTATGGTTACGAGACTGCACCCTAAGTGGAGTTTTCTTCGGGCCGAAAGATAAGCCGAGACTTGCCAAGAATGGCCGAGACACTTCAAATGCCCCAGGCACCCTTGGCTCAACCGTGTACCTCGGCGCCTTGGTCAAATCTTCGACTCCTTAGAAGAGACCCCGGTCGTCCAATCTAAGTCACTAGCTTAGATTGAAAATCCTGTGGTACCTCTCCCGGATAGGTGTTATTACCCCCAATCTCCATGACTCGAGTTCCGGGCGGTGTAACCTTTTCCCTGAGCCACGTTTACAGATACCCCCTTACATGACGCACTTTAGGTACATTGCCTCTTGCGAAATTTTATTCGCGAACTAGGGTGTACGCCATGAAGGTTCGTCTCATTCTGATTTTTTTTTTTTTTTAATAGGTGCCTCTTACTATGACGCACTATAGGTACATTGCCTCTTGCGAATTTTATTCGCGAACTAGGGTGTACGTCATAGTAAGTTCGCCATTTATGATTATTTTACTGATCCTTCTGTATATATAAGCACTTTTGTAATTTCGCTGATATTTGACAATTTTTCGTCGTCTTCTTGTGCGAAACATTCGCCTGTTTTTCGAGAATAAAAATGAAACATTTAATTCTTTTTGTCTCACTCAGGTACCATTCCGCAGTCTACCTCTTCACCATAATTTTTTATGGGTAATATCTCTTTAAGTATAATCTATTCCATGGTCTATCGAGTCTGCGTCCCACATCTTTACCCTCAGGGTCCATCAATCTATATGCTCCTGTTCCAACTATTTCCTTGATGATATAAGGTCCATCCCATTTTTTCGCAAGCTTTCCACCACTTTCTCGCTGATATATTGGTGTTTCTCGCAGCACCAAATCGCCTGGTTGAAATTCGCGTGTTTTAACACGTTTATTATATTCTCGTGCTAATCTTCGCTGGTAATTTTCCATATGGTGCAAGGCCCTTTCTCTTTTTTCTTCTAATTCATACAATTAAGTTAAAATAATATCAGCACTAAGATTTTTCTCCCAAGATTCTCTCTTTGTCGTTGGGATAATAACTTCTGTTGGTACTACAGCCTCAACCCCATATGTTAAACAGAAAGGTGACATTCCAGTGGCTTCTCGCCTGGTTGTGTTGTAAGCCCATACTGCATTATGTACCTGTTCGCACCATGCTTTATTGTAGCCCTCTAATTTCTTTTTTAATATATCTGCGATTGTTTTATTTGTTGCTTCTGCCTGCCCATTTGCCTGAGGGTATAATGGAGTTGACTTTCCACACTTTATCTTAAATGCATTAAGTAACAATTCTATATTCTCGTCCCTCGAAACTGTTTCCCATTATCGAGATACCAACAAAATGGGAATTCCAAATCTACATATGATATTCTCAAATATGAATGTAAAAATATCCTTGTCGCGAATGTGTTGTACTGCCTTTACTTCTGCCCATTTTGTGAAATAGTTTGTAGCGACAATCAGATATCTTCTTTGTCCAGACCCTGGTAAAAATGGTCCCATAATATCTAAACCCCATTTTCCAAAAGGCCCTACGCTTGTTGAAGAAGTTAATGGTGCTCCTGGTGCATGTATTTTCTTTCCGTGCCTTTGGAAATCTTCGCAACGCCTCGATATTTGTTTCGCATCTTCATGCATATATGGCCAGTAATATCCTTGCACTTTCGCCTTGTATGCCAAAGATCTTCCACCGCTGTGATTGCCAACATCCCCACTATGTAACATTTTTAATACTGCTTCTCCTTCTTTTCGTGTTAAGCACCTGAATGAAGGTCCATTAAAGGATCTCCGATATAATACCCCATCCCTCATTTCATAATTTGTCGCTCGGCTTTTTAATTTGTGCGCCTCCAGCCTATTTCTTGGTGTTTCTCCTCTCATCAAATATGCATGAAGTTCGGCTCTCCAATCTTCAATAACAGGTGTTTGCTCCTCATCTTCTATGATCATAACGTCTTCCTCCCATTCTTCTTCCTTATTAATCGACGGTGATAAAAGTGTCTGTATCTTTATGCATTTCGCAGTTGGATCTGTCATCATACTTGAGATAAAAGCAAAAGCATCTGCGAGTCTATTATGTTTTCTTGATATGTGTCTCCATTTTATTTTTGGGATTTTCGCTGACAGTTCTCCAACAAGTTTCGTGTATTTCTTTAAAGATGGTTCATTTGTAGTGTATTCTCCTTTTATTTGTCGAATGACTAGCTGCGAGTCACTGGTGATTCTCACATTTTCCAACTGCATTTCTATTACAAATTTCAAAGCATGTATGACATCTTCATATTTCGTTTCATTATTGGTGGATAAAAACTCCAATCTTCTCCATTTGATGATCCATCTACCAACACTTCCCATCTATCTGGCTCTGTCAGTAGATCCTTTGGGTTTCCATATTCTTCTTCTATATCCATCATTTCTTCCACTGCTTCATCATCTTCTAAAGGAAATTCTGCTAAAAATTCCGCGACAACTTGTGATTTGGGTGAAGATAGTACTTCGTACTTAATTTTGAAGTGTGCTATTTGTGCATTCCATCTCTCAACTCTGGCTGATCTTTTTGAATTCTTCATTACTAATTCAATAGGTACCTTTGTCAATACCTTTAATGTATGTGCTTGAAAATATATGCGAAGTTTGAACACTGCGTAAACTAGCGCCAAAATTAACTTTTCGATTTTTGAATAATTTTTCTCTGCGGCATTGAAAGTTTTACTGATGTAATAGATTGGTTTCTCAATTCCTGCATCTGCTCGCAACAACACAGCACTTAATGCGTGCGATGTCGTCGCAAGATATAATAATAATTCTTCTCATGGTTCTGCTTTTTGCAAAATAGATATATTCATCAGATAATCTTTTATTCCTTGCAAGGCTTTCTCGCATTCATCCGTCCATTTAAATTTTGTCCCCTTTTTAAGTATGTTGAAAAAGTGTTTGCATTTATCTGATGATCGCGAAACAAATCTCCCTAGTGAGGCTAAGAGTCCGTTTAATTCTTGTACATCTTTTATTGTTGCAGGAAATATGTAGTTGCAGGAAATCCCACACTACACCCCTCACAAGATTCCATACAATTAAATCATTTTTAAGATGAACAATTATAAATTTTTATTGATCAAACTCTCGAAATGTTACAAGATGAACAGGAGATAAACCAAAGTATTACAATCACTCTGAACTTTCTCTCTCTTAATGACTTGCTCCACACTCGAAAAAGATCTCTCCCTTCCTTAAGCCTATTCGGCTCTTTATATAGGACATTACATGGCGGATGATGACTAAGAGCTGTCCTTTATTTTCGGATCTGGCTTGCGACATTCTCGCAAGTGTACACATGTTAAATCTCGCGACACTCCTCGATCTCGCTACATCTTCACATCTTTCTCGTGTTTTGGCTATCGTCATCCGTTACGTCGTTTTTACTTCCATCCCGCGATGTCTTCGCGGTGTGTCGTTTATGGATTCTGCGAGAATCTTGGTGTTGCGATATTCTGATCCTACACACATATTGGTAGTTCAAAAGATATGCAATGAATCACAATACTAATAAGCCTAGCGATTTCCCTTTTGATTCACGAAACAAGTTCATGAATTTGCTTCCTTTAAACTAATGTAAAACATTATTTCCTAGGATGAAATCTTCACCTCATACCCATACATAATCACAATAGCATTCAAACGATTATGTCGATGTCTTATATACGAAGTTCAAAAGATAAGCATTATATTTCGTATTGTATTCCTTAATACTACGTCTAACTAGAGTATAATTATTCATGCTTCGCATTTATGTTTTCAATATGCACGACTTGAAAGATACGTTAGGGAATGAAACAGTTCAAGTCAAATATCACTAACCTCAAGTGGAAGGATGATGTTGTCGTTGTATCTCCTTACTTCTTCACTTCTTCAAGTCTTCGCAATACTCGTAATGTCTCATATCCTAATACTTTCAAGCTAACCTATACGAAGTTGACTCTAGTATATAATCAAGCGACTCTGTAAATGAGTTTTGGTTCACTAAAATATGACAACCAAACTTGACATATCAACACTTGGTGGGTTCAACCGAGATATGCTCTAACACTTGTTGTGTCTTTTACTTTTCTATTTCCATAATTATAATTGTTTATTATAATTAAAAGTAAAATACACAAACGTTAACTCCGTTTTAATTGATAATGATCCTATAGAGTTTGGTTAAGTCCGAACCTATTATCAAGTAATCACACTTTGATTGTTGTATTGTCTCGATCTCGTATCCATAGACGATCACACAAAGTGTGAATACCGATTTGTCGTATTGTCTCGACTTTGTCCATAGAAAATCACTTTTGGTAAGAGGACTTATAGGTGGATAATTTAAAGATTGTGGTGTATTTGGGTACCCTCGTCTTTTCAATTGGTATCAGAGAGGGCAAACACGAAAAGATCTAACAATCTGTGTTTGGTGGGATCCAACCTATAAGAATTGAATCAAAAATGGATACAGTTGAACCTGTAAATGATTCAGTTAACGTAGAACAAGATGAAGAACCAACATCTGATAATGTCATCTTTTGTGAATCTACTAAACAAGTTGATCCATACAATGTAGATGTTGATAACTGGCAGTCCTGCCTAGAAAAACAACTTGATGAAATTTATGAATATGGTGACTCGGAAATAGATCAAGATGTTGAAGAAGATGTTTCTATATTTTCTTCACTACTAGGCGCAGTTTCTACAAAAAGGTTGTCTACCTCAGATGTGATTGGGCTTCTTGCTCCCCTTTGCAGAGAAAATAGGAAACTCAGACAAATATTTTCTGGTTTATATTATGGATATCAAAATACCAGATATCTTCACAAGGATTGCAAGGAAAGCCTGAATTCAAAGATTCTTGAGTATGAAAATCTCAACAGGAAACATTATCTGTTGAACAAGAAACTTGTCGAAACCGAAGCAAGAATTAATTCTCAACAATTAATGTGTGGAGAAAAGAAGAGCTTGTTTCTTCCAAAGAGAGCCTTCTTGAAGCCAACCTTATCAATGCTCTTGACAAAGTCAAGCTTTTGGAAGAAGAAGTTGCAAAACTAAAAAGGCTCAATGCTAGCACATCCAACTTATCTTCCTTGTTGGAAACAGGAAGAAGTCATGGTGATATGCGCGACTTAGGATATCAAGGAATCGGTACTTCCTCCCCCAACAAAGAAATAAAGTTTGTAAAAGCTACATGTTCTTCCATGACAGAGGATCTACCAAAACCAATAGATATTCCGGATTCTCCAAAGAAGTCAAGTGAAACTGTAAAAGAAAATAGTTTTGGAAGCAGCCATGCTAAGTCTCGGACCAAAGATCAGCATAAGGGCGGTACATCAATAAAAGGTATTCCTAAAAATTACGCTCCTTTAGTAGGAATTGTTATTATTGTGGGGATAAAGTCCATATACAAAGGAGTTGTAAAATTCGAAAGATGCAGGATGCTCTATCTTTTGTTTCAAAAGAATTGAGTAAATTTACCTCTAAAAAGCCCTCAAATCACCAGTGTCCTATTGTGAGACAAAAGAATTATTCTAGTAATTTGAATTCCTATCCTAAAAGGAACAATGATAAAAAGGCTAATGCCTTTGTCAACAGGAATATGAGATCTGATATTTCAGCTAAGAAAAATGCAATGTTGCAAGAGATGAAGGACCTTCATTCAAAATCCATCTACAAGTGGATGCCAAAGTCTGAAGTGATAGCTAAAAAGGGGTCATCTAAAACAAATACTAAGAAAAACAACCCTGTTGTAATCTTAGATAAAGAAGGATTTAAAAACGTCAAGTGAAATTGATACACTGGTATCCTTTAACAATCTGCTTCAAAGCAGGAAACGAAAAAAGGATATCCGAAACCATCATGATAGATCCGAAAACAAAGATGAGCCATCAAGTGCTCACTTTAACAACTAAGTTTTTTGATCGGAATTTCCCAACTTTGTGCTCGATTTAAATAAATGGGAAATTCTTAAAGGAGCACTGGAATATGAGAAAGTATAATACTATACTCAAACCATCTATATCATGAACATTTAAAGTATTTTTCTAGTTTTGAATACTTTTTCTATTTTTAGAAGAATACTTTCGATCTTAGGAAAGTTCATGACAAAAATTGGGCAAGATATTGTCGGACCCTCTTGACCATACTGCTTCGGAAAACTCTTACTATTATTTCCTAAAGTGTTTATTTTCCCAACTCGTATGAAACAATCTAATCGAAAACCCAATGAGTATAACCTCGGAATTGCAAATTTGGTTGCTAAGAAAGTGAAGAGAAAAACGGTTGAAGAAGAAGGAATTGAACCCAATAAACACGTGAAATGGTGCGCTTAAGAAAGTAAGGGAACACTTAAACTCACTCTAGTACTTCGATTTCATGTTTGCATGTCAAATTAGGTCAGAAAATTCGAATTTGTGAATTGGCAGTTGGTTGACGCCCGGCAAGGTTTTTTTATCGACCTTTCCGGGATTTGATAGTTAGTGTTTGGCCGGAAGGGTATAAGTTTGAAGAACTTGCCGGCTGTATAGTTTCTGTAACTGCTACTAGCAGGGCCGGCAGGTTATTCATCTGTATACATTGCCGGCGTCTTTTGTTTTTTAATGAAGCCGGCAAGTTTTTGTTTTGTACCCTTCCGGCTACTTCTATTGAATGTTTCCTGATGCCTAGAGTTTTTAAACCCGGAAGGGTAGTTATATAAAAACATGCCGGCGGTGTGTCAGCCGGAAATATGTGTGTCATGGACCTTGCCGACCTGTATAGTTAAAATTTCTTGTTTTTTTTGTGCGCCGGAAGGCTATTTTGATGATACAATGCCGGCGTTGTTTAGCCGGCACTCATCTTTTGGTCAACCTTACGGCTATTGTTCCGCCGGATATGTTGAATATATATAACCTGCCGGCCTGTAATGTTTTTTTTCTGAATTGTTCTTGTTCAGATTGCGAATGGCAAAGAAGAAAGCAGCTCTGAAAGCATCTCTTAGTCCTCCTTCAAACCCTCCTCGTGTTGGTGATAAACTATTGTCTTCAAAACATCGAGGGGTGTATGTTGTGCCCGGAACGACAAAGGTCTTAGAACCATTATCCCGAACCCAATGATTCAGACGAGACTCCAGGATGAAGACCAATCAATTCCATCTGGTAGAAGAGGTGATGATGATGATGTTGATGAAACCAATCCGGCTACTGGAGGAGGTAACCATGATGATGATGATGATGGTGGTGATCAAGACATGCATGAGGTCGGAGGAGGTAATGATGATGGTGATGATGATGATGGTAATGGAGATAAAGGTAAGAATATCATCGAAGATGAAATTGTTGAAGAGGAAGAGGAACAAGAAGAAGAAGGAGATGGAGATGGAGAAGGAGAACAAACTCTATTTGTTGTTCAAGCCATCGAAGCTTCGGCTTCAACTTCAACCGAACGAAGAAGAGGGTGATCATTAAACCGGTGATTCTCACATGCCTTCCAAACACTTGATGGTTGCACTTGAAAGAAGGTGAGCCTCCAAAAGGGACCCCCAGATGGTGGAGATGTTCTTTTTGGATACAAAGACTCATGGGCATGTACGGTCCATAATACTATCGTAAGTAATCTTAATTCGTCTTTGTTATTTATTCAAGTGTGTAACTATCTTAATTAAATTAGCATAAAGTGTTTGTATTAATCTTGACTTTTTTTTTTGGTATTTAGGATCACAAGCATGCCATCCGTCTCATGAGGCGCCAAGCTTCGTGTTCAGTGATGCATACTTGGAATCTTGGCTTGGAATGTGAGGAGGTGAAAGTGATTGTGAGGAACTCGGGTTGTTGCCTGCGGTGGAGAGTTCGAATATTAATCATGATAAAGTTACCATCTCTCGCATTCTCGTGAGCGGTTCTACGGAGAGACCGATACTATGTTATTCCCATTCGGTGAGATGGCGATAACTCCCGATGATGCTCAACAAATTCTAGGCCTCGAGGTTGATGGAAAAGCAAGTCACCGAGGGATTCGATAATGCCATTTCTTTCGAGAAGATTTACGAATTAAGCAAGAAATTGTTTGGTTGGAGTCGAGTTGGACGGATGATGTTCTTGACAAGAAGGATGGTCGACTAATTAAGAAGTTTAATGTGAAGAAGTTGAGGGATAAACTATGGAAGACTCGGGAAATCCTTGATAGTGAAGGAATGGTGCACCGGTGCGAATCAATGCTACCGCGGCCGCTTATTTGCTATACACCCGGGCAGATGTATCTTCCCCGACAGATTCCGAAACCAAGTCGAGGCCGATTACTTGCAACTATTGGATCCCTTACATGAGATGCGTGGGTATTCTTGGGTATGCTGCGGTGGTTGCCTTCTTGAACAATGAGTTGACAAAATCTTCTAGGGCACTCACTAAGCAAGTTAACGGAAACACATGTCTCTTCCAGGTAATTTTATTGTTTAAAACATTTATATTTGCAAATCTCGTAAGATAAGGGTTCTTACTAAACTTTTTTTTTTTCTTTTTGCATAGGTTTGGATATATGAACGCTTTCCTTCTTTGTTCAAAGACAACTCTTACGTCAAAGTGGATAACAGTGTTCCGTTACATTTGCCAAGAGCTCAAAGATACAGTTTTAAGGGTACTCAGGATAAGGATATGCCGCAAAATCTTATGAAACTCCGAGCCGCCATCGACAGATTGACTGCGGAAGAGGTGATATTTGATCCGTATCGGGGGATAGAAATCAAGGTTTAATCCCAAGGAGAAATGAAGTTGTTGCATTATACTATGGACCCTTGATGACTGTGTTTGAAGGATTTTCAATGTACGATCCACATCGGGTAATGCGACAATTGGGTTACGTCCAAGAAGAACCTCATTTCGATGAAGAACAGTTCTTTACCGTGAACAAGGGATAACTGCACCACCTCCCAAAAAACTATTAACGTCTCTTACGATCCAGCGCCAACTCAAGAACATTGGGACAATAGACGGGCCGTAACATCGATGTGAGTCTTTTGGACGAGGTGACCACCGGTCATGAAGCTACCGAGAAATACATGGCGTGGTACTTGGGTTGGGCTCGTCCCTCATTGTGATTAGGCCAATGACTATCGAAGAACGGCTCGTAAGAAGAAGATGGAATCGAAAGACCCAGCAACAATGCTTAAGATATTTGTAAGTATTTTAGAGTTGCTCTTACTATTTTAAGATTGATTGCATTACCGAATCATTCTATTAATTGTTTATTGTTTAATTGAATATAGAAGGATCAGTTGAAGACCTTTGTCAGGGTTTTAAGTTGCTTGAAAGATAGAGGAGAACTCAGTGCAAAGCAAGCACATTGACTATGCTTGCAATGTTGACAATGAGGATGCCCATCTATTGTTCAAGCAACTTCAAGCTCAAGTAAAGGCGGAAGAAAAAGCTATTAAGGATGCACAAGCCAAGACAAAGGCTGATAAAAAGAGGACTCGTAGTGCTCCTGGTGGTGAAGGTATCAGCAGTGGTCGTGGTGGTGAAGGTAGCGAGCAGTGGTCGTGGTGGTGAAGGTAGTGTTCCTAAACGGGGCCGTGGTCGTGGTCGTGCTCGTGGTCGTGGCCAATGAATTCTTTCCTAGTTCATTTTTTTATGTTGTGGTGGACAAATGTTTAAGTTAATGGTGTGGACAAATGTTTTTTTACGGTTTATGGGACATGTTTCGTATTTTGGACAAAAATGTTGGATGAATGAATGGTTTGTTTAGCTATATAAAGTGTCAATACATTTGCCGGCATGTTTTTTTTTAAGCTACCTGGTCGGCTGTCCCTGGGCCGGCAAGGTTGTGAAATGACAAATTGCCGGCCTGTCAACAAAAAATTGGGAATTACTGGGCCGGCAAGGTTGTGAAATGAAACATTTTACCCCTGTCAACAAAAATTGGGAATTACTGGGGCGGCAAGGTTGTGAAATGACAGACTGCCGGCCCTGTCAACAAAAAACTGTGTAGTTACCAGGGCCGGCAAGGTAATATGATTCCTACCAAGCCGGCGTTCGTGTAGCCGGAAGGGTACTAAAATAGAGACCCTGCCGGCCATATATTGAAAAAAACCATTCTTCTGATGCCTAAAATCATGTAAGGTCGGGAGGGAAACAAAACAGGAAAATGCCGGCGGTATTTTGGCCGGCATGCTAATGAACCCATACATTTCCGGCCGTTTTGGGACCCCGGCATTGTAGCAAATTTACGACACTGCCGGCGTGTTCAAAATTCAAATTTGTGCAAGTACAATTGCATTGATTCACTTGTACTTGGACACTATAACGGCCAAATTTGGCCACCATCCTATAAATACACTACTTCTCTCTACAAAACAACATACAAATAGTTCCATATACTCTCCAAATCTCATATCATCATACACTCCATCTAACTCACCCAATAGCTCTCTACAAACAACAATGGCATCATTTGATTCAAATGAAGATTTGGCAATCACCAAAGCATGGTACGCGGAAAATCGACTTAGACGGCAATCCTCCGAAAGGAGGATTCCACAACCTTTGGGCTAGAGTACACAACAAATTTTGCGGCGAGTTTGGGAATCCTAATGCAAGAAGTATTCAACAAGTCCATGCTAGACACCTAGTAATCGAAAATGCGATACTTGCTTTTTTAGCGCTCCAACCTCGGATTTTTAACACTCGCCCCTTCACCTTGTCCATTGCACAATTTGTAAGTAATTTTGTGGTTATTTTTTACGCAACCCATGTTGTTTTATCTTCCAATGAAACACCACTAACAAATGTAAGTTTGTTTTTGTGTTTTTGTAGCATGAAGTCGTGAAAGCGCGCTACTTGGAGGAAAAGGGGGAAGCATTCGCGTTCGATGCAAGCTATCACTTCTTGGCACAAAGAATCCCGGAGGATAACCCGGAGTACTTGGATGCCGTATCGTCTTCGGAGGAGGAAGATTGATGGCTTTAGAAGTTTTTGTATAGGTTTTGTGGGTAGACCTCTATGTAAACCCTCACGAGACTATAACTCGTCCAATAGGGTCGCCTAGGGGTTCAAAGGCTTGATGCACATGCTAAGTGCATTCGTTTTCCGTCGACAAGGATTAGGTTTTATGTTTCAATCAATGTAGTAACCAAAATTGAATGAATAAAGTAAATTACATCTTCCATATTATGTCAGCCGGCAAGTTTGTATTGTTTTTGCATGCCGAGATTAATATAGCCGGAAGGGTAGGAAATATTTACATGCCGGCCTTAAGATTTCTGTCCAAGATAGTCGGCGTGTTCTTCATCCTAGGACCATTCCGGCGGATATATGGTCGGCAGTTTATTCAAAGTTGAAACTGCCGGCGGAGTAGAACTCGGCAGCTTATTCAAAGTGGAACCTTCCGGCGTATGTTTGGTCGGAAGATTATTCAAACCAGACCTTGCCGGCTTTATGCATTTTCAAAACCAAAATTTTTAGATCGAATCGAACTCATATGACGGATCAAAAGGTTAATCTACTGAATTCATAATTTGAAAATTTTAATCTAAACTCAATTAATTAATCTAATCATAATTTTAGTGTTAATTAAACGAGGGCAATTTTGCCATTTTGAAAATACAAGGTTAAGGGGTGGCTTGGTTTTACTTCATAATGACCAGATTTTGTCTTATTGGGTATACCCCAATTAGTTTGAGTATACCCCAATCTCGCCAGGTTTATTTTCACGAATTTTATCAAATAAAAATACCTTGATTAGGCGTCTCAAAACTTGGAAACCAAGTTCTATTTGATATATAAAACATCTTAAGAACCGATTCTTTCCTCCATGTTTAGTCTGCGGTTCAAGATGGGTGAAAATACAATTGATATTGATTCACAATTACAGAAGCTTGAAACATGTTCTCCTACTGAAATTAAGTGCTACTTCTCAAGGGAACATAAGAGGAATCAAATATCACTTGAGCTCATGTTCTTTTTAATGAGATTGCTCAAGAACAATTGGAAGCTTCTGTAAAGAATGAGAAGTGGCTCGAGTCAAATCTTTTGAAGTTGATTGTGGAGGTTAATCTCTTGAAGAGGAGACTCAATCATCTGAAAGAAAAGAGAAGACTCAAGAACTTGAATGCTGAAGAAAGTTCAGTAAATAATCAGAGCACTTCTAGGGATTAAGTTATATGCTGTAATACTTAATCCAAGAAAAATAGACATCAGTTTTGATTTATCTCGATTATTGTAAAATGTATAATTTTGAATCAAACTATCAATTATTTATGAATAAAATTATTATTTTATAATTTTTCTTGTGATAGTTTTCGATTACATAGCCTGTACTTGAATGTTTATATTATTGCTATGTGTTTATGGGATGTATGATTTTGGTTTTCATAACCTTAATATTCGATCTCATATGATGAGAACCCTTATGGTTTGTGTGACTTTTTGATTTAGCGAGATTAAGTTCTTGCCCATGTTGGTAGGCTTTATCAAAGGATCATAAGGTGTTCCGATTGAAACTCATATGTAAAAAGTCACAATGTGTTGAATCAGTTTGTGTTTACATGAGTTGTATTTAGCATAAACATATGTGTTTCGGGTTTTCAACTTTTTCTATTGGCACACATTAGTTAAAACCGATTCAACCTTTCTCTGGTAAAGGTTGCTCTTTGTTGTTGTTCTTTTGTTCTTGCGAGAGGATGACAACATACCGGGGGAGAGTTCTAACTTGAACTTGTGCTTAATGATATATCTTTCTGGGGAGAAGGGGATGTG
Organism: Papaver armeniacum; assembly: GCA_023531295.1. Lineage (NCBI taxonomy): Eukaryota > Viridiplantae > Streptophyta > Magnoliopsida > Ranunculales > Papaveraceae > Papaver > Papaver armeniacum. The sequence continues at coordinate 57,286 of JAJJWW010017001.1, forward strand.
GAATCTGAGGTAACGAATTTGTTAGTTAATCGTTTTCCTGTTTAAGAAAAGCCTGCTTATATTGCATATATTTTGCTTTTGCTTAACAAAATTTCGGTGCAATTTGTGTATGGATGTGTGTGTGTGTGTGATTCAATTATTTCCGGTTAAAAAAAATTGTGTCAATTTATTTGACTTTTTGTTTGATATCTTCTTTATTGTTTGGTATCAAGTGTTTTTGCTTAGAAAAATTTCGATGCAATTGCGGTGCTATAATGTCTTTGTTTGTTTCAATTGCTTCCAGTTAAGAGAAATAATTGTGCAAGTCAATTTATTTGGTTTGTATGTATTGTTTATGGCTTAACGAAATACGGGATCATTTTTTTAGTCCAATTCGATTCCGAATAAGAGAAACTAAGTTAATTCTGATCTTAGTTAGATTTATCAAATTGAAGGATTCGGTTATTCAAGTCTAATCGAATGCCTTGACAAGAAATACTAGTTAACTAACCTAGTACTTGTCTTATCTAAATTGAAAAAGGTCTAAGTTATTATCTGAATAATTAGAACCTGATGAGAAAAATAAAGTTAATCCTGATCTTTATTTTGGTCTTATCGAAATAAACGATTGTATTTGTACAATCGGTTTAGCAAGGGAACTAAGTTTCTTAGTAAATTTGTTAAACTATTAGGGAAAATTGCTTCGGGCAATTGTTTCCTTGATAACATATTAAAACCAAATTACTTGTAGTTTCGGTTTTGATATTAGTTATCTAAAGTGGTATGTGAAACCTTCGTGCTTAACTCTTATAGGTTGTACAAGTATTTTCGATTTGTAAGATCCTTTCGGTTTGACCAGTATTTGCTCGAACCTTTGTCATTTTGTGACAAAAAGGGGAAGAAATATATGGAGTAAACAAGTGATTTGTAATCACTAAGGAAAGATATTGTGCTTAAACGTTATATCTAACGAAAGAGTAAATCATTGACTAAGGGGGGCAACATATCATATTTCTATCGTAGTTATTTGTACTACAAAAAGGGAATAACAAAGATGTTCGGATTGTAAATCTACCTATCTTACCTTTAGTGGGAGTATTAGCTTTGTTATTAAAATGTCAACAACGACATTTATTAATTGAATATATGCAGGTTATTGTGTTGTTGAAACTTGGAATCAATCGTATGTTTAATGAATTCTTGTAATTTGTTTATCCATATGTATTAAGAGTTTTGTCACTAAAATTGACAAAGGGGGAGATTGTTAGAGCATAGATCGGTTGAACCCACCAAGCGTCAAGTTTGGTTGTCATATCTTAGTGAACCAAAACTCATCTAAGAGTCGCTTGATTATGTACTAGAGACAACTTCGTATAGGTTAGACTAGCAAGTCTAGGATTATGAGACATACAAGTATTACTCGAAAACCTGAAGAATGTAAAGAAGTAACAATCTACAACGACGACATCATCCTTCCTCTTGAGGTTAGTAATATTGACTTGAACTGTTTCATTCCTAACGTATCTTTCAAGTCATGCTATATTGAAAATATAACTGCGATGCTATGAATGATTATACTCTAGTAAGTGAGACATGATCACATGATCATAGTGTTAAGGAATTAGGATACGAAGTATAACGCTTATCTTTCGAACTTCGTATATATGACATCGATAGTCGTATGAATGCTATTGTGATTATGTGTATGGGTAAAGATGAAGATTTCATCCTAGGAAACAATGTTTACATTTGTTTAAAGGAAGTACATTCATGAACTTGTTTTATGAATCGAAAGGGAAATCGCTAGGCTTATTGGTATTGTTATTCATTGCATATCTTTGGATTACCAATATGTGTGAGTTAGTGGAACCGATCATAACTTGTTATGTACCTTGGTATAACTAATCACAGTGCCTGACTTATGATTTGGTATGACTGGTTTTTACTAATTAGTGTAACCGATCCTAAGTAATCACCTGAGATGGTATGATCGATATTTGTAATTGGTGTGACCGATCCTAGTAATTGGTGTTACCGATCACAAAAGTATTGTGTAATAGATACTTGTAATTGGTGTAACCGGTCCTAGTAATTTGTGTAATCGATCATGGTAATTGGTGTAACCGATCCTAGTGACATGGGTAACCGATCGCAAGCAATACCATGAGTATATGGTAACCGGTCCTGGTAATTGACATAACCGATCCTGGTAACTGACGTAACCGGTCCTGGTAACTTGTGTGTTCGATCACAAGTAATCCATATAAGGTATAAATGATCCTAGTGATTGGTAGAACCGATTGAACCCATGATTGTGATTTGATATTTCATCAATCACATAGTTGTCTTGGAATACAAATGAACCAATGATAGGTGTCTAAAACACCTTGATATTTATCTATAGTTTATGCTTTCTTTGCGAGTTTTCTTGTAAATTATGTATCTTATGTTTACTTTTAAGTGTTTAGGTATTTTGGAGTCATTTGGAACAAACAAAGAAGAAACGGGGCAAAAGTGTCATCTCATGTGCAACTGCTATTGGAGGCGAATTATTTCTCATTATTTGCTTTTATTTCTTCATCTCTGTCTGAAAGGCATGACAACTTTAGTGATGAGGAGACATTGAAGATAAGAAGTGAACTTGAGAAGTAAAAGATGGTTGTTGTTGGTGAAACAATTCAAAGAAGAAGAAAGAGTCCATTTGGAGCGAAAAAGAGCAAAAAGACCAATTCACAGGCGAGCGAAGCTAGCTACGGTTGAGCAAAGAAGTGAATAGGCAGTCGGTTCCGCGAAACTGACAGGCCAAATGAGATCTGGGCAGCCCTTATCCAAAGCAATGGGGTGTCTTTATCAATATTTACTCCTATACAAAACCCAAATTGCAGAGAAGATTTATTTCTTCTTATCATTAGTTTTCTTTTACTCCAACTGAAAGAAGAGAGAAAAGCAGTTATGGTGGTTGTTTTGTCTGAGAGTTTAAATCAGAGATGAGAGTGGGGATCGATTAGGGTTCAATGGAGGAATTCGTGAAGATGCAGATGAAGTAATTAGAGATTCGAGAATGGGGCTGTGATGGTTTCGGAATTCTTATTTACAGTTAGGGTTTTGGTGCGAATCTGGAATGAAATTGATGTGAAGATGAGAGAATGAAGAAGCTTACTATCATAATGATCGATTTGAGAGGTGGTTAAGCTTGGGTCGAGGTTGAATTAGCTTCTGGTGTTGTTGATTGAGAAGAAACGGGAACTAGGGTTTCTGTGATGTTTGAATTTGAAGCTCTGAGTTGAAGATTTGAGGTGATTGAAGTTAGGAATGAAGGGGTTTTGAATTGAGAAGGAATTAGGGCTCGAAAAAATGGGTTTCTGTTGTGACAGTCGATGGTTGCAAATTGGTTGTGGTGCTGATCCATGGAGAATGACAGGATATGGCATTGGTGGTGTTTTGCAGTGGTGCAGCTGGGAATGGATGTTAGTTGATGATGGCATGAACTGAAATTTGGTGGATTTTGGTGGATTGTTTGTTGTTCTAGTAGGTGGTCACAACTGAAGCTTCATGGGCACTGTATGGAAGAAGTAGGGGATGGAATTGCAGCTGCAATGCTGTGTTTGATGAGCAATTGCAGGTGCAGGACAAGAGAGTAGGTGGTGGCGCACTCAGCTTAACCATATTGCAGGTGATGGGTTTGTTCATTCAAGATGGCACAGGAGGTGATTGAGGTTGAATCGGAGATTAAATAGAAGGTGGAGTAAATGTTGGCTGCTATAGACTGGTTGAGCTCATGGTGGTTCTGGTAATGTATGAATTATGGAATGGATGCAGTGATGCCGAAATGTTAAGATGGATTCAAGCTACATGGAGTTTATCAAGAGTTGGATGTTGTGGAGAAGGACAATATGAGATATGGATACATAATGGCTCTGCAGTGGCTGTAAGAGCAGTGTTTGTTTTGTGTGTTGTTGGCTTGAAGTTGAGCTCGAGTCGATGAAAACGGGACTGTAGTAATGAAACTGTGGTTAAGATATTTACTTGACCTGGTATTGGTGTTGCAGTGGAATTGCAGGGAAGAAACCATTGTTGCTGGGACTTGGTATGGCTTTGCAGACTTGAGATGATGAGGTGTTGGTAGCTGTGCTTGGAACGCAAGAATTTTGTGGTTGTTTACATACAGGGAAAGAGTTTGTATGGCAGAGGCTCGAGCAAGTGATCAATAGGAATTGAAATGGAATGGTGGTGATTATGTTATTGGATGAGATATTGATTATGTGTTGTTGCTGCCATGGGATTAGAGATGCTGTTGTTAAGGGTTGGAGGTCAGGTGCTGGGTATATCTGGATTGCAGGTAGATTGAGATGCAGGGCTTGATGAATTTGAGGTAAGCAGCTGTTGCAGAAGATAAAATGCAATGCAGAGCTACAACAGGTAGAGATGATTGTGCTGGTACTTTACAATGGCAGCAGCGTGGCATGAAGGCAATACTCAGAGGGACTGAATTTGCGCAATGGGAGCTGATATGAAGTGTTGCAATTGAATGGGAACTGAAATGAGAACAAGAAAGAAACGCAGCAAGAGAGAGTTGCAGTTAGGTTACAAGGAAATGATGCAGTCTTGGTGGCTTGAATATGCTGACTTGATGAGCAATTGCAAGTGATGGAAAGTGGAGTTGTAGCTACATATGCTGTTATTGCTGGTTCTGAATTTGGTGGAAGGAGATATGGCTGTAACTGAGGAGGTGAAGCACAATCATTGTGCAACAGCTCAGGCCTGTGCAATTGCCTGAGCCATGACAAATCAGCTCAATCAGCCAAGTCAGTGACTGACTCACACTCTGACTCGGTGCTTGACCCGAGTTCACTCAGTTGACTCGACCGAGATGACTCAGTTGACCCGACCGAGCTGACTCGTTGACCGGTGACCGGGTGGACTTTGCCGGTCACCTGAGCTACTTCTCCGGTCACTTCTCCGGCCAATTTCCGGCCATAATACCAGTTTTCCAGCGACAGTTTTTGGGGCATATTTTCTACATGGGTTTTTCTCACATATGGGCTTGGTGGAATTCTATCTATTGGACCTTTGAGACTTGACCTAATTTTGGAAAAGCAAAGCTATTTAAAGGAAAGATTTCTACAACTTATATGACCTATTATTCTTAGAACTTGGAGAGAGCCGCTTTTGTTTACGCAGCTAGGGTTTGCTTCTCGTTTGTTTTTCATCTTTTTCATTATTTTATTATTGATTATTATGATGATGAACTCAAAAGCTATGAGTAGCTAAACACATATTATTGGTTATGGGATAAAGTTGATTTCTCAACATGTTATCTAAATCTATGAATTAGTTTTGTCTCAATACTTTATTGTATATGATTCATTATTAATATTGTCATATGATTTGTTTGTTTGTTTGGTTGAGTCCGGAATCAATCCGATTTACATTCATCTCTATTTCTAGATTAGGGTTTTCAATACGAAATAGTTGTTTATCCCTGATTCTAAGTAGCATAGTGTGGTTATTACTTGTAGTGATACATCTTTATAATTGCATATGAATCATAACCTTGGTTAAATTGAATTAGTGCTTTTACACGTTTGATTGCCTTGATTAGTCTTATTCCATATAACTTAGTGCTTTGAGGGAGTTAAACTTAATTGTGCTTTTACACTTTAGGTTGCTTTCTAGGAAGAATTCACATATGCATCTTTTAATGTGGTTGTGATGAAATCAGGGAATTAGCGGGATATACTTGCGATCAAGGTATCCTAGGACTTTTAGTAAATGAGAGATTAAATTATCAATTCTAATCATTGATGAAAATACAAGTTTGTGAATGATATTATCCCGTGACCAATATATTCTCCTTATTGATTATTCAAATTATTTTATTGCTTTCAATTACTTTTATTGCTTAGATAAAACAAAAATTCCCCCCTTGGTTACTAAGAAACTGAAATTCTATAACAACAATTGCCTCTATGTGGGAACGAACTCTTTCTTATCACGTACTTCATTTATATTTAGTAGAGTGAGAAAGTGAAATTATTTTTGCTTTCGGTGACGAAGTCAAATTTAGGCGCCATTGCCGGGAGGCATACGGCTTGTTATTAAGTTTTTAGTTTCTTTTTATAATTTCATCTTTTATCTTTGCCTTTTGTTTCTTGTCTTGTTTCTCACTTGTTTGCGAGAATTGTTTTCAGGTACCTAATCCCTGGCTTCTAAAGATTGGAACTATCCAAGGTGCGGGATAGCTACTTGAAGAGGCACAATACTCCAACCAAGTCAAGACACAACAGAAGATCAAGAGTTAGAAGTGGAAGCAGAGTTACAACTAGAAGGAGAACAAGAGGTTTCATTCGTAGACGAACCACAAGTTGAAGAAGAAGAAGCAATGGGTGATGCAAATCGTACACTCAAGGACTTGGCTTCTCATAGGCTTGATACATAACAGGGGTGTATTCAAACAAACTCTACTTTTGAGATCAAGCCGGGGTTGCTTAGAGAATTACCAAAGTTCCATGGCATGGTGAATGAAGACCCAAACAAGCATCTTATGGACTTCCATACCATTGGCATGGCCATGCTTCCTGCGGATGTTGAGGCGGATGGTGCAATGTTGAAAGTTTTTCGTTTCTCTTTAATGGATAGTGCTAAGGATTGGTTGTATTATTTGCCTTCCGGAAGTGTCGCGACATGGAATGGGCTGAAGAAACTCTTTTTAGAGAGATATTTTCCTGCATCAAAGGCTACTCAAATTCGCAAGGAGATTTGTGGGATGAAGCAAAATGTGGGAGAATCCTTATATGAATGTTGGGAACGATACAAGAGATTGGTGGCAAGCTTCCCTCACCACCAATTCAGTGACGCTATGATCATCCAATACTTCTATAAAGGACTCCAATCAAGTGATAGGAATCTCCTTGATGCTGCGTGTGGTGGTGCACTAGTGAACAAGATGGTGGCACAAGCTAGAGAGTTGATTGAAAACATGGCAGTGAACTCACAACAATTCCCGAGTCGTGGTTCGGATGTGCTTCTTAGAAAAGTAAATGAAGTGAGCGAGGTCGAGGAACTTCGTCAACAAATGGGTAACATGACAGCAATGATGCAATAAGTTGCAGCCGCGGTGATACCAAGTTCCTCTCAAGCTTATGAAGACGAGCAAGCTAATGCGGTCTTTCCAAATCAACAAAGACGGTATGATCCCTACTCTAACACTTACAATCCGGGATGGAGAGATCACCCCAATTTTAGCTATGCCAACAAGCAAGGTGCAGTCCAACAACCTACTTTCAACCGTCCGAGTGGATTTCAACCACAACAACAACAATTTCAGCAACCACAAGCACAACAATCAATGCAAAATCAAGGTTCTGGTATCGATTCAAAGCTTCAAACAATGATACAAGGCATTTCCACCATGTTTAAAGAAAGTCAGCAGGAAACTAAGAGTGCTATCAAGGAGTTGCAGACACAAATGGGCTCCATGGCTATTGAGTTGAACCAATTGAAGGCACAAAATAGTGGGAAACTCCCTTCTCAACCTATTAACCCAAAAAAGGGTGTCAATGCTATTACGTTGAGAAGTGGTACATAACTTGTGCCACCCGAAGTTACTGATTCGGGAAAGGTGGAAACACCAAAGGAACCTATTTTGGAGGACAAGAATGAGGATTCTCCCCAAACTTCCGAGGTACCTATTCCTAACTCTAAAACTCTTGTTTCTACTTATGTTCCTCCTTTACCTTTTCCTCGCAGATTTGCAAGTTCTAAGAAGGCGGAATTAGAAAAGGAGATTTTAGACGTTCTAAAGAAGATCCATGTGAACATACCACTCATTGATGCTATTAAGCAAGTTCCAAAGTATGCAAAGGTGTTGAAGGACTTGTGTACCAATAAGCAAAGGCTCAAAGGTAATGAAGTGCTTAGTGTGGGGGAGAATGCTTCGGCAATCTTACAACACAAACTCCCACTTAAGTGCAAGGATAGTTTTGACATTCTCGTCACAATTGGTAACACAACATTTAACAAAGCTATGTTGGATTTAGGTGCATCCGTTAATGTTATGCCTGCATCAATGTATAATTCACTTGATCTTGGTCCTCTTAAAAAGGCTGAAATTGTATTGCAATTAGCCGATCGCTCTAATGTCTACCCAATGGGTATTGTTGAGGATGTTCTTGTGCAAGTTAATCAACTTGTACTTCCAGCTGACTTTTGTGTGTTAGAGATGAATGAAGGGTCACCGGACTCGTATCTTCCATTGCTACTTGGGCGTCCCTTCATGAAAACGGCGAAAACCATAATTGATGTGGACAAGGGAACGTTGACCATGAAGTTTGATGGAGAAATACGTTTCAACATTTTCGAGACGATGAGATATCCTAGTGATGTCCACTCTTGTTTCTCCATTGATGTTATGGATACATTGGCACAACAAATGTTTGAATTAAATGGTGATGATGCTTTGGAAACCGTGTTAACTACATCCATGGATAATGGTGTAGAGTGTGGTAATAAAGTCAAGGAAGCCCTTGGTGATCTTAATTCACTACAAGGATGCCCGGAAACTCATAATATCTCTTTTATTTCTTTACCATGCAGTGATGAAAAACTTGTACCTTCAATTGTTAAATCTCCAAAGTTAGAATTGAAACCTCTTCCCGATCACCTAAAGTACTTGTACTTGGGTGATAATGAAGAGTTACCTGTGATTGTTTCTAACAATCTTAGTGAATTACAGGAGCAAAAACTTCTAAGGGTGCTAAGGAAGTACAAGACGGCCATAGGATGGACAATCGCCGATATCAAGGGTATAAGCCCTTCCGTTTGTATGCACAAGATACGTTTGGAGGACGATGCAAAGCCTACAAGGGAAGCGCAATGTCGTTTGAACCCTCCCATGATGGAAGTTGTGAAAAATGAGATACTAAAGCTTTTGGAAGTGGGTGTTATCTGCCCCATATCCGATAGTAATTGGGTGAGCCCGGTACAAGTAGTACCAAAGAAATCAGGTGTGACGGTGGTGGAAAATGATAAGAATGAACTTGTCCCAACTCGTGTGCAAACCGGTTGGAGGGTTTGTATTGATTACAGGAAATTGAATTCCACCACTAGGAAAGATCATTTTCCATTGCCTTTTATTGATCAAATACTTGAACGTTTAGCTGGACACTCTTACTATTGCTTCCTTGATGGCTATTCAGGTTACAATCAGATTGTGATAGCGCCGGAGGATCAAGAGAAAACCACTTTCACTTGTCCTTTCGGTACTTTTGCTTATAGAAGGATGCCTTTTGGCTTGTGCAATGCTCCAGCTACCTTTCAAAGGTTTATGGTAAGTATCTTTTCAGAATATGTTGAAAACATAATCGAAGTGTTTATGGATGACTTTAGTGTCTTTGGTGATTCATTTGACCTTTGTTTGAACAATTTGTCACTAATCCTTGAACGATGTGTTGAAACAAACCTTGTGCTGAATTGGGAGAAGTGCCATTTCATGGTAACTCATGGCATAGTTTTAGGCCATATAATATCTTCTAAAGGATTGGAAGTCGATAAATCTAAGATAGACCTTATTCGTGCTTTAACCCCTCCCACTACGGTGAGGGGGATATGCTCTTTTCTTGGTCATGCAGGTTTTTATCGTAGATTCATCAAGGATTTTTCCAAGATAGCATCACCACTTTGTAACTTACTGCAAAAAGATGTGGTTTTTAACTTTGATGAAAAGTGTATGGCGGCATTCAATCGTTTGAAAGAACTTTTGATTTCAGCCCCTATCATTAAACCACCAGATTAGAGCAAGCCTTTTGAGCTCATGTGTGATGCAAGTGACTATGCGGTTGGTGCGGTGCTTGGGCAACGTGTGGGGAAGATTCCTCATGCTATTTATTATGCTTCTAGAACGTTAAATGAGGCCCAACAAAACTACACAACCACTGAAAAAGAGTTGTTAGCCATTGTTTTTGCTTTGGAAAAGTTTCGCTCTTATCTAATTGGTACAAAAGTTGTTGTCTTTTCTGATCATGCAGCACTTAGGTACTTGCTAATGAAGAAAGAAGCGAAACCAAGGCTCATACGATGGATTTTACTCTTGCAAGAGTTTGGTATTGAAATCAAGGACAGGAAAGGAATTGAGAACACCGTTGCGGATCACTTGAGCCGTCTTGCTGTGGACAAGGACGCTATCCCATTGCGTGAAAGTTTCCCGGATGAGCAACTATTCTCAATTTCCTTTGGAGAACCATGGTATGCTGACATTGTCAATTACTTAGTGTCTAAACAAATCCCAAAGAACTTGTCTCGTGCTGAGAGGGACAAACTTAAGAAGTTAGGGAACCAATACATATGAGATGATCCATACTTATGGAAACATTGTAGTGACCAAGTAATACGAAGGTGCGTTCCCGAATCTGAATTTAATTATATCTTGTCTTTTTGTCACTCCTATGCTTGCGGAGGACACTTTGGGAGTAAGAGAACCGCTCACAAGGTACTTGAAAGCGGTTTCTATTGGCCGACCTTGTTTAAGGATGCACATATATTTTGTACAACTTGTGATAGGTGCCAAAGAACAGGCAATCTAGGTGCCCGAAATCAAATGCCACAAACTTTTATTCAATTTATTGAAGTTTTTGATGTATGGGGTATTGATTTTATGGGTCCTTTTGTCAACTCCCATGGGAATTTTTATATCTTACTTGTTGTTGATTATGTCTCTAAATGGGTGGAAGCTAAGGCCACCCCAACTAATGATTCTAAAGTGGTTTCAGATTTTGTGCAAGCTAATATCTTTGCAAGGTTTGGAATTCCAAGAGCCATAATTAGCGATGGGGGTTCTCACTTCAAGAACAGGATTTTACAAGGCTTGTTGAAGAAGTACAATGTGTCGCACAAGATTGCAACACCTTATCATCCCCAAACAAATGGACAAGCCGAGGTTTCTAACCAGAGGTGAAGTCCATTCTAGAGAAAACGGTGAACCCAACAAGGAAAGATTAGAGCATGCGACTTAATGATGCTTTGTGGGCGCATAGAACTGCATACAAGACACCTATAGGGATGTCTACCTTTAGGCTTGTGTATGGTAAACCTTGTCATTTACCCATTGAAATTGAGCATAAGGCATTTTGGGCTATTAAGCAATGCAATATGGAGATGGATGGGGCTGGAAAGCAAAGGAAGTTACAAATCCAAGAGCTAGAGGAGCTTCGCAATGATGCATTTGAAAGCTCACGCATTTATAAGGAAAAGACGAAAGCATTTCATGATAACATGATTTCTAGGAAACAATTTTGCATTGGGCAGAAAGTGCTTTTGTTTAATTCTCGCTTGCAATTATTTCCGGGTAAATTAAGGTCACGATGGATCGGACCTTTTATTGTTACTAATGTGTTTTCTCATGGTGCAGTGGAAATTCGTAGCATAGCTACAGGGAAAGAACTTAAAGTTAATGGGCACCAGTTGAAACCATATTATGAGAATTTCACTTCCAAAGTGGTGGAAGGAGTTAACTTTGTGGAAGTACTCCCTCTGGAGGAGTCATAGAAAGCAAGGAGATAGTCGGGCTGACGACTTTAAACCAAGCGCTAAATGGGAGGCAACCCAAAGGATGAGTATTTTTTGTCTTGTATTTATTTCTTGTATTTATTTTTAGTTTTTCTTGTCTTGTTTTTATTATTTTTTTCCTGATTTCTTGTTAAAATTTCCCACCTTGACTTACTTTGGACGATTCAATTTACATTGAGGACAATGTAAAGTTTAAGTGTGGGGGAGTGGTTAAGCATTTGCATTGTAAATTTTTCAAATTTTTCAATTTTTTTGTAAATAGTGAATAAGAAAACTCCAACTTGTAGTTAGTTTAGAGTCACATAGTATACATGTCGCTAAGATTACATCGAGATTCTCATAAGAGTGACTGAACTTAGAGATGACAGAGAACATGATCGGGTTTCTTACTTGTATGAGAGTTAAAGTTGGATTTAACCATGCTAGTGGCAAATAAGGTGCAGACTGAATTCAGTATTAGAGTAGTGGTCCCCTATAGTGGAGACTACCCATGTTACATAATGTGAGGCACCGACCTTCAATTCTTTGTACCTGTCTAAATATGTGCTTTTAGAGTGTGTGTCACCGTACGTTAATTCCGGGTAGAATGGTGATCTACCCAACCTCCCACCAATATAAGCACTACTTTTGATCTCTTGAGTGCTATTTTATCAATCATGATGGTGACATCGAATTGCTAACTTACATACCACTTGTAATATTGTTCGCAGTTAGCACCATCCACCTTATCTCTTTCTACACCAACAGGTCCATAGAAACACCATCATCATCAAAAGAGGAGCATCACGAATTTGAAAGAAAGTTGAAGACGTTCAAGGTTTACAAGCAACGGTACAGAAATGAGCAGATTTCAGATTCAAGTATAGCAACAAAACAAGGAGCAGAATTTTTACAAGTTGAAGACTATTGTACAAGAGCGAAGATTATAAAGATGAGAGTTCGAGAAGTTTATGGTATCGAGACATACAAGTCGTGAAGAATCAAGCGGTAAAGTACTTACGCCATGGCCTTTGTACTTACATTTTTATTTTATTTGTATTTTACTTTCTCTTGTCTAAAAAAAAAAAAAAAAAAAAAAAAGGGACAAGAGAAAATTTCTTTAGGTTCATTGTTTTTTTTCGTTTTGTTTTATTTTTCTTGTCTCAAAAAAAAAATAGAAAAAAAAAATCCATTGTATCATATTTTCGTTTGTATAGTTCGTTTTTAGTTTTGTATTCTTTTAATAAAGCCAATGGAAGAAGGAATATCTACAATGAAGTTTCAAGAAACAAGGAATTAAAGGAAATAATTATATTGTCAAGATTCTACGAAGTCCAAGATTTCATCATCAAGAGTTGAAGACCGAAGACGAAGATGAAGACACCGATTGAAGACCGAAGACGTTTCTATGGATGCTGTGAGAGTGGTGCTAGCTGCATGTCGAACGGATAACGAGGTAAGTAAGCATATTCCCACCTTCGTTAAGTGGTCGATTTCCTTTCTTAGAGATCGTCAGAAAAATGGGTTTTCAAAAATGATAAAAGATGTGGGTTTTCAAAACGATTCGGAGGGTTATGCCTTCCTACCATTCAACGTGTCGCAGGATTCTCTCTTCATTCCTACCTAGACACATGTGTGACCCATAAAAAAGCTGTTTATTATTGAGAGCAACTTTCATAAAACCCTTTCTTGTGAGGCAGAGTCGAGACTTTTGATCACTCCGAAGCCGAATTTCTTTCGAGAAGGGATGGTTATTTCTCTCTCAACTTTTAAGGATGAGATTGTGTTCATTTATGTGTCTAACTTCTTATGAATAGTGTGCAAAATCTCTATGTCTTCTTAGCGTGTTGGATGCTATCATTTCGGAGAACTAGTAAGTTGAAAATATAGGTTTTGTGGGTATATCTCTAGTAAACCCTCACGAGACTATAACTCGTCCACTAGGGACACCTAGGGGTTCAAAGGCTTGTTATTTATGCTAAGAGTAACCGTAGCCTCGACGACACGGAGTTGTATGTATGTTTTATAATTATTTTGTTTGATTTGCTCGAGGACTAGCAAAGTCTAAGTGTGGGGGAATTTGATAGGTGTCTAAAACACCTTGATATTTATCTATAGTTTATGCTTTCTTTGCGAGTTTTCTTGTAAATTATGTATCTTATGTTTACTTTTAAGTGTTTAGGTATTTTGGAGTCATTGGAACAAACAAAGAAGAAATAGGGCAAAAGTGTCATCTCATGTGCAACTGCTATTGGAGGCGAATTATTTCTCATTATTTGCTTTTATTTCTTCATCTCTGTCTGAAAGGCATGACAACTTTAGTGATGAGGAGACATTGAAGAGAAGAAGTGAACTTGAGAAGTAAAAGATGGTTGTTGTTGGTGAAACAATTCAAAGAAGAAGAAAGAGTCCATTTGGAGCGAAAAAGAGCAAAAAGACCAATTCACAGGCGAGCGAAGCTAGCTACGGTTGAGCAAAGAAGTGAATAGGCAGTCGGTTCCGCGAAACTGACAGGCCAAATGAGATCTGGGCAACCCTTATCCAAAGCAATGGGGTGTCTTTATCAATATTTACTCCTACACAAAACCCAAATTGCAGAGAAGATTTATTTCTTCTTATCATTAGTTTTCTTTTACTCCAACTGAAATTCAGAGAAGAGAGAAAAGCAGTTATGGTGGCTGTTTTGTCTGAGAGTTTAAATCAGAGATGAGAGAGGGGATCGATTAGGGTTCAATGGAGGAATTCGTGAAGATGCAGATGAAGTAATTAGAGATTCGAGAATGGGGATGTGATGGTTTCTGAATTCTTATTTACAGTTAGGGTTTTGGTGCGAATCTGGAATGAAATTGATATGAAGATGAGAGAATGAAGAAGCTTACTATCATAGTGATCGATTTGAGAGGTGGTTAAGCTTGGGTCGAGGTTGAATTAGCTGCTAGTGTTGTTGATTGAGAAGAAACATGAACTAGGGTTTCTGTGATGTTTGAATTTGAAGCTCTGAGTTGAAGATTTGAGGTGATTGAAGTTAGGAATGAAGGGGTTTTGAATTGAGAAGGAATTAGGGCTCGAAAAAATGGGTTTCTGTTGTGACAGTCGATGGTTGCAAATTGGTTGTGGTGCTGATCCATGGAGAATGGCAGGATATGGTATTGGTGGTGTTTTGCAGTGGTGCAGCAGGGAATGGATGTTAGTTGATGATGGCATGAACTGAAATTTGGTGGATTTTGGTGGATTGTTTTCTATTCTAGTAGGTGGTCACAACTGAAGCTTCATGGGCACTGTATGGAAGAAGTAGGGGATGGAATTGCAGCTACAATGTTGTGTTTGATGAGCAATTGCAGGTGCAAGACAAGAGAGTAGGTGGTGGTGCACTCAGCTTAACCATATTGCAGGTGATGGGTTTGTTCATTCAAGATGGCAGGAGGTGATTGAGGTTGAATCGGAGATGAAATAGAAGGTGGAGTAAATATTGCCTGCTATAGACTGGTTGAGCTCATGGTGGTTCTGGTAATGTATGAATTATGGAATGGATGCAGTGATGCCGAAATGTTAAGATGGATTCAAGCTACAGGGAGTTTATCAAGAGTTGGATGCTGTGGAGAAGGACAATGTGAGATATGGATACATAATGGCTCTGCAGTGGCTGTAAGAGCAGTGTTTGTGTTGTGTGTTGTTGGCTTGAAGTTGAGCTCGAGTCGATGAAAACGAGACTGTAGTAATGAAACTGTGGTTAAGATATTTACTTGAACTGGTATTGGTGTTGCAGTGGAATTGCAGGGAAGAAACCAGTGTTACTGGGACTTGGTATGGCTTTGCAGACTTGAGCTGATGAGGTGTTGGTAGCTGTGCTTGGAACGCATGAATTCTGTGGTTGTTTACATACATGGGAAGAGTTTGTATGGCAGAGGCTCGAGCAAGTGATCAATAGGAATTGAAATTGAATGGTGGTGATTATGTTATTGGCTGAGATGTTGATTATGTGCTATTGCTGCCATGGGATTAGAGATGCTATTGTTAAGGGTTGGAGGTCAGGTGCTGGGTATATCTGGATTGCAGGTAGATTGAGATGCAGGGCTTGATGAATTTGAGTTAAGCAGCTGTTGCAGAAGATAAAATGCAATACAGAGCTACAACAGGTAGAGATGATTGTGCTGGTACTTTACAATGGCAGCAGCATGGCATGAAGGCAATGCTCAGAGGGACTGAATTTGCGCAATGGGAGCTGATATGAAGTGTTGCAATTGAATGGGAACTGAAATGAGAACAAGAAACAAACGCAGCAAGAGAGAGTTGCAGTTAGGTTACAAGGAAATGATGCAGTCTTGGTGGCTTGAATATGCTTACTTGATGAGCAATTGCAAGTGATGGAAAGTGGAGTTGTAGCTACAGATGTTGTTGTTGCTGGTTCTGAATTTGGTGGAAGGAGATATTGATAAGCACGTATGTGCTACATTTTATACCCATATTTATATTAACTAGGACTCAATATTTTGTCTAATAATATTATTTTAGTGCTTTTGCAGAAAGTACGAACAAATGCAATCACCCGGAGAATAAGTGTCCGATTGGAGGCCAGAATGACGTTTGCTACTCACGGCACAAAACAGAGAATTAATTGTGGTTTGTCAGGTTAACATTCGCCACACTACCTAATCAATTATGGCCAGGGAATGAACAAAAAGAAAAGGAAACGAAGAATTTCTATTGTGGCCATGTGATGTGCTGTTGAGAATTTTCTTTACTTAATAAGTACGTGTCATCCGCTGGAGGTGGAGAAGAGATAGTGGATATCTCCAGCCCATCCACCATGTCTCACTTCTTATCAAAAACAATGAAACTCTCGAGTAACGAAAGTTTAGAGAGTCTCGTTTCTTAAGCAGCAGGTGGCTTTTATACCAAAGAAAGGGATCCGAGTACGACCTTAGGAGGGTGTTTTCATTTCTTCAAGCAGCTGCTACCTTATTCCACTTCATTTTGCAAGACCGGACTTCACAACGGAGATACAGAGCTGTTCTTGAGATAGTGACGACTTGCCGCTGGTGGTGATGAATTATTTGTCGGTATAAAGAAGATTAAGGAAGGAGGTCAACAACTACAGTTCTTCAACAATTTCGTGGTTGTGTTCGACACGGATTGAATCGGCTGGTGCTGTCTCGGCCGTTGGGTCAAGCGAAGGTTGAACGGATGGATTTTATATGAACAACAAGTGCAGGCAGTGTTGGTGACGGTTAGTGCGAGTTTTGTCTGAAACAAATGGGTGATGTTGATGTTTATATTAAGAAGATGGAGTCAGTTTTCCGTCAGCTGGCACTGAAAAAGATCAGGTTGAGATGGTTTTGCCGGTAAAGGAAGGTGTTGTTCCTGATGGATCTTGGTCGTGAATCGGTGAAAAGAATAAATAACCGATAGGGAGAATAAACTGCCTGTAGACAAACTCCTTGAGATGCTGGTGGTGATGATTTAACAAATGGGAGTTGTGTGGTGCTGAAAAGCTTGAGCTGGTTGCAGTCGGGCTGTGTATGCGAAAGAAAGACGAAGACAGTGGTTGAATGTGACAGAATGGTAGCTGTGGCTGAGACTCAGAGGGTCAGGAAGCGAGAACTGCAGTCTATGGACAGTGTTGCTGTCAGGGTTTGTTGACCTGCAGTTTCCGTGAAGGTACAGAAAGAAATCTGGAGTATGTGGTCATTTCGGGTTCGTTTTGAATGATGAGAACGGCCAGAAAAGCAGCTGAACTGATGCTGCCGCTGCCGTTAACTGGTTGGACGAATGGAGAGGATTAAGAGCTTGCTTTGTGTCCGATGGGAATGAGGAAGAATGGACGATGATGCTGACGCTGAGATTGATCTCTACTAAAGGTGTTGCTGCCATGACCTTTGGCAGAGATGATGTTGTTGATTTTTGCACTGGCGTGAAGGAGATGGAACCAAGTTCCAGGACCTGATGGCAGTCGGTGGTTAGACGAACAGAATTTGGAGTTGTAGAAATTGACGTTTAGTCCCAAAGTTACTGGGCTTAGGACGCTTTAGTCCATCCATCTGAAGCCCAGTACAATTTAATCCAAAAAAACCCCGCCCAGAACAGTTTAGTCCAAACTTGGACGATTTAGTCCAAAACCGCGTACGAGTCCCGAGTTTCCGAGTTTTGGATATACCATAATTAACCTCGAACGATTCCTTCTATATAAACTGTGATTTTGAAATCGAAACTTTTGGATCTGAAACTTCAATTTAAAACAGGATGCAGCTCAGAGATGATTTGTGAGGCGATTTAACAGTTTCAGAGAGATTTTGATCGTTTCTTCATCATACTTCAACTCAGAATACGTTCTTAGTCCAGTAACTTTAACAGTTTCAGAGAGATTGGTTTGTTCTATAGTCCAAAATTCTTAATCTCGGGTTTGAAGAAACCACAGAGTGAGAGATAGATCGATCCAGGATTAGATTGGATTTTGATTTCTAATGGAGCAGAATTCAACTTGAGTTAGTTTTCTTTTGGTTGTATTTCATCTAATTTTAGGTTTTGTTTCGATTTTTAGTTTTTCCGAGTTTCGAGTTTATGAGTTGATGATATCAATTTGTATAATCTTGAGTTGATATTTTGTTATATACTAGCTTTTTGATTCTCTTGATGATGATGATTTCTTTGTAAATACTAGATAAATTCGATTTTTGTTACTTGATGTTGATTTTTTTAGTTTTATGATGCATGATAAGAAATCGACGGTGATACTATATCCTAGTCTTCTATTTTTTGTTCCATTAAGATTCGGAGCTTAATTGATGGAGTATTTTTATCTAGGTTTAACGTTAGTTGATGTTTTTTGGCATTTTTTAAATGTGTACTTTCATGTACACCGTTTATTTTTTATGTTTTATGAATTTTGAAGCTTAAGATGTTTTATTATCATTTCTTTTGTAATATGTAGGGGTTCCAAATAAGCCCTGACAAGTTCATTAATGCCTGTTTTGAATCATGGTGAGCATTCTGCTTTTTTTCGTGTTAATACTAAAATAATCGTAGAAGAATTGAAGCATTTAACATGCAAGCACTGGAGGTCTTTGTCTCCTGGGAGTATATGTTTCAGTTATATGGACAATGCTCAAGTAGTTTATGTGACAGGTGATATACAACTTCAAAGCTTAATTGGTTTCATGATTCTTATCGATAACGAAGATGTGTATTTGCGTGTGGGAATAATTTCGAATCATACTTCTCGTTCTAAGTATGGTAGTAGCAGTAGCAGTAGTTCTGGTTCTAAGTCTGGTTGCAGCAGTAGTTCTGCTTCTTGTTCTAAGTCCGCTTATGTAACTGAAAGTCCTAAGATGGTAAGGGTGTTAGATCATGATGCAGACAAGGGTAAGCCTCTTATTATCGATGAATGGAATTATATATTTGACGAGATTGGTATAGAATTCGTGGGTGGTGTTAAAGCTGTTAGGATTGCTCTTGATGAATACAAGATGGCTACCGGTCACAAGCCTATTATTCTTAAAAATGATAGAACTCGTTTTTCGCAAAATGCGAAGAAGATGGTTGTGCTTGGAGGATTCATTTTGGGCTGTGAATGGTGATACTTCTCGGTTCGTCTTTGAAAGATTCTAACGCTCACGGGTTAGTGGTTTTCATACTAGTCCACATTCTTTGAAATAGTTAGTTTACTTGCTCTGGTTAGTTTTTATGTTGATTTGTTTTAGGTGTACATTGTGGTACACTGCTACGAGTAGAGTGCTGAAGTACCAACACATGTAGATCTTGTTGGTACTTGTAACAAGTATATGTGGTGCACTGCTACGAGTCTTAGATCTTGCTCTGGTTAGTTTTTATGTTGATTTGTTTTAGGTGTACTCTTCTCGTCCATACCAGCTTTTTAACAATGTATCCATTTGATGTTGGAGTTGTAGTGCTGAAGTACCAACACATGAAACTGCTATGAGTCACCCACTCCTTAGTCCTGTGGTGTACATTGTGGTGTACCTTATTAGTTTGTAGTTTTTATGTTGATTTGTTTTAGGTGTACATTGTGGTGCAGTGTACTTGTTGTACTCTTAAAATACATGTTCTTGCTTGGTTTTTGTTTATGTTCATATTGTTGTTTTTGAAATCTTATTAGGTGTTAATTGTGGTGCACATTACTTATTCCATTTTATTTATTTTTGTGTAGTTGTGGTGTTGGTTTGAGGTTGAAGAGTCCTGCGGTGACAACCAAGTTAATCAAGCATTTGATCGCTGACAATTTACAGGGTGATCCTAGCTTAAAACCCAATCAGATCATATCACTTTTCAAGAAAACTTATGGGTCCAATATTAAGTATCACCATGCCCGTAGAGGGAAAGAAGTTGTATTTGAAGAACAGTATGGCGATGATGAGAAGTCGTATAGTGATTTTACTTGGTATGTCAAAGCAATTGAGGAAACTAATCCCGATAGCTATGTGAAGTTTGAAGTTGAGGATGGAACAAATAGATTTCAGAGGATATTTGTTTGTTACGGTGCTTGCAAGCATAGCTATAAGTATCTCAGGCCCATGATTTACTTGGACGCTACTTTTCTTACTGGTAGATACAGGGGTACTCTTATGGCTGCAACATGTATCAACGGAAACAATGAGTTTTACCCATTTGCTTTTGCCATTGTACAGTCTGAAAACAAAGATAATTGGTTTTGGTTTCTGGAGAATCTTCAAAAACTATTGTCGATGGTCGATAATCGTCCGATTGTTTTCCTTAGTGATCGTGGAGAAGGACTCTTGCAGGGCATTCCAAAATATTTTCCTAATTCACATCACAGCTATTGCTTTTATCACATCAAATGCAATCTCCCCATTGGATCAGGTGATGCGAATTCGAAGCCCGTTCTTGATTTGTTTTACAAAGCTGCGTACTCTTACACACCAGCAAACTTTGAAGAAGCTTTGAAGTCAATGCATGCAATTGGAGCTGGGCATGTTGCTAACTATATCAGGACTATTCCAAAGGAGAAATGGGCAAATGCGTTTTTCCCTGTATGCAGATATGGTGCTCACTCTTCAACTCTTGCTGAGTCCTTCAACAACTGGGTTCTTCCTTTTAAAAAGTTGCCTGCATTTGTTCTTCTCGATGCGATACGGTGAGTTTTATGTTTAGTTTTTTATTTATGCAACTATGTCTACATTGTTTTGCATACATGTGTTTGCTTTGATCTGTAGATACATGTATCCAACTGTGTGTACATTGTTGTACACATTGATTTCCTTGATGTGTACATTGTTGTACACATGTTTTATCTGTATTCCTTTTTGTTGTACACATGTTTTTGATTTTATGGTTTGTGTTTTTATCATGTCAGTTTGAAGGTTATGGACAAAATGTCTCAGAGAAGGATACTAGGTCCGGAAACATTCAACACTAGGCTCACTCCTGAATATGAGGCTTTACTAAAGGAAAACATCGACATTGGTCGTACTTGGACCGTTGTTCAGTCCATGGAAAGATTGTATGAAGTCAGGTCTCCCCGGACTCATTATGTAGATCTATGGCAGAAAACTTGTACATGTCACAGGTGGCGAGTTAATGGTTTTCCTTGTGCACATGCTTGTGCTGCAATTCAAGCTACTAGAGAAGACATCTATGATTTTGTTGAGCCATACTTCACCACCGAGTGGTATAACAGGACATACCAGGAGATCATCTTGCCAATCCCCAATTATGACAAGCCGCAGACTTATGATCCTAGTGATAGGGTTATTGTTCCTATTCCTGTTCCTCCACCAGGTAGGCGAAGAACACAACGAATCAGGCATCCTTATGAGAAGCAAAAGAGGAAAATGATGTGCACAAAGTGCTTCACACTTGGTCACCACAACAGAGCTACCTGCCCCATGATTTGATGACTTTTTCTATGTTTCATTTTTTCAAAAGATTCTATGTGTTTGGTCTTTACTTTTGGTAATGTCTTTTCGATTTTCTTTGGCGTGGATAATAAGTGCCAGGACATGTGTACCATTACACCTTGGTGTACACCTTCCCGTGAACTTGATTTTTATTTCTTCTTCTTTTTACATGTGTACCACTATGTACACCTTGGTGTACAATGGATGCTACTAGTCTATTTTGTTTAGTAATTACTTATTACTTTTGTTATGTTCAATTTTTCATTTCTGCATGATATAAATTTTTTAGTAATTACTTATGTCTTTCATTTTTATACTTTTGATAAAGTATGAAAATCTTTATGAACATGTGTACCTTTATGTACACCTTATGAACAGTTTGTGCTATGTCAAGACTGTGTACAATCAAGTACACCTTGATTTCAAAACCCGAAATATACATTTCAAATGGTAGTGACAAGTCATAAATTTGTAACATCAATAACATCAATATTGAAAACTAATAAGATTTCAAACCAACAAATTTCCAACTAATAAAAATATTAATTCAAGGTCTTGAATAGTCATAAACAAAGTTATAAAAATTTCATAAAATTTCCGGGATCGTATAAAGAATGGGAAGTTAAGCTGACCTAAGCGAGACTATAATCCTTTGATCATCACATTGATGATCGAGAGAAAATAACTTTGCATAAAGAATGGATGAAGGTTCTTGATCGGAATGGTCGACCGAGTGCAACCCTTCTCGAGCAACCACGTTGAACTTTATCAAAAGAAGCTTTGTATGCACGACTAATGGCAGCCATTATCGGTATGGGAATGGATGGGAGGTTAAAGGTTAAGATCGATGCTAGAAAAAGACGAAGAGAAGATTTGCGAGAGCTTGAGCGCAAATTGCGGAAGGAGAAAATCAAAGAAGTTGCAGAGAGAAATTAAAGTACACGAGGTCATTTAATGCGAGAAGAGACATGAGCGGTCAAGAATAAATATAAAGATCGATCGCGGCAAATCAAAAGCATCGCTCTCATGATATTCTTCCCTTCGCAAGAAAAGTATGAGGAGACAGGAGATGCAAAACAATCAAGTACACCTTGATTTCAAAGATTAAAACAACAGATTTTTCCTTAAAAAATATTCAAGGAAAAAGAGGCAAGATTTCAAATGGTACGGGGCTCGCGGGGTGACAAGTCATAAATTTGTAACATCAATAACATCAATATTGTCACCCACTAAAACTAATAAGATTTCAAACCATGGAACTAATTAATAAAAAATTTCTTTTAAGGACAACTAATAAAAATATTAATTCAAGGTCTTGAATAGTCATAATAAATTTCAAAAACAAATTTCCAACTAATAAAAATATTAATTCAAGGTCTTGAAAAAACAAAGTTATAAAAACTGAAATTTGATTCTGTTGTATGCAAAGATAGAAAATGTTTAGAAGCAAGCAATTCACAAATTGATCTTGGATAATGAATTAGGAAAATAAACTCTTCTTCCTCAATGGATTCTTTTCCATACTCAGCGCCATCGCTTGTGCGCTTCATCGATTGCTACATCCCACACCTGTTCATAGTATCCGACTTTTTCAAAGATCTTTGCCACCAATGTCGCTCTCATATCCCGACTGATTTTTTCGGCCCTCTGCTGATCTCTTTCCATACTCTTTCTCTTCTTCATACCTCGTTTTATAAAGTAGCAAGTATACAAAGCAGCAACTGGATTGGTACCTTGAGAAGGACACTGCATGATGTTTATCTCATGCGGTTCTATAGGCGCATCACCCTTTAGCACTCTCTTTTTGTTGAATTCCAACTGCACCACATTTGCCAGTTGTTGTGCATCATTTTTGTAGTGCTCATTTGAGTGCAGCGAGTTGTACCACTTCCACTCCTCAGCTATGAAATCAAACTTCAAAAGCGACTAGTGAAGACCCACTGCATTTTGTATTGTAGAGTGATTGAGGGGGATTAGAAGAACTTCCAAATCGTCAGGCATGTCCCGTATGAAATCTACCACAAGCCTTTGTGTCTCACTGATGTTGTTGTTCTTCACATAGTACTGCAATCAATAATTTGTTGGAAAATAAGGTACACCTAAATCATACCTATATAAAATCTATCAATCAAACATTCATGCAAACACTTAATATAGCATTCGTCAATCATATGGCATACTGGTGTATATCTATGTCCACTCCTAAAAATAAATCTACAAAGGCATACTGGTGTATATATCTATGTCAATCATGTGTACTAGTATGTACACATCATTAAATTATCTATATATGACATTTTTTATTTGTTTTTTTGAGAAACTTACACATGCAGTAGGACTCATAATTTCGCATCTCATGTACTTCTGGTCACCAGGATGACGGATGTTGTCTCTGACCATTGCATTGCAACGTCGATGGATGTAAAACTGGAGTACCGCTTGATCCAAATACTTGTTGAACATCAGTTCACAAAGTACTTTCCCCACAATCATAACATCTTCCTTGACTGTTGGATCTTGGAGCCTTGTTAGTTCCCAAGCTACAGAGCTGCATAATCATAAAGGAAATGTTAACATGGTGTACATAGTGGTGCACATAAGCTTTTTTCAATAAGATTCAATCATTCATATAGTACGAGGTATTGTTTTGTGAACTTACGTCAGGCTTGCATAATCGAAGAATTTCTGTACCCTTTTCTTGTCCGGTCCTGTGTCCATGGCATGGTAAAGTGGTGATTGACGGATATCTGGCAGTGGGCGATAAGGATGATACTCATTGTCCTTTCTCTTTTTCGGAGCGGGATAGAGTGTTTGTTCTTCGTCCTCAAGTTGGATCCTCTTGCCCTTTTCAACTCTTTTGACATCCATTTTCGGCCTAACTTGTCTGTTTTTGCCCTCGGCAGTGAAATCAACGTCAAGTTTTTTCTTTGCAACTCTCTTTGGTGGTGTCTTGGACACCCTGCCAGCAGCTCTTGTCTTCAACATTTCTGCTTCCTTCATCCTCCCAGCTCTTGTCTTTCTTTGGTGGTGTCTTCTGCTCTTCTTGACTGCTAAAAAATTCATCTCCATGTTGTTGGATGAATTGCACTGCTTCAGCAACAATCAATTCTCTTATGTCTTCTTTGGATAATGATCTCTGGGACGACTCTTCTTTAGGATCTTCTTGGCTCAACAATTGAAAGCTTGGACATTCGTTGATCACGGTTGCCATCTTTTCCTTCACGTCAGACGCTGCCATTCTGTAACAACCTTTTTCAAGCTTTATGAAGACACTTTCAGACAAGTTGTCTAGAAGTTCCTCAATTGTTGAATAAGGATCATCCAGTTGATCTTCTCCTTGAGTGAGTAAAAGCACATCTCCTTCAACCTAAGAAGATGCCTTTAGGGTCCAAATGAGCTAAGGCTTCACTGCGATGATTGAAGCCTCATCAATTTCAACTGTTTGAGTTGCAACATGGTCTTCTTTATATGCAGATGTCTCTGGCAGAGAAGTGCTGAAAAAAATGAAATTTTTGTTAGGTTCTACAGAAGTGTACATCTTTGTACACACACATATACATAAGAAATCACTAAGGTGTACAGCTTGGTACACATAAAAAAAATGAAATTTTTGTTAGGTTCTACAAAAGTGTACATCTTTGTACACACATATATTACAAAAGAAATCACTAAGGTGTACAGCTTGGTACACATATAAAAATGAAAACAACTGCGAGCCTAACAAAAAAATATTTTTTTATACCTCGGTTTGTTAGCATTTTCAGACTCAACTTCAAGCCTTGTTCCATCCTCTTCTTCATTTGACTTTGACAGAGGACTGCTGAAAAATATAATTTTGATTGAATTTTATCAGTGGTGTACAAGTATGTACATCATACAACATACATGATACAAGTATGTTGATACCATACCTCGGCTTGTTAGCAATTTCAGACTCAACTCCTTTGTCATATTCACTTCCATCATCCATATCTTTTGCTTCATTTCCATTATTGGTCTTTGATGAAGGGGAGCTAAAAGATGCAAGTTTAGAGAAAAGGTATGAGTTATAACATCTTTGGGTGTACAACTATCTACACACATAAAAACAAATGACTGCCACATTTAGTAAGAGTGATTTTATACCTTCGCTTTTCAGAATTGGCACCCTCGTCATCACCACCATGCATATCACCACCTTTGGCACCTTGGTCATCATGATCATGCATATCACCACCTTCGCCAGCACCACCCTGCATATCACCACCTTTGCCACCTTGGTCATCATGATCATGCATATCACCACCTTCGCCAGCACTACCCTGCATATCACCACCTTTGCCACCATCATTGTCATCGTCATCGTCATCACTATTATCACCTTTGCCACCATCATCGTCCTCCTTCTTCTCATTTTCCTGTTTCTCCTCAACCTCTTCCTCCTCCTCATCATCCTCTTCCTCAACCTCCAACTCCTCCTCTTCATCATCCTCTTCCTCACTTTGTAACTTTTTGTTCAATGAAATGATTTCTTGCAAGGTCTCAGCAATTAAATCAACATCATCCCGATCTTTTTCCACAGTCTTCAGATTAGCTGAATAAAGTATCTTGGCTTTTTCTTCAATGAAGCTAACAAGCTTTTGATGTTTAAGCTGCATCTCAGAAAGCTCTTCCAATGCTTCATCTCTTTGTCGTTTCTCGCTATGTACTGACTTTTCTTTCAATACATCTCTGTTATTTTCTCCCCGCTCTTTTCGTACTCTTCCATAATCTGTTGCTGTTCATTACTCCAAGCTTTTACCCATCCAGGTTGCATCTGAAAACATGCCAAAGTATCAATATGTATAACAGGTGTACATCTTTTTACACCTGTGTTACAGGTGTATATTGTTGTGCACATGACAAAATTTTCTCACCATTTTCAAGGTGTATATTGTTGTACACATATAGGAAGAAATCACTATCATAAAGAAAGTTATGAAGTTACCTTTTTCATGGCTTCATTAATATCTTTCTCTATTGTATTGCTGATGTCACTTATTACCCACCTTAGAAATCTAGGGAAACCTTGTTCATTGTTTGGCGTCATGCTGTTGTTATGTTCAGCAAACCAATACTGCATTGACAAAAAGTTAAAGAGTTAGAAATCTTAGGACCCAACAAATACAGTGAACAAAAGCATGTAAATTGGTACAACTTAATACTTGTGTAAAACAATGTACACATACTATCTGTAACAGTGTACTCACCAACAGGTACACCGTACAACCATTAACTTTAAGTGGATCACCAACATTTTTCCTTATGCTATCCATTAAATATTTATGTATATGCACTGGCCAGTTGGTTTTCTTCATTCTTTCAAATGATTCAAAGTAGGGAGCAAATTTGCTCTTCGTAATCCCGCTTCCATTTGTTGTGGTAAAAAAACAGTGATGCACAGATACATCGCAAACAACACTACCAAGTCCTCAGCATTTCTCTCAATCTCCTTATCCAACTTTGATTTTAGCTTCATTATACGCAAGATTTCACTCTCCACATCAAGTTTCCCCAACTTAGATTTCTGCTTCAGATTTATTCGGTTTATTAGTGGACCGTATGTTTGCTCGGCCTCTAGTTTTGGCACATTCTCCTTCATCGTGTTCGATCCCACCATTTCTAATTCAAAAATTAAGAACAAATCTTCTGGCATAGTCTCTACTTCCACAAAGTTTTTCTCCTCGGCAGTATTGAACATAAAGACATTTCTTTCTGAATGATCATGGCGGAAATTTTGCACAATCTTCAAGATTGATTCTGGACTCTTGAACCAAACATCATCTCTTCTTCTCCTTTTTCTTTCCGAGTTTTCCTCCTCCTCCTTTTCAGCTTTCTTGTTAATAAAGGCATCTACTACAGGCCAAAAAGGGCTCTCTTTTTGCTTCTCTAACTGAAATTCTGTGAACCAGACTTTGTCACGATCCTTTTTACGTACTTCTCCATCCTTTTCAAAGTGCTTGTTCACAAACTCACTGATTGCATTAAAACCTGCTCTATAAGGTTTGTTTGTATCTACGAAAATAGACGAATGAGAATAAGAAAAGAGAAGCATAGCACATGATACTCATACAAAAATGCTGGTGTACAAACAAGTACACTGTTACAGATAGTGAGTAAAAAACAGACAGAGCATACGCAAAATGCTGGTGTACAAACCAGTACACTGGTACAGATATGAGCATACAACATGTTGGTGTACCATTATTTACACACATACAAGAAAATATCATAAAAATTGGTCTAAAACAGGCAGAACTGGACACGAAGCAGTGCAACAACATGCTGGTGTACCAGTATTTACACACATACAACAATTCTCACAAAAATTGCTACAAAACATACATACCATGAAATGAAGCACTGCAACAACATGCTGGTGTACCGGTATTTACACACATACAAGAAAATATCATAAAAATTGCTACAAAACAGGCAGAACTGGACATGAAGCACTGCAACAACATGGCGGTGTAAAGATGTGTACACACCAACAACAAAACAAGTATAAAATTGCTCGAAAAATATAGAATCGCACATGAAACACAAAAAAGTAGCATGGTGGTGTACAGATTGGTACACATACAATAAATATCATAAAAATTGCTCAAAAATATACAGAACTGGACTTGAATTGTTACCTTTTTTTTTTTCTGTTAACAGTTGTTGAAGCCTTTGAATGCTTTGATTTCTTATTAGCTTCTTGATGTTTTCGGTATGTAAGGCTTTGATGTTGAAGGCTTTCTTTGTCTTTGGTTTCTTCTTAATTGGTGATGTTCTTGAGGTTTCTGCTACTGATTTTGATGTTGGTACTTCTAAACTTCTCTTAGATCTCGTTTTTGGACCTACTGATTTTGGTGTTGGTGTTGAATCTTGTGATGCCGACTTCGATCTCGTCGTTGGTGACGTTGATTTTGCGATTTCGTCTCCTGCTAGTGATGGATTTTGTTCTTCAGTTGATGATGAATCTTCAACTATTGGTGTGTTATTCTTAGAAACTACTTTGTTTCTTTTCAACATTATGCTAATGATGCTTCATAGAATCGAGTTTTCTTGATGAATTTAGGGTTTTAGTCTGTGAGTTTTCTGGGGTTTGATTTTCTCTTTTTTCTTCTGAAGTTTCTGAAGTTTCTGATAAAGCAGAAATGGTGCAGTTAAAGAAATTGTCCGTTACGCCGCTTTAATTGGTTTTTTAATTATGGGCTAACGTGTCGCAATCAGAGAGACTATGTCAGTTACAAAACTGATTCATTTGATTTCACGTGTGCTTTAATAAAAGCGTGCGAAGGTTAGTAGCGTCTTTGTACATTATTTGGATTAAATTGTACCTAGTCAACTAGGTCTGGACTAAACTGTCCTTTTTTGAGCGGTTTTGGACTGAACCGTTTTTTTCCCTCTGGAGTTTGGCTGATGGTGAACTGGGGTTAGTCCTGAGTTATGCCATCGATGGCTTAAGGGTCAGGGAATGGATTCGTATATGGGGTATTGGACCGGGCCTTTGGCAGGACTTGCTAGGTCTTATTTTAAGGCTCTTGGCAACACTATAAAAGCGAACAGAGACTAAAGAAGAAGGGGAAGCCGTTTTGGAGTTAACAACAGGAGGTTGCGGCTACTAAGCCAAAACCAGAGCAGGGAAAAGAGGCGACGACGGCCAGCTGCAGAGCCATAGAGAAGAAAGACGGTTTGAAGTTCCATTACCCCGATTCCGTTTCGATTTGCTATTGATTTTCTTTCATTTGTTTATGGCTTTTGAGAAAGCCATGTTTGGCTAGATTTTTGTGACTAGGGTTTATGTTGAAATCACTTGGAGTTTTAGGCTATTTTAATTGAATAAAAATTAAGCAAAAGACTATTATGATATGGATATGATTAATTCTTAATATTGTTTATCGATTTATCGAAATATGAGTTGTCGCTTCACCGGTTTTGTAGAACCTTTGTGCATAATTGTTAGGATAACAAATATATTTGTCTCATTGTCTGATATTTCATGCTTGGGTTAATTCCTTTGATGGGGTATGCTTAGAATAGCCAGATATTGTTGTGAACCTCTATTTAGTCTCGTGTAATTTTCTCACTAATACAATTTGATGGTGCATGCTTGGATTTAGTCTTTTGATGTGCCATGCTTAGGTGTCCCAGTGATATTTGCGAGTCTAATACATATAATAGGTGATGTCGATAGAACGAACGATAAATAAATATTCATGAGTTATGTTTCATTTCAGTAACCGAATAGAAATAGTGGTGGATACTATAAACCCTGGTTACCGGCTTTTCCATTGGTCTCATTTTATTAGTTTAATTTTATTAGTATTTCGTTTGTAATTTTAAAAATTCAAAAAACATTATTGTTGGTTAATCTTATTACCGATATTGATTACAGTATTTCCACCGCTCTTCGTGGGAACGACCCGTACTTGCCTCTGTCTACTAGTTAGACACCGTGCGATTGCGGTTATTATATATAGGCATCTCCGGAAGCCCATCAGATATGGCTGTAACTGAGGAGGTGAAGCACAATCATTGTGCAACAGCTCAGGCCTGTGCAATGGCCTGAGCCAAGACAAATCAGCTCAATCAGCCAAGTCAGTGACTGACTCACACTCTGACTCGGTGCTTGACCCGAGTTCACTCAGTTGACCCGACCGAGATGACACAGTTGACCCGACCGAGCTGACTCGTTGACCGGTGACCGGGTGGACTTTGCCGGTCACCTGAGCTACTTTCCGGTCACTTCTCCGGCCAATTTCCGGCCATAATACCAGTTTTCCAGCAACAGTTTTAGGGGCATATTTTCTACATGGGTTTGTCTCACATATGGGCTTGGTGGACTTCTATCTATTGAACCTTTGAGACTTGACCTAATTTTGGAAAAGCAAAGCTATTTAAAGGAAAGATTTCTACAACTTATATGACCTATTATTCTTGGAACTTGGAGAGAGCCGCTTTTGTTTACGCAGCTAGGGTTTGCTTCTCGTTTGTTTTTCATCTTCTTCATTATTTTATTATTGATTATTATGATGATGAACTCAAAAGCTATGAGTAGCTAAACACATATTATTGGTTATGGGATAAAGTTGATTTCTCTACATGTTATCTAAATCTATGAATTAGTTTTGTCTCAATACTTTATTGTTTATGATTCATTATTAATATTGTCATATGATTTGTTTGTTTGTTTGGTTGAGTCCGGAATCAATCCGATTTACATTCATCTCTATTGCTAGATTAGGGTTTTCAATACGAAATAGTTGTTTATCCCTGATTCTAAGTAGCATAGTGTGGTTATTACTTGTAGTGATACATCTTTATAATTGCATATGAATCATAACCTTGGTTAAATTGAATTAGTGCTTTTACACGTTTGATGGCCTTGATTAGTCTTATTCCATATAACTTAGTGCTTTGAGGGAGTTAAACTTAATTTTGCTTTTACACTTTAGGTTGCTTTCTAGGAAGAATTCACATATGCATCTTTTAATGTGGTTGTGATGAAATCAGGGAATTAGCGGGATATACTTGCAATCAAGGTATCCTAGGACTTTTAGTAAATGAGAGATTAAATTATCAATTCTAATCATTGATGAAAATACATGTTTGTGAATGATACTATCCCGTGACCAATATCTTCTCCTTATTGATTATTCAAATTATTTTATTGCTTTCAATTACTTTTATTGCTTAGATAAAACAAAAATTCCCCCCATGGTTACTAAGAAACTGAAATTCTATAACAACAATTGCCTCTCTGTGGGAACGAACTCTTTCTTATCACGTACTTCATTTATATTTAGTAGAGTGAGAAAGTGAAATTATTTTTGCTCGGCTGACAACAGGTCAACCAATGCTAAACTTATTTGGAAGTGTGGTATAATCTATTCCAAGATTGTAAATATGAAAGAGGATTTACAAAAGATGTCAACATACTTTGAACACGAACAATAACTCTTATCTTTTATTGTTCAAAGTTATTCCTTAATTACTCAAGGAGATCCCGGTCCGAAATAAATCAAGAATCTTTTAATTAAGGTTGTTAGTTTTATATGCTTTAATTACCAGCAATTAAATGCACATCTCTAGAAAATAAAAATTGGTAATGTGCATTTACTAATTGGAGATTTTTTATTGAGAGATTTCGGAAAATATTGGACAAAGCATTTCTAGGAATTATGAAAACCGATTTGGGCATTTATTGCATATCTTGGGAATATTCGGTTTTGGAAATTCCTTGGTGTCCAAACATCCTTGGTCTATAAATACCCAAGTTTGCATTTCTATCAAACTATCCTAAGAGCCAGGCAAACTTCATCTTTCTTGTTGTTTTTGGTGGAGCCGTCTATCCGGAGAGGAAAGTACCCTAATTAGGCGAAATCTCTTGCGACCGCTCGTTTAAAGACTTATGTGGGATCAAGAAGCTCTATGAGTACCGTTGGTGGGAAACTAGATAATTGCAGTTTATTAGTTTTCGATTGGTTTGATTGACTAACGGTTGTTGAACTTTGATTGCACCTAGTTTGTTTATACTTTAGAATCTTCTCTTCTGATATAAGATTCACTCAAACTAGATCGAAGTGTCGACGGGATCTTTAGAACTGTTTGTAGATATAAATATATCTTGTGATAATCCATTGTTAACAGACTCCGTTCTGTGTGTGATTGATCACAAGAGATTCAAGTGGTGTTGTGCAGGTTTAATTGAAGATTAAAGAAGATTCGAAGGCGAAGAAGATTTCTTATTGGTTTCTCATATCTTTGTGTAGCACAAACCTTGATCGGCTAGGATCCAACTAG
This sequence comes from Papaver armeniacum, assembly GCA_023531295.1. Taxonomy (NCBI): domain Eukaryota; kingdom Viridiplantae; phylum Streptophyta; class Magnoliopsida; order Ranunculales; family Papaveraceae; genus Papaver; species Papaver armeniacum. Next base: position 89,490 of record JAJJWW010017001.1, read on the forward strand.
AATCAGATTTATTCGATCGATTAGTTGCATGAGATCGGCATCGCTTTATAGTTCCTTGGTTGGGTTCCATACTGATTGATGGCAAATCTAAACTTCGCTACTTCGATAGTTGTTGGATAGATTGATCTAACTAGCAAAGGAGTTTATTAGTTTAAACGCTGCATATGACTTGAGATATCTTACTGGAAAGAATCAATAGAGTTGTTACCAAACATATTTGTTGTTCCTTTATTGTTTAGAATACGATCTAAAGGAATTGTTCCAGTGCGTGCACTTATTGAATGTTGGAAGCGCATGGATACTGAAGAAACTGAGTGAACTAGGTTTAGTTGCTTGGTATCAACTATACGAAGTTTTGGTTTAGATTTTGTATATCGGATTAATTCTGAGAGTATTCAACTCTGGACTTGGTCCCGGGGTTTTTCTGCATTTGCGGTTTCCTCGTTAACAAAATATTGCTTTGTCTTTTACTTTTCTATTTCCGCAATTATAATTGTGTATTATAATTAAAAGTAAAATACACAAACGTTAAGTCCGAACCTATTATCAAGTAATCACACTTTGTTCGTTGTATTGCCTCGATCTCGTTTCCATAGACGATCACACAAAGTGTGAATACCGATTTGTCGTATTGTCTCGACTTTGTCCATAGACAATCACTTTCAGTAAGAGGACTTATAGGTGGATAATTTAAAGATTGTGGTGTATTTGGGTACCCTCGTCTTTTCATACTAGTTAGCTTGATTTCGATGTAATCCTTTGTTTTAAATTAAGTGTAATCCTTAGTTTAGTTTCAATGTAATCCAATTTGATCCTTAATTTTAATTTGAACTTTTGTTTTAATCAAATTACATTAAAAAAAACTAAATCATGTGAGGGTTTTTCTTCCAAAATCATCCCACAAGTGTGCAATAAATCCCCCTTAGTCTTGAATATAAATATTTATTTTGAATTCTCTCTTCTACCATTCTATACCCTCTTGCAGGCATACCCCAGGCGGGTTGTGTTAGAGCACTGCTCGGTCGAACTCATAAGTTTTTCCATCTCAAGCTTGTTGTCACTTTTATATGAACAAAAACTATATCTTGATTACTAGTCTACTACGTACAATCAAGTCTCGAATTAGGTATAGAGGTTGGTAGCTGAGTATCAGATACCACTGAATAACCCTCGAACACTGGAGATTGATGAATACATTTGGATAAATTCATCAATAAAGAGGTATGTGAAGACTGAACCATTCTATCTATTCACATGTATTACCATCTTTAAAAGACTATGTTGTATGACTTCTAGCAGATTTAAAATTACAAAGAAGAAATTTCAAGTCAAACTTGTCTTTTTAAACATCTCGAAATATGATTTAAGAATTGCATGTTCTTCGATCCTTGGAAATCTTAGTTCAAAACAATTTATTGTTCAAGAACAATTTTTGTATCATATAAATCATTTAAAAATTTCTAAAATAATTATATTTTATATCTATGGCATGTAAGAGCATTGCTCGGCCGAACTCGCATGCGTTGCTATCTCAAGCATGTTTGTCAATGTTAGTGATCAAAACTATAAGTCTTGATTTCTAGCCTATGTAGCTAAAGGTCTCGGACTAGGATAGAAAGTGTAGTTGAGCTCAAGAACTCCATGGCAATCATCATACAAGATGAAGTACTACTCGAGGAACCGGTGGAACTTCATCGACTAAAAGGTATGTGGAGACTTGAACTTATCTGTCACTCAAAAGTCTATTTACTCTATCTCCTACTCTTGAGACAAAAGTCGTTTAGACGTATAGACTTTCATTATACACATTTGCTATTTCAAGCCTAGTTTAACTCGTCTATCTATTTCTCGAAATATGTGTTGGTAAGCTTTCGCTTTAACCGAATTCATCTTTACCTAGTGACGAAAGTCATGTTATGTTTCAATCACTTTGGAAATTGCTCTGACGAAAAATGGTCTGTGAATAACGGCTATATAACGTTCTCTGAGAATGTTTCAATGATTGAAATGAGAGTTTAGATTACATAACCATTGGTAGGATATAAGCATTGTTGTGGAAACACATATATGTATAAGTCCTTATTCCTTGAACCAAAGTTTGCGAACTTTGTTGATCAAGAGAAATGGAAGTGGCGCAAGCCAAGTCCTTGAACTCAGTCCGCGAACTGGTGGAAGTTCTCACCCGAGAATTTCTGCTGGAGTTTGTGTACTCCTTCCATGAGCTTAAGTTCGCGAACCCAGTCTGCGAACTTGAGTAGGTTATATCTAAAACCGGTTGTTCTTGAACTCATGTTTATATAAACTAAGGGATGCTTTTGCAAACCGTGGCTATAAAGTTCATGAACCGATTCGAGTGAATCAAACCGTTTTTGCTTCAATTGTGTCTTGTGTAGTTACATAAGATCTAAGCAATTGAACAACTCTTTAACTAGTTCATTTGATTTATTTGAACTAGTTATGGTGAAGAAGAATATGGTTGATATGAGAGTGATCATATGGCTAACCATTTGGTTGACTATTGTTGAACCAACAAATGTTAATGTTTGGGTACGGTTCATAAACCCAAAATTGAACATTTCATTTGTGTGTAACAAGCTAAGTTTTCGATCCAACGGTTGAGAAATATTAGCTTGAATCTAATCAGGTTTTCATCTAACGGTGAATATTGAATGCTTTGTTACCAAGCTAACATTGATTGCAAACCCTGATTTGAAAGACGGGGAAACCTAATCCCCACACTTTACGTGTGATACTAGTTTGCTAAGCTAGAGTCGATTCTCCTTTAACCTTTGGTTTTCTTCTTCTAAAACCAAGTTAACGACTTAAAGACTTCATTGGGATTGTGAAGCCAGACCGATACTACTTCTTGTAGTTGTGTGATCTGATCTTGATGTTTCTATCGTACGAGTACAATTAAAATAATTGGCTTGAGATTTATATCTCCGATAGGCAAGATAGAAAAGAAATCACAAACATTTCGTCTCATCGTTTGTGATTCCACAATATCTTTTTTCGCTGCGTCGATTAAGATTATTGTGAGGTGATCAATAATACAAGTCTGTTCTTCGGGAATATAAGTCCGGGTTATTGATTGGTTCCTGTTCACCTTGATTTATCAAAAAACGGAACAAAACTCATAGGTTTATTCGTGGGAGACGGATTTATCTATTCTGTAGACTTTTCTGTGTGATACAAATTTGTTTATTAAAGTCTTCGACTTTGGGTCGTAGCAACTCTTAGTTGTGGGTGAGATCGGCATAAGGGAATCAAGTACGTAACATCCTGCTGGGATCAGAGGTGTAGGAGCATAACTGTACCTTGGATCAGTGTGAGATTGATTGGGGTTAAATTACAGTCCAGACCGAGTTAATTTGGATTAGGCTAGTGTCTGTAGCGGCTTAATACAAGTGTGTGTTCAACTGGACTAGGTCCCGGGTTTTTCTGCATTTGCGGTTTCCTCGTTAACAAAATTCTGGTGTCTGTGTTATTTCTATGCCGCATTATATTTGTTTATATAATTGAAATATCACAGGTTGTGCGTTGTTCAATCAATTAGAATATGATACCTTTTGGGTTTTTGATTTAAATTGATTGACACTTGGATAATGGTCTTTGGTACCATCCAAGTTATCTCTCTTTGATAAAGACTCGCAGATTTCTATTTTCTTGAGTAAAGATCAAATCGAGAGATTTAGATATAAACTCTTTGATATACTTTTTCATCTAGATTGAGTCTGACTATCTAGTTGATTCTCTAGAAAGTATATTGGAGTTTGTCCATACAGATTGTTAAGCGAAATATTGGGTGTGGTTGTTAGACCCCCGCTTTTTCAATTGGTATCAGAGCAGGCAAACACGTTCAAGACCTTACAAGTCTGTGTTTGTAGCGATCGGACTCTATGGTCAGAGGTGCTATCTCTATTAACGTACCACCAGTCTTCGATGGCTCTAGTTACTTATGGTGGAAAATTGCTATGCGAGATTTTCTTCAGGCGCGTGATTTTCAGTCATGGGTATATGTTGTTAATGGATATGATCCTCTCGTTGTGGCAGTTGGAGATGTAAACGTTCCCAAGAATATTGGTGAATACACCCCTGCCGAGATACTTGCTGCAAAGCAAAATTCCGACGGTTTGAATGCCATCATACATGCCATTACCCCGAATCTTCAGCACCCTGTGTCTAATTGCACTAAGTCGCAAGAAGCTTGGGAAATCTTAAAAACCGTTTTTGAAGGTAACACCAGTGAAAAGGAAGCTAGGCTTCAAAGCCTTAATTCCGATTGGGAAAACCTTCGTATGGCAGATGAAGAAACATTTGATGAGTTTAATCACAAGGTGTCTGAAATTGTTAATGCATCTTTTGCATTGGGTAAGACTATTCCTGAAAAGGACATTGTGATGAAAATTCTCGGATATTTTGCCATCTAGATACGATTCTAAGAAGCATGCCATCGTTGAGGGAAATAACCTTGATAATCTCTCCAGAAATACGCTGGTTGGAAAGCTTAAGATCTTTGATCATGAACATTCATCCAAATCTAAGGATGTTGCGTTCAAAGCACTAAAGGACACTAAATTACTTGATAAAAGTAAAAAAGTGTATATCTCTGAAGATGATCACTGTGAGACAGATTCATCAGATGAAGATCTTGACAAATCAGTCTCGATGATCACAAGACAGCTTTAGGGATCTTCATTTAAAAGAAGTAAACGGTTCTCCAGAGATAAGCCTAAGGCATCAGTCAAACATCATAATCGTGTTCCTCCGAAAAATAGGGATATTGATGAAACTGATGACGAGGATATGCCTCGGTGCTTTAAGTGTAAGGGATTTGGTCATTTTGCAAACGAGTGCCCAAATCGTAGAAAATACACTGGGAACAAAGGTCTTGCAAAGAACTCTTGATGAAATGTCGACAACTATGATTCTAATGAAGACGAGAAATCAAGTGTTGCACTTCTTGGTGAAAATATTGATTTTGATAATTGTAGCAATACATACATCAATCTTGATATTCTTTCAGAAGATAATCCAACTATTCTGGAAGATAAAGTTAACAAAATTATGGTGTCTGTGTTATTTCTATTCCGCATTATATTTGTTTATATAATTGAAATATCACAGGTTGTGCGTTGTTCAATCAATTATAATATCCGTCCTTTTGGTTGTTGATTTAAATTGATTGACACTTGGATATTGGTCTTTGGTACCATCCAATTATTGTGATTACATACTTCCTTTGATGGTAAAATTAGCAGCTGGAGCATTTCCATACTTCAATTCTTCGAACAATGGTGATTTATACAGGATATTAATGTAATTATTGCAACCCGGGAGGGCAACAAAATCACTATATATCCAATAATCATAAGAAGCTGCTGCTTCCAGAACCACAATTTGTTTTATGTAGTGGCTCTTATACCGACCTTGCCAAGCATAAGACACCCATGCCACACCCTATACGTGCAATGAAGGCTACCTAGCATTCTGGAGAATCCTCTCTTCTTATTTTCATCTAGTAGCCGGTAGACATCATCTTACGTTGTTGATGTAAAAAAACGTGGACCAAAATGGTTGACTATAATGTCACAAAACGTCTTTGGATTTTGATATGTTGTTATTTTGGCCATATGAATGTACTCATTACAGGCATACATGGACCAAAATGGTAAAGACTTTAATAAACAAATCTGTATCACACAGAAAAGTCTACGGTAATAGATAAATCTGTCTCTCACAGAAATAACTACGAGTTTTGTTCCTTTTTTTGATAAATCAAGGTGAACAGGAACCAATTGATAACCCGGACTTATATTCCCGAAGAACAGCCTAGTATTATCAATCACCTCACAATAATCTTAATCGACGCGACGAAAGAAGATACTGTGGAATCACAAACGATGAGACGAAGGTGTTTGTGATTACTTTTATATATTGCCTATCAGAGATATCAATCTCAAGCCAATCATTACGATTATACTCAATACGATAGAAACAGCAAGATCAGATCACACAACTACAAGAAAGTAGTATCAGTCTGGCTTCACAATCCCAATGAAGTCTTCAAGTCGTTAACCTACAGGGTCTCGGTAGAAACCTAAGGTTAAAGGAGAATAGACTCTAGCTTATACAACTAGTATCACACAGGAGGTGTGGGGATTAGGTTTCCCAGTTGCTAGAGTTATCCTTTATATAGTCTTTCAAATCAGGGTTTGCAATCAATGTTAGCTTAGTAACAAAGCATTCAATATTCACCGTTATATGAAAACGTGATTAGATTCAAGCTAATATCTTTCAACCGTTAGATCGAAAACTTATCTTGTTACACACAAATGAAATGCACGTTTTTAGGTTTGTGTAACCGTACCCAAACATGTACATTTTTTGGTTCAACAGTAGTTAACCAAATGGTTAGCCATATGAGCACTTTCATATTAACCATATTCTTCTTCACCATAACTAGTTCAAATGACTCAAATGAACTAGTTAGAGAGTTGTTTAATTGCTTAGATCTCATAGAAGTATACAAGACACAATCGAAGCAAAAACGATTTGATTCACTCGAATCGATTCATGAACTTTATAGCCACGGTTTGCAAACTTGCATTCCTTAGTTAATATAAGTATAAGTTCACGAATAATCGTTTTTAGATAATAACCAACCTAAGTACGCGGACTAGGTACGCGGACTTAAGTACCCGGAATAAGTTTGTAACAAGTTTACAAACTCCAGCAGATTTTCTCGGGAAGAGAACCTCCGACAGTACGCGGACTGGGTAAAGATGAACTTGGTCAAATCGATTTTCAAGTAATTGAAACATAACATGACTTTCGTCACTAGGTAAAGATGAACTTGGTCAAAGCGAAAGCTTACCAACACAATTTCGAGAAATAGATAAGCGAGATAAACTCGGCTCGAAATAGCAAATGTGTATAATCAAAGTCTATATAGCAAAATGACTTTTGTCTCAAGATAGGAGATATATTAGATAGACTTTTGAGTGATAGATAAGTTCAAGTCTCCACATACCTTTTAGTCGATGAAGTTCCACCAGTTCCTTGGGTAGTTCTTCGTCTTGTATGATGATCACCATGGAGTTCTTGAGCTCAACTACACTTTCTATCCTAGTCCGAGACTTAGCTATAGTAGACTAGAAATCAAGACTTATAGTTTTGATCACTAACATTGACAAACATGGTTGAGATAGCAACGCATGCGAGTTCGACCGAGCAGTGCTCTAACAAGAGTAAACACTTCTATAACAAAATAATCACGTATCATTTGTTTGTATCCTTCCTCTCGAGATCTCCACGTAAACCTTCTTCTCAATATAGCTTCTGGTTCGGGATCTCGCGGAACTTGTCCTGTGTATATTGTAGCATGGTGTTGGCGATCGTTCTCTCATCGTCTGAATCTGCATCCATTTGATCCAGGTGCTTCATAAAACCTTGTTATTAGAAAAATGTTTCCGTAATGCTTGCGCTTCGTCATTTTCTATATTAAGATCCATAATGAACGAAACAAATGAGAACAAGAAATATATTTAAGAAATCAGAAGATATTTGTAGAAATAAAGAATGAATTATAGTTGAGTGTGTCTAGAATTGGTGAAATGAGTGTGTTCATAAAGGTAGAAGGAAATATAGCTGCTGGGTAGATTAACAATTAGCCGTTGCCATATCATACTGGGATGGTCGGCTAAACTAGTCTCGTGAAATATTTTGTCTATTGCGCAAAATTCAGTTTGTCCATCCACCTGGCATAGAAAATGTGTATGCTTGTATATTCTCATTGAACTTGCCCTTATGGAAGAAGTAAAGGATAACTTGGACAATATTGATACGCCAGTCAGAGGGGACGAGTAAGTGCTATAATAGGGGAGGGAGAGTTGATATAAGCGAGATTTCATCTCGCACTTAAGGGAAAAAAAAACGAGTAAGATTTAGTAATTCAATAGTACATAAATAATCCCACTATTTGGTTTATATTATGATTAAATCAAAGAAAGTATAAAAGCGAAGGAAAAAAACGAATAAGATTTAGTAATTCAATAGTACATAAATAATCCCACTATTGGGTTTATATTATGATTAAATCAAAAAAAGTATAAAAGCGAGACAAAATATCTTGCTTTCCAAGTTTCTCAGGTCTCTCCTAAGTTTCGATTCCCCCTCACGTGCACCGGAGAGGACGAGAATCGTGGCTATCATTTCCACTACTTAGCCACGGTTTTAAATCGCATCATTCCCATTGTTTTTATACAAAGGACTAATAGCCTATACAAATGACTAATAACGTGTTTAGATATGCACTTTTTCGATTCTAGAGATAAAAAACTCAACTTTTTGTGATGCAAAGTAGTTTTGCTCTTGACTTCTAAAATCCAAACGTGTCCTCAGCCTAAGATTGCGTCAGGTAGCTAATAGATATTTGCAGAGCCGTTCCTGTGTCCAGAAGGGCCTTGTTCGTAAGGCCTTTTTATAGTATCGAATATTTTATAACAATGGCAAAAAAAAAGCGTCAATATATATTTTTTTAATTTAAAAAATTATAGACAAATGTGTTAGAATCTTTTTTTTACATTGAACGGGTATATTAACGCTTATTTTTAAAATTAAAGAAAATTATCCAATTGGAACCTTCTATTTGTTGATGTCCACGTACAGGAATAAGAATGCGAAAACTCAGACGTTGCATCTGTATTTAAGGGTCTTGGAAGCTAATAAAAAACAACACAAATAGAAATAAAGAACAACAAAGACTCTAGCTCAGTGGATTGAACCAACAGTGAATCAGGTGTTGTGGTCGAATTACAAAGAATTTTTTGTTTTCTTTTTAAAAAAACAGTTGGGCTAAGGGAAAAAGGCCCCTGGACAGAGCTGGGCCCTGTGCGGTCGCACACCCTGCACGGCCTCAGGCCCGGCTCTGGATATTTGGTACAAGACGATGGACATTTACCCAACGGATTGGTGGTCTATGGGAAAATCAAAGGGCAAGAAATATTAGGCGTGTCGCCATATGAGGGTAGCTAATTGCCGAGCTCAGTTTCGCCCTACCAATCCTGGCTCTTCCTTGCATGCACCTAATGCATTTGCCTAATCTTACTCAACCAAAATAATTTTTCGCACATGTGTCTGGTTCATACCCGTCCAAAATCCGAAATCCAAAGTCTTTTCCAGTAGCAGGTACCGGGTCGACTAGAGAATATCTCCTAAGAATTGAACATGAATTTTAAGCCGGCTGTCCGAACATCGCACAACTTGCATTACGAGAAGCAAATGGAAATTTATTTTGAAAAATTGGTTCACACCCGTCATCATCACAAAAAGGAAATTTATATTTTGAAAACAAATGGAACGGATGATAGGGTATACTGGTCTTTTGAAAACATTTAGCCGTTTACTGAATTAATGAAATCCCATATAATATATTTCATTTTTGTTTGTAGAGACATTATGAAATGTATCTTCTAATCTACCGATATATTATCTTCAATAGTATTTTACCATAAACACAAGTAGAAACGAGCGAGAGAGAGGCTGATAGAGAGAGCGAGCGTACTCCCGCGTGCAGGTCTTTGCCATTACAGAGAAAGAGAAAAACCAAGTTCTGTATATTGCATGTCCCCAAATCAAAATTAGGGTTTTCATCTTGGTTGCATAGATTCATTCATTCTTTCGCTGGATCTGATTTTACAATCTGTACATCAATCATTACTCTCTTCACCTGTTACTAGTCATAAGCTTTCGTTCTTGGATCGAATCTCGTAAGTCTTACTTTTCCTCTTCGTCTTCTTTGATTATTATTTACAAAAGTTTTAGGTAAGAGTTCGATTTTGAATTGGGATATAGATTTGTTGAATCGGATCGTTCACATTTTCATATTTTAGATCGGGATTTCCTTTCGATTTGCAGATTTGAGAAAGTGAACCTAAGATTCGTTCAATGTTTTGTTTAGTCTTCGGTTTTATCACCTTGTTGTGAGTATATTTTGTTTTCTTGATCACTAGAATTTTAGGGTTTCACTGTTTGGATTTTCTTCTCTTTTTTTTGGTATTCGACTTGATAATGTTGAATTTCTTGACAGTGGTTGCTAAAAAGTTATAAAAATTGGCGCCGCAACGACGTTCCCAACGCCAAATGGGTGGCCATATACAACAGAGTAATGCTGCAGCTGCGGCAGCTGCTCTGTATGACCATCCTGGCGGTGGGTCCCTACCGGGAACTTCAAACGATGCCGGTGATGCTGTTATGGCACGATGGCTACAGTCTGCTGGGTTGCAGCATTTAGGATCACCGTCTACCACGGGTATTGATCACAGGCTCCTACCAAACCTCTTGATGCAGGTATTGAAAATAGTTCCGAGTATAAGTAGTATATCAAAAGTAGTTCTGGTATGGTTTGTGTTTGGGACATGCACTTACTCTATGTGTTCTGTGTGCTACTATGTCTAGACCTCACGAGAAACCCCACTTGTGAGCCTAAAATTGTTGTATAATGTTGCCACTTTGGCAAAGAAAGTATTTTCATATTTTTTGTTTATAATAGTGCAATCTTTCTTGATCATGTTTTTTGCGAAGACAATTTTCTCTTGTTGTTTGAAATGTGGGTATTTTGACACTTATTTTGTATACCGCGGTAATAGGATTGTTTTCATGTTGTTGAAGGGTTATGGAGCACAATCTGCCGAAGAAAAGCAGAAGCTGTTTAAATTATTGAGGAATCTCAATTTGAATGGGGACTCTAGTTCTGAACCATACACCCCAACTGCCCAAGGTTCAGGAGCCGCAACTACATCAGATGGTTTCTTTTCTCCTGAACTCAGAGGTGAATTTGGTGCTGGGCTTTTGGATCTTCATGCTATGGACGACACTGAACTTCTTACAGAGGTATGCGATTTTGTCATAGGTTTTAGGTACTGTAGCTATTTAAATGATTGGGCTAACTAGAATCAATCTGCCGTTTGTAACACTTTTTTCTTGCATTTATAACAGGATGTTATGTCTGAATCCTTTGAGCCATCCCCCTTTATGCCTGCAGACCCTAGGGGGTTTGATAATGACTTTGATGCTGTGCCTAGTAGACAAGTAAGGCAACCGGCTGAAGCTCCTATGAAGTCTAACGAAAGAGATATTGGCACAAACCAGAGCAACTTGGCCAAGATTAAAGTTGTGGTAAGCTGGTTCCCTTGCTTATGTTACTTTTTTTTTCCATCTAAGAAGTTTCTTTGAATACAATCAAAGTCTGATCAGTAGCATACTAGCATGGTGGTGGAACTGTCTTTAATGTTTTGATTGAGCTACATAGTTGTATATAATACACAATATGTTAAGTGTTTGCATGCTATCCAAAGCCTCTTACTACAAAGTCATTCCATTCACTTGCACCAAGAAGGTTAACATATCTGGTTTCTGATAACCCATTCCTTGCAGACTCACCTGATTCCTCTTTGCTCTTGTTCATTGAATTGACACTAATCAAGTTACAGTTCATATTTAGGGTCATATCTAGATTGCAGTTTCTCTGATTTTCAGAGTTTTGGCCAACCTCTCCCTTGAAAAAATTGAAGAGGATAACATGAGATTGTTGAATGGGTCATTTGAGCTTTATGATTGGGTTGAAGCATTCTAGTCAACATAGAAGAAGTTGCAACTAAGCATACCTGGTGCACCTTCACAGAAACATGGTGAGGTGCCTTTGCTGGCAAGGTGCACAAGCACACACCATAGCAATATGAACTTGAATGCTGTGGATTATAGGGTGTGTCCCGCTACTTTTCCCCCCAAATGGAAAAATTGGTTTTAGAGTGTATGTACCCGGTCTATCAAGACCTTTTGTTTCTTTTTTATATTTTAAGTAAAGTAAGGATAAGATATCTAATCATGGTTAAGCCGTTATGCGAGGTTTTTGGTGAGTTATCTACACACAAACTAGGCGCATGATCATGTTTCCTACTTGTCTTATTGTCTTGTTCGTCTATTGTCCTAGGTGCGTAAAAGACCTTTAAACAAAAAGGAGCTGTCTCGGAAAGAGGATGATATTGTAACTGTCGTTGATGACTCATACATATCTGTCCATGAGCCGAAGCTAAAGGTTCGTTTATTCTTCAAAATGTGTTAGTCGTTTGTATGTAGAAAATCTTAATTTACTGATATGTGTTCTGATGTGAAGGTGGACTTGACTGCATACGAGGAGAAGCATGAATTCCGTTTTGATGCTGTTTTGGATGAGCAAGTAACCAACGATGAGGTACCATTAGCATAGACATCTTGAGGGACTCAAGTTTTTTGTGAATACTTAGTAATTGCGCATGAGTTTTTGTGAATACTTGGTTACAATGTCATAGTTTTCCTGTAAAGGCTGCACAGATCCATATATATACAGTATTACTTTCTACATTTCTAGTTATTTTGTTTTTTTCCTTTTTTTTTGCCATATTTCTTTTGGATAACAAAGTTTGGTTATTGCATATTTTTTGTTTGAGCAGGTATATCGTGTTACCGTAGAACCTATTATTCCTGCTATTTTTCAGAGAACTAAAGCAACATGCTTTGCGTATGGCCAAACTGGTACATAAAGATACTGATACTTCTCTCCTTAATTATAAGTCACCACGTTGTCTTTTTGAATTAGCTTTTGATTTCTTCTTGCTCTTCTTGCTTTAGGGAGTGGTAAAACATTCACCATGCAACCGCTACCTCTCAGAGCTGCGGAAGACATTGTTAGGTTATTGCATCATCCAACATACCGTAATCAGAAATTTAAGTTGTGGCTTAGCTTTTTTGAGATTTATGGTGGAAAACTTTATGATCTTCTCAGCGAAAGAAGGTTCGTGGTCTTTTTCTTTTGCATCTTTCGTTCCATCTGATAATAATGATAATGGAATGACATGGTGTATTTACTAATGACTTTCTTGGAACTGTTGGATTAATTAGATGTTTGCATTTTCTAAGAAAAATAATTCTATTGTTAAATATTTAAGATCTTAAAATTGTTTTAATCAGAAAACTCTGCATGAGAGAAGATGGTCGGCAACAGGTTTGCATTGTTGGGCTCCAGGAGTTTGAAGTTTCCGATGTACATATTGTCAAAGAATATATCGAGAGAGGGAATGGAACCAGAAGTACGGGATCAACTGGTGCTAATGAAGAATCATCAAGATCTCATGCTATTTTACAACTAGTGATTAAGAAGCATAATGAAGTAAAAGAATCTAGAAGGCCAAGTGAAGCAAATGAACCTAAGCCTGGGAAGGTTGTTGGGAAGATCTCGTTTATTGATCTCGCAGGTAGTGAACGAGGTGCTGACACCACCGATAATGATAAGCAAACACGGTAAGTTCTGTCTGCATATGTTTTTTATTAGTACAATCGGTAGACGTGTGCTCTAGATGAGTTCCTTCTCTGTTGAGGCTCATTGCCATCCAAACCCTAGGTTACATAGATCTTATTGATCTGCTTCTCCATGCAGGATTGAAGGGGCTGAGATCAACAAGAGCCTTTTGGCCCTGAAGGAGTGTATCCGTGCTCTTGACAATGACCAGATTCATATCCCATTTCGTGGAAGCAAACTCACAGAGGTGCTTCGGGATTCCTTTGTTGGCAACTCAAAGACTGTGATGATCTCTTGCATTTCTCCAAATGCAGGTTCTTGCGAACATACACTTAATACTCTGAGATATGCTGATAGGTAAAGTCTCTACTTCAATCTTTGGTTGACCAACTCAATACGTTAGTGACACTCATATGCAAATCTGATTAATAAAAGGTAACTGCTGAGTGAATAGGGTTAAAAGTCTCTCCAAGAGTGGGAATTCCAAGAAGGATCAGGCTGCAGGTTCTGCAGCACTTACAAATAGGGAATCATCATCAGTTCCTTCTCTGCCGCTTCCATCAGAGGTTGACTATGAACCAAATCAAGATGTGAAAGTAGCGGGAACAGGTAGAAGAGTTGTAGAGAGAGAAAGTTCTTCTTATAGTGCTATACCTGAATATGGTAAACAGCCTTCTAGCGATCCCACAAACAACCCCTTCAATGGGAGAGAACAACCTTCTAGTTTACCGTCGACGTATCTCTACAATGGGAGGGAACAACCTTCTAGTCTTCCATCATACCCCTTTAATGGGAGGGAGGATGGCGGGGTGGCTTCTAGTTTTCTTGAGAGGGAAAGGACCAACATGAAAAATACTTATGGCGGTCCATCCGGTCAAAGATTATATTCTCCTGCACAGAACTCAAATAATTCACTCGAGGAAGAGAAAGTGCAAAAGGTTTCCCCACCTCGTAGAAAAGTTTACAAGGAAGAAAAATCAGAAAGGCAGGGAAATTTGTCCAGAAAAGATGTCAGTGGACTTGATTCATCCAGTACAGGCAACAAGCAACAGAATGCTTCCGATTCTAATTCGAACAGTGCTGGATCAAGACAACGTGATTCCGAAAACCCTCGTGATGGAGACATCAATGCGATTCTCGAGGTCAGTAAATTTATTAATGTCCATCAAGTCTCATATCTAGAGTTCTCTTTTTAGCCAATAGACTATAATTTTCTTTATTGGCATGTTGTAAATATTTATGCCCTTAAGTTTATTCATTAATACTTCAGGAAGAGGATGCACTGATTGCTGCTCATAGAAAGGAAGTTGAAGATACAATGGAGATTGTCCGTGAAGTAAGTCTAGAGTACAATCTCTATTACAAAATGCATTTTTTGTCTTTTTGGAAAGAGTTCAAGCATTTCTAATGCCATCCTTAATATAATATAAATCAGGAGATGAAGCTATTGGATGATGTGAGTCAACCTGGCAGCCTCATCGACAACTACGTTTCACAGCTGAGTTATGTGCTCTCTCGCAAAGCAGCAAGTCTGGTCAGTCTGCAGGCTCGTCTTGCTAGATTCCAGCATCGGTTAAAGGAGCAAGAGATACTTAGCCGGAAAAGGGTTCCTCGTTGATCTGCTTGTAATGTCCTGTTTCTCTTGTGTATTATTACTAAATACCCTTTTTGTTCAATTTAGCAAAAAGCAAAAACAAAAAACAAACTTACAGTTCATATGTGCATTGGTTCTCCACTGGGTGGAGACGTTGGATCTGATTTTGGATCTCGTCATTGCTGTTTCTTTGTTTGCTTCTGTTGGCGCAATTTCCCAAAAGAGAAGCCATCCTCTGGGAGGTTTCTATAGAGAAA
The DNA here is from genome assembly GCA_023531295.1 of Papaver armeniacum. Lineage (NCBI taxonomy): Eukaryota > Viridiplantae > Streptophyta > Magnoliopsida > Ranunculales > Papaveraceae > Papaver > Papaver armeniacum. The sequence continues at coordinate 104,677 of JAJJWW010017001.1, forward strand.
AGCTGGTGGGTGCTAGTGCTGCTTAGCTGGTGAAGTTGCTGACTAAAAGGTGTGATTCCGGGCATAAATGTAACTCCAGTAACATGGGTTTATGTTTAGGTAAGTGACGGTGTTTGTTGATAACAAATCCAAATTCTGTTCCATTCTAGGGAATAGAATAGGGTACTACAGAAATTATGGCTTTTGATTGTTGGTTAGTCCAGTGTATGTTATTGAAACTATTTGTTAATACTTCCTCGATCTGAAAAGAAAAAAGAAAGTGAAAAGTTGAGCCTTGATCATACATCTGCATCTTCCGTATGCGTGAACAGCCTTGATAAGCTAAATGATCTCTTTTAACAATGCTTCATCCCTTGCAAATGTTTTTTTTCCCCTAAGAGGGGCACAAATGATTTTCGAGCGGCTGGAAAGTCCTATACCATCATGGTATGGCATTAATGGACGAATCAACCTACCTACTGATGTACTGTAACAGACCCTCCTCGGTTAAGACTAAGATATAACATGTTTACGGATCAGGGCATGCAGGCACTTTCCTATCCTCGCTCGGCAACTACTTCCTCCGTCTCCATTTACTTGATGGTTTAGGGTTATTTTTTTAGTCCCAAAATAGGAGAAGGTTTTCATATTTTCCCCTAATTTTTACTAATTCAACAATTTTGCACTCGCAGTGCGAGTTCAAAAGTTGAATTCGCGGCTCCATAGTCGTAGGATGTGGTAGATATGACATCAGCAAACTTAACAGTTAAGTTTTGAAATATCTCTGGAAATTTTGAAATATCTCTGGATGTGGTAGATTTGACATCCTACGACTATGGAGCCGCGAATTCAACTTTGAACTCGCACTGCGAGTGCAAAATTTTTTCCGAAAAAACACTTAAAAACAAGGAAAATAATAGGGAACATTATCTATACACCCCTACTATGAGGCCCATTGAAATATACCCTTACCAACTTAAATTATACCCATAAGCTTCTAAAAGCCCAAATCCGGATTAGTAGTTTACTAAAATGTCCCTAAATAAATACAAATAACTAGCAGTATTTTCATTTCATTTCGTTTTTCTTCTTCTCTCTCCCTCTCTCTCCAGACAGAAAACCAAAACAAATCAAAAAGAAATCGAAGAAAACCGAATAAAATCAGATTTTTAAACACCAAATCAAACACACAAATCAGTAGATCTATACTATTTTATGATCTAGAAGATCAAATCTAACTGAAGAACATAAAAAAAAACAAGAAGATTAGGTTTCAGAATAGATTTACTGTGGATCTTCAACAACTATAGTTTGAAAAGGGATCAAATCGAAGGTAAACAACGATTTTATGTCTCGATTCAGTTTAAATTTTATTTGATTTCAATTTTTAGGGTTTCGTACGTGATTTTGTTTCACACATGATTTCAATTTTTAGGGTTTGTACTTTGAAGAGTATCAAAAACAACAAAATCAACAGCTTCTGTTGATGTTAAAAAAATCAGTAAAGGTAAGTTTCCTGGTTTACTTGTTTCTGTTTAATTTCATAGTGATGTTGTTTCATTTACCGATTTTGACTCATTTACTATTAAATTAGTAGTATAGCAGTTTGAATTTACTGTTTAATTGTAATATAACTGAGGATACTAAAGGTTTTGTCTTCAAAAAATGGAATTTACTGAAGAAATGTAATATGGCTTTCGGTTCTTAGGTTGCAACAAGAAATGTTGAACATGTTTTCTATTTTATGTCTTATTTCCGAAAATGTGATGCTTTAAGCTTTCGGTATACCAGGCCGTCATATGTTATGTAACAACATCACTCAGAGTGTGTACAATACAATACATGTCTAGTGTAATGGATGAATAAAATTGTTTTTCTTCTGCCTGATTAGGGTCGAGGGATAGCGAATAGATTATGTGCAATTGTGCAAGTTCCTATCTTATCTCATTGGCGTTCTATCGTGGTTACCACGTAATATGTGGTTTTAACTTCTAAAACTTCTTTTTATTAATCTATTCAACAGTAACTGATGCTTTTCTGGGTGTTGGATATGGAAATGATAGACCGATGAGGCGCACATATAAGGTGCGTAAGCTTTTGACATGGAATTCCAGTTGCCAGTGCAATTTTTTTTCAATTAGAGGTCTACTTCGGTATCGTATGTGTGTAACCCTTCGCTTATGCTTGAATGAAATATATAAATTTCTTTATAGGAGATTTCTCAAGAAGAGGAGAACTGTCTGCAAGGAAAATGCATCTTGCGGAGTTTTTAAGGAGCCTGCAGAAGTTGGTTGATGAGGTAAAACCTATAACTGCATCTCCATATAAAAATACATCCTCGTTTTACAGAGGATTACTCAGTTTAGTATTTGAAATATGAACCATCTTCTCTTAACTGTTATCTTTAGGGGAAATAATTAGGATTGCTCAGTGTCCTGCCAATATAAATACATGTATCGTTTGTTGCTCAGAACAACAAGACCAACCAGCAAGACGACCACTGTCGACAAGACGCGAGTATGAAAATTATCAGTTAGGGGCTTACGGTTCTGGACTCAGCATTGATCAATCTTCCCAAATGGATCTTGGTGCAGTGGTAGATAAATATAGCACATCAGTAGTTGCTTTTCCAAGTTGCATGGGTCTCTCTAGCAGCTCCTACAAGTACCAGTTCAGGTCATGCAGAGGAAGACATAGGCGATCCATCCCCTGACCCATTTGAAATATGAATAAGTGGGCTTTATATCCGATAATAAATAAATTTATACTCGCTTGTTGTCTATCCTGACTAGTTTATTTATTATCCATTCATTTATTTACTGTCCATTGCCCACTTGGTGTCAAACCCTTTACTATTATAGCAGCATTGACAATGAAGAATGTGGTTGATATCCATTTCAGGGATTTTGTTTCTTAGCTAATTGTTGATGGTGGATTTTCATTTAAGGCTAAAATTGTAAAGGCCAAAATTATGGGCTAACATCTTGCAAAAGATAAAGCCATTAATAAGTGATGAATACTTCTTCACTTTACTAATTCACCTAGAATAGAGCATGTGGCAACAATCCCAGTATTTTGTGAATTAAATACACAAAATTCATCCAGGTTGGAGCATGTAGCAACAATCCCATATACCCTGTGAATTTACAACATTATCAATTAATGCATGACCAGCCTCGTATTTCCTGTACTCATTACCGGTGCGGCATGACGACTGAGTGTTGTTCTCAGCAGAGCAACACGAATCTCCAAGCATTAATAATGAAGCATGTACGAAATACCCATACAGGCTACAAATCTCGGTGTGTTATACTAACCCGATTGAGCACATTTGAACCTGAACTGACCGTATCAGTCTCAGAAACGATCACTACCATCCAACTTCACCAGCATGATTGGATGGCTCAGATTGGATCCATGACCCCAAGCAGGTATTGGAATATTCATTACCGACCCAACGCGGGCACGCATGGTCGGTCTCCCTTGCCAAACCGTCCAAACCAGAGCAGTATGGACGAAAAACCCTAAATTAGGGTTTGCGGCACATTACATGTAATGCAAAAAAGTCTCAACCATCCATCTTCACAGGCATGGATGGAGGGTGTAGATGTAGATTCAAAGAGCCCAGAGCATGTCAACACAAACACCGTGGGCCCGCCTACATACCTGACTGATCGGTCAGGACCAACTATGGTTGGTCGTCTTGATTCGTGCGCCCCAAATTGGGTATGACACACGGCCGGCAAAACCTAATTAGGGTTTGTGTCGCGATCACGAGCATCCATTTTCTCCTGCACGAATGAAGGGTCCAGGAATAGACTAAGCAGGTCCGGTAAGTATCAACACGATCACTGTGGGCCCACATATCTCCACACCCTATCGGCCAAGACCAAACTTGGCTGTACACCTTGATTCGCGTGCCCAAGCTAGGCGTGGTCACACTTCCCAGCCACAAACTGATCTCGACCGCTCAAGTTTACCGGACAAATTGAGTGGCTTAGATCACGTTTCTATGGGACGATGAAGTACAGGTATATACATCATCCCACCGCCTGCACGCCGGGCTGATCGGCCAAGACCGACCAAGCTTGGACGTCTTGGAACGCGCGCCCAAAATTGGCATGATGCGCGGCTTTTGCGGCACCAGATTTCTGTTGCAAATTGATCTCGACCACTCAACTTCACCGGACAAATTGAGTGGCCCAGATCACACTTTCACGAGACAATGAGATATGGGCGCCTACACCGTCATGTCGTCTACATACATGCACGATCGGCCCTGTCAAAATTGTATCCCAAGCTTGGATTCGACCAAGCTGAAGAGTGATGGTTGCACACCTCTTCAAAAACCCTAATTCCATCAACGGTCGCAGATGAGTGTCTCAAATATCATCTCGTCCGTCCAACTTCACCGGATTGGTTATACAACCCTGGTCAGGAGTTAATTGGTCAGTGAGGCGTCATGGTGATCACTACCCGTCACTTTACCACATCATGATGCAGTACCTGTTTAGAATACACACGATACTTCACAAGTATCGACTTCCTAAATAACTTAGTTATTTAATCTAGCATTACATGCTACTTTCTGTGGGTCCCACGATCCACACACTCGAGACATCAATCATGTCACAAACGGGGGATACATCTTGGGGTATTGGTCTCGGCGGTTTACGGCGTGCAACGCGCCATCACAAGAACGGTCAGTAGTCATGGACGGTTAGAGATGACAGGAGAAGTGGGCAAGACTGGTCGTGTAACACCAACACACAACTCCACTACTCCATCACTCCACTTCCTCCACTTCCCACGAGAGACGTGAATAAGGCTCAAATGACTTGTATAAATAGGTTCTCCTCCCTATTTCCAAAACACAAGAACAAGTCCAGACAACAGAAGCAGCTGTTGATACCATCATATTCAAACACCGGAACTGATAGCTTACATCCTGCAAGCCAGTCCAGCTTCCTGATACAAGTCATACATAGCCAACACCTTCACAATCTCAACACCTTCTTTGCTTCCCTCCCTAAGATCAACCCCATCTCCTTCACTTTGTGACCGAAACAAGTCTGGAACGGCCATTTCTTGGTTTAGGCCGGATTTGCACAGATTGATTTCTCGAATCTACAAGCACTCCCGTGTAGTGCATTTGTTTAAGGTTTAAACTCATTTCTCATCCACACACCCAAAATTAACAAAATCGGCAGAGATAGTTTTCACCCATAAACAATTGGCGACCACAGCGGGAGATTAATCTCTCGGTTGTAAAGTCAATTTCTTCAATACCATTCAATCGATTTCGAGATGGTTGGTCTTAGGACCGCCTCCACAGTCTCAAATCCTGATGTTTCCTCCAACGGAGATACCCCTCATCCTAACGGTATATCTGACGGCATGATTAGGAGATTTCCAACATTAAGCGAACTAGCACGGGTACATGAGATTCACACGAAGAACATGGAGCTAATCAAAGAAGCGGTAAACGACATACTTGATCTCCTCATCAAGATGACATCAGAGATGAGCGTTCCGGAGACCTTTACACCGGGGACTAATTCCCCTCAGATCAACAGTTTTACTACGAACCAGAGACCAGTGGATCAGGAAGCGACATCTCTAGTGGAAAGCTTGTGTGAACTCTTGCACCTCTCGAAGAATCAACGGGAAGAGACATTTGCTGCAATTAATAAAATAGCTCTGGATGTACACCTGACTCCTTATCGTCCAGAAGTCCTAACTGTATCGGAAACATCTGTAAATAATATTACATTTACAGAAGACGACATGATGGCAGAGGAAGGTCACAACCGGGCCCTACATGTTACCGCACGCATCAAGGATTCAGAGTTCAGGAGGGCCCTCATAGACACAGGAGCATCTTCGAATGTGATCACTCTCAAGACTCTCAGGACAGCCATGGTTAGCCTATGCAATATTGTACGGCAACCCACCACAATTACGGACTTCGAAGGAAACCAGACTAGCACATACGAGTATGTCAATCTGAATTTATCAGTAGGACCCGTTCAGTCAAAAGTGAAATTTGAAGTCATAGAAAAAGAGCCAGACTACCATATGATACTAGGGAGACCGTGGCTTCATGACAATAAGGTCATCCCTTCAACATATCACCAGTGCCTGAAGACCATGCTAAATGAGGAAGTCATCCGTATTCCTGCATCATTGTCTCCGTACGCACCAATATGCGGAGTGGAACTGTTCGAACCAAAAGAAACTCCACAGGGAAGGTCAGACAAAGTCCTGTGCACCCCACTACCCACGTGGGCTTCAATCCAGGAAGAAGACCGACTTGCATCACTGGGGGCTAAGCACCACGAAACACCTTTTCCGACGAGGCGTCCATCTTTATCCGGTGAAGCTTCAACCCATGCTCACACCAAAAGGGAACGCACTTTCGAGGCAAACCGTGATCAGAAGGGGATGACAATATACCGGCGCCGCTGTTAGAAATTAGCAGGAGAGACTGGCACCCAGTCTCTCCGACCAATTGAATGCTGCAAGAACGACGAAACGCAAGAGGAGGTATTGGACGCTCCGCGACAGCTACAAGATGGCACCAGCTCCACAAATGACGAGCTCGAGACTGTTAACATCGGGAATGAAGAATTTCCCAGGCCTGTCTCTATCAGTTCGACTCTGTCCGTAGATGAACGTGCGAATCTTGTCCAACTACTCAAGGAGTACCAAGATGTGTTTGCCTAGACATACGAGGAAATGCCTGGTCTAGACGAAAAATTGATCACTCACCACTTACATTTCATACCTGGATCCAAGCCAATCAAGCAATCTCCGAGGCAATTCAGACACGAAGTGGAAGAACAAATCAAGAACGAAATTCAAAAGTTGCTAGCTGCTGGCTTCATCAGACCTATTCATCATCCGACCTGGTTAGCTAATGTAGTCCCAGTAAAGAAGAAAAACGGACAGATCCGGTGCTGCGTGGATTTCAGAGACTTGAACAAGTGCTGCCCCAAGGATGACTTTCCTCTGCCTAACATCGACATGTTAGTAGACGCCACCAGAGGACACGGCATGTTCTCCTTCATGGATGGTTACAGCGGCTACAATCAGATAAGGATGTATGAGCACGATGCAAGTAAGACAGCCTTCCGAACCCCTCTTGGCAATTTTTACTATACTGTTATGCCATTCGGTTTAAAGAACGCCGGCGCAACGTATCAACGTGCTATGACGGCAATCTTCCACGACATGATGCATAAACAAGTAGAAGACTATGTAGATGATATCGTGGTCAAGTCAAAGGCTCGAGCAGATCACACCAACGTCTTACGGCAAGTGTTTGAGAGGTGTCGAGAATACAAGTTGAAGATGAATCCTTTGAAATGCGCTTTCGGTGTCTCTTCAGGTAAATTTCTGGGATTCCAAGTGACTGCAGAAGGAATAAAGGTAGACCCGTACAAGACTCAGGCTATCCTCACAATGCCGCCTCCCCGAACTGTGAAGGAGCTCCAGAGTTTCATGGGCAAGGTGAACTACATTCGACATTTTATACATGGTCTAGCCCAACTTACCGTCTCATTCACCCCCTTACTGAAGAAAGGAGCCAGCTTCGTTTGGACTGCAACCCAACAGGAAGCTTTTCGAAAGATTCAACGAATACTATCATCTCCAGCCATCATGAAGTCTCCTGTACAAGGGAAGCCACTGGTTCTCTACACTGCCTTCAGTGACGCCGCCGTAGGGGCTTTACTCGCTCAGGAAGACGATGAGGGAATCGAATGTCCCATATACTATTTCAGTCGAATATTAAGAGATGCTGAACTCAGATATCCCAAAGCGGAGAAAGCATGTTTAGCTTTGATCCATTCCATTCAAAAATTTAGATATTACCTATTATCCAACAAGGTGATACTCGTGTCTAAATCTGATCCTGCAAAGTTTTTACTTTCAAAACCGGTCTTGACGGGAAGGACAGGCAAGTGGCTTCTCCAAATGTCAGAGCTGGACATAACATGTACGTCACCTAGAGATATCAAGGGTCAAGCTCGCGGACTTACTAGCAAAGCATTCCCTGGAGAAGGCACTACTGGCCGCACGAGGATCTTCCCGGAGAATTTCCAGACATCTCTGTTTTGGAAGAAGAAGTGTGGCTCTTGTATTTTGATGGCTCGCCACCCCTAGCGATATCGGAGGGGCGGGCGTGGTATTAGTATCTCCAACTGGGGAAGTATTCTCACACTCCTTCAAGCTGGACTTCGAATGCACCAACAATTCAGCAGAGTATGAATCCTTCCTCATAGGGTTGTCAATAGCCAAGCAAGCAGGAGTCACGCGTTTGGAGATAAGAGGTGACTCCAAGTTACTGGTGAATCAGATGAATGGGGTATACGCACTGAAGGAAGTAACGCTAGCTCCATACCGATCAGAAGCACAAAGGTTACTCAACTATTTTGCTGATGCAACCATAACCCATGTCGGTCGCAGCAACAACAAACACGCCGATTGTCTAGCAACACTGGCTTCCAAATTGAAGTTCGAAGGTTTGGAAGAAACCCTGACAGTAAATAGGAGAACCATAGAATTGACATGGCTATCACAATACAAAGACACCAAGACTGAAGATTGGCGAACTCCGATCATTCAAGGGCTCAACAGCTCACTCTCCCAAGGAAAGGTCAGTCTCAAAACCCTGCATAATTTCTTCATGCTTCATGGTATGCTGTATTATCGAAACCCGGATGGTTCCCTGTCAAGATGTCTTGGGGATGAAGAAGCACAACTACAGCTAAATCGTGTTCACAATGAAATTTGTGGACAATCACTGGTGGTAACACTTTACCGACGACTTCAACGCTCGGGCTATTGCGGCCGAGATGGAGACTCAATCCAGACTACTTCAGAAGTCCTGCTCGAATTGCCAAGCACCGCCACATCAATTGGAAGTTTCTAACGTGAACCACACTGGGGACTGGAGAGAGCCATACATTAGCTATCTCTGTGACGGAGCAACTCCTGCCAATCAAAAGGATTCCATCAAGATAAAGAAAAAGGCCAAGCGATTCGTATTCCACGAAGGGATCCTGTATCGCAAGAGCTTCGGAGGTGATCTATTACGATGCCTGGCTGGGGTAGAAATCCCAGTCATGCTGAAGGAAACACATGAAGGGTAACATCAAGGGAAAATGAAACTGTTTCTCCAGATACACGATAAATACTATTGGCCGACCATGGAAGATGACACAACCGCTTTTGTTTCAAGCTATCACAAATGCCAAATTCATGGGAACCTTGTTCACGCGCCTTCCACCCCTTTGCACTCGATAAGCAGTCCATGGCCATTTTACAGCTGGGGACTGGACATTATCGGGAAAATCAACCCTCCATCATCAAAGCAGCACGAGTACATCATAATTGCGACAGAATACTTCACCAAATGGGTAGAAGCCATTCCCCTGCGAGGGACTACATGAGCAACAATTGCGGCTTTCATTAAAGAACATATCATTTGTCGTTTTGGTGTGCCTAAGCATATCATCACTGATAATGGCACTCCCTTCGCCAATAAATAGGTACGAGAATTACTTGAAGAGTATGGCATTAAACAGGTCTTCTCCACCATCTACTATCCTCAAGGGAATGTGCAAGCTGAAAGTACCAACAAGACATTGATCCGGATCATCAGTCGAACAGTACACGACAATCCTAGGGAATGGCACGACCAGTTACCAATGGCACTATGGGCATACCGGACATCACCCAGAAGCTCCACTGGAGTTTCCCCATACTCACTTGTTTACGGAGCGGATGCAATTCTCCCAGCAGAGATAAAAATCCCATCAGCCAGGATTGCAGCCGCAACCGGGATCCACTGGAACGAAGCTGAAGCCTCTAACTCTAGAGTAGTGGAGTTAGACACTCTGGATCTCAGGAGAAACAAAGCAGAAGAACGCACTCAGGTGTACAGGAATAGAATTTCCAGGGCATACAACAAAACTGTGAAATCACGTATTTTCAAAGTGGGAGATTTGGTCTTGAAAACGGCCAAGCACATCCAACAAGACATGTCTGTACCAAAATTCTCACCAAAATGGGAAGGTCCTTACACAATCACCAAGGCTTACAATACTGGTTATTACGAGATCATTAAGGTGGACGGAGGCAGGCTGGAAGCAGTTATCAATGGAAAGTGGCTCAAGGCATATCATGCCTGACCATTATCTGCTCTGTCAACAATACATGCATTTATTTTCATTACATGTTTGAATCATCAATTATATTCAGAGATGTATCAATGAAAAAACCCGTTTCACCAATCAAAAACCAACAAAATTTATTCCGCAAAGATGTTCAAAAACTTTTGGCATAAATGTCATTAACAATGAGGGAATACAGCTGAATGCGACTTAGAGGAGGCCATCTAGTAGATTATAGTTCCTTGAGAGTATCATCTCCGGTCTAGCTTGATATCTCTCTGTCCTTTTCTTCAAGTCCCAGATCGCCCGCTCTACCTTCTTTGATTCCGCAGCCAGAGCCTTCTCCTCTTCCAAGATAGCTTTCGCAGCATGAACAACGTTTACGAGGATACCAGCTCGATCAACCTTGATAATATCAAGACGCTACCGCAACCATCCCACGTTGAACTCCATGGACTCGCAGGTAGATACCATAATCTCCCACTTTTCGAGGCTTGATTCGGCAACGTTGCGGATAGAAATATTCTCCATCTCAGCAATCATAGGAAGAAGGAAGTTTACCGTGGTGACCAAAGCAGATGAACAGTGCCGGACCACATTCCTGGTTGCGATATGGCCGTACTTTATCCATAACTTTGTGTACAAAGGCACAAACCCCTTCCGCACTAAGAATCCACCGACATCTCGGTAGCTGGAGGATAAACATTTCATGCGAACATCGAATGAAAGACCTGCATTGGGGAATTCATAAGATGAGATACCCAGATCAGCATCTTCGAGGTCCACAGGGGTAGGCGTGTTTGAGTTTTAATGAACAGGACTGTTTAAGTCGTCATCATCGATAACTGTCACACATGTTTCGGTAGGGTATCTCTGCAAGAAGGAGAGGATTATTCACTTGTTCATTATGAAGAACAAGCAATTGTTCAGAAAAGGAAAAGGAGACGAACCGATATGATCTTCTTGACTCGGAGAACACGAGCAGGGGATTCATCATGAAGCTCAGACGCAGGTCGTGCACGTTTTACGGAAGATCCTGGATGGTATGAAGAAGACGATCCACTGTTGTTCGAAATGATAAGGAAACAGAGTTACTACGAGAAAGCCCTATTGTAAAATCGTAAAAGTGGTTCAAAATCTCTACACATGAATATATGCTGAGGAAACCCTAAAGGAAGACTAAAACGATTACGGCGAAGCCTGCTCGATATATGGGGATTCAATACCGACCAAGTCAGGCTTTCTTCTTTTGAACCCTAATCAAGAATTAGAAGAGCATCTGAATACGAGCGATTCAACCAGCAGTGTGTAAGCACCTACGCCCGGGAATCCCAGTAGAAGAAGAATCTTATTCCTAACTCAAACACCCAAGGGAGGAAGCCGTCCATCAAGGCATGTGGTCACGCACGTATGGAGGATTGCCCACGATTGGTCAGAGTCCCTCCAGGTAGACTTCCTTTATCTTGTCTTCTTATGTTTGTATATATCACCATCTCATGCCTACCTCACAATAGCGTAACCATTATGCGCTAGGCAGGGGACTTAATGTTGATGGTGGATTTTCATTTAAGGCTAAAATTGTAAAGGCCAAAATTATGGGCTAACATCTTGCAAAAGATAAAGCCATTAATAAGTGATGAATACTTCTTCACTTTACTAATTCACATAGAATAGAGCATGTGGCAACAATCCCGATGATTCTCGTGAATTAAATACACAAAATTCATCCAGGTTGGAGCATGTAGCAACAATCCCATATACCCTGTGAATTTACAGCATTATCAATTAATGCATGACCAGCCTCGTATTTCCTGTACTCATTACCGGTGCGGCATGACGACTGAGTGTTGTTCTCAGCAGAGCAACACGAATCTCCAAGCATTAATAATGAAGCATGTACGAAATACCCATACATGCTACAACTCTCGGTGTGTTATACTAACCCGATTGAGCACATTTGAACCTGAACTGACCGTATCAGTCTCAGAAACGATCACGACCATCCAACTTCACCAGCATGATTGGATGGCTCAGATTGGATCCATGACCCCAAGCAGGTATTGGAATATTCATTACCGACCCAACGCGGGCCCGCATGGTCGGTCTCCCTTGCCAAACCGTCCAAACCAGAGCAGTATGGACAAAAAACCCTAAATTAGGGTTTGCGGCACATTACATGTATCACAAAACAGTCTTAACCATCCATCTTCATAGGCATGGATGGAGGGTGTAGATGTAGATTCAAAGAGCCCAGAGCATGTCAACACAAACACCGTGGGCCCGCCTACATACCTGACTGATCGGTCAGGACCAACTATGGTTGGTCGTCTTGATTCGTGCGCCCCAAACTGGGTATGACACACGGCCGGCAAAACCTAATTAGGGTTTGTGTCGCGATCACGAGCATCCATTTTCTCCTGCACAAATGAAGGGTCCAGGAATAGACTAAGCATGTCCGGTAAGTATCAACACGATCACTGTGGGCCCACCTATCTCCACACCCGATCGGCCAAGACCAAACTTGGATGTACACCTTGATTCGCGCGCCCAAGTTAGGCGTGGTCACACTTCCCAACCACAAACTGATCTCGAGCGCTCAAGTTTACCGGACAAATTGAGTGGCTTAGATCATGTTTCTATGGGACGATAAAGTACAGGTATATACATCATCCCACCGCCTGCACTCCGGGCTGATCGGCCAAGACCAACCAAGCTTGGACGTCTTGGAACGCGCCCCCAAAAATGGCATGATGCGCGGCTTTTGCGGCACCAGATTTCTATTGCAAATTGATCTCGACCACTCAACTTCACCGGACAAATTGAGTGGCCCAGATCACACTTTCACGAGACAATGAGATATGGGCGCCTACACCGTCATGTCGTCTACACACATGCACGATCGGCCCTGTCAAAATTGTATCCCAAGCTTGGATTCAACCAAGCTGAAGAGTGATGCTTGCGCACCTCTTCAAAAAACCTAATTCCATCAACGGTCGCAGATGAGTGTCTCAAAGATCATCTCGTCCGTCCAACTTCACCGGCTTGGTTATACAACCCTGGTCAGGGAGTTAATTGGTCGGTGAGGCGTCATGGTGATCACCACCCGTCACTTTACCACATCATGATGCAAACACTGCATAGAATACACACGATACTTCACAAGTATCGACTTCCTAAATAACTTAGTTATTTAATCTAGCATTACATGCTACTTTGTGGGTCCCACGATCTATACACTCGAGACATCAATCATGTCACAAACTGGGGTATTGGTCTGGCGGTTTACAGCGTGCAACGCGCCATCACAAGAACGTGTCAGGAAGTCATGGACGGTTAGAGATGACAGGAGAAGTGGGCAAGACTGGTCGTATAACACCAACACACAACTCCACTACTCCATCACTCCCCTTCCTCCACTTCCCACGAGAGACGTGAATAAGGCTCAAATGACTTGTATAAATAGGTTCTCCTCCCTATTTCCAAAACACAAGAACAAGTCCAGACAATAGAAGCAGGTATTGATACTATCGTATTCAAACACCGGAAATGATAGCTTACATCCTGCAAGCCAGTCCAGCTTCCTGATACAAGTCATACATAGCCAACACCTTCACAATCTCAACACCTTCTTCGCTTCCCTCCCTAAGATCAACCCCATCTCCTTCACTTTGTGACCGAAACAAGTCTGGAACGACCATTTCTTGGTTTAGGCCGGATTTGCACAGATTGATTTCTCGAATCTACAAGCACTCCCGTGTAGTGCATTTGTTTAAGGTTTAAACTCATTTCTCATCCACACACCCCAAATTACCAAAACCGGCAGAGATAGTTTTCACCCATAAACACTAATGCAAGTTGAAATCTACTACCAGGTGAGGAATATGCAAAGAAAGTTTGTTGGGAGAATGCTACAGTCCTTCAGTCAGATATAAGCGAGGTTGGAGGAATGAACCCTGCTGGTGGATGTGCTAAGATTAAGTGTTTCCTTTGACATAGTAGAAGTCACTTGCTGTTATCTCCAATGTATGGTATTACTTCTCATGTTGATGTAATTATACATCTCTTATTGATAAATTCACGAATTTGGTCCTTGAACTTCTAGTTGTTTAGTAATCCAGTGTTCCACAGTAGTTGTTTCCATTTATTTATTTTTGTCTTTGTTTTGTTGAGCATCAAACCTTTGTTCTCGATAGGCGGTGGCAATAAGAGTTTGGGATGTTTAGTACTTTTGTTGAATTTTTTTACTTCCACAAGTTGCGCAAGTTGTTTCCAGAAGTGTAGTAAACTAATTACCAGTCTAAGCTCTGAAAGTGGAGGCAACTTGCTGAGTTGTCTTCAAAAGCTGGAACCAACTTGATCCACTTTCTTCCATGTGCGAGAGCAACTAGCACAAGTTGTCCCCAAATCTGGAGCCAACTAGCTCAAGTTGCTTCTAAGTGCGAAAGCAACTAGCACAAGTTGTATCTAATTTTACTTCCATAAGTAGAGCCAACTTGCTCACGTTGTCTCTGAAGTGGAACCAACTTGCTCAAGTTGCCTCTGAAGTGGAACCAACTAGTAGAAGTTGTCTCCGGATAAAATTTTTAGAGGCCAAACAAATTTACATAATGGGTACCATCATAAACCACATACACTAAGAGACATCATTTAGAGAGAGAAATAGCATTAATACACATCGCTTAATGGGTTTTACAAAATACAAAGTCTCAGACTCAAAATACACTGAGCCTGCAATCTTTTGGAACCATAGGGTGCAGGAGGACACATTTATGAATATTGACACTGATCTTGATGTATAGAATTGAAGCAAAGTAGAGTGCCCAGAAAAATCTTAGACAATCTTCACCTAATCCGTGGACAACTCGGGCAAGTCTTCTTCTCATCTTATTGATGCTGCAATAAAACCGCATAAAAATGTATAGAACGTCAAACACTGGATCATCTATCAAATCGAAAATGCTGAAAATAGACTGCAGTAATTATCACCATTTCAAATGGCTCTCTATATATGATGGTTAACCATATACCAAAGCTTACCGTAAGAGAGTATCACCACTAGACACCACCACCTCAAAAATTCACCTAAGTTTCATTGTAACCACTAAATCGAGCACCGTTAAGTGATTCATAAAAAATTACTCCATAATATAAATTGAATTGAACTATTTCCATGACCTGAATTGGTTTTGGTATCTTGGTTTTGATGTATGGACACCATTTATCTTCCACATCGGATTTTACAAGACAACAAGCTTGTAATCCATGTATACCATCAAATGGTGGTGACTAGAACATATACAACCTCACTGAAAATGCATTATCAAATGAGTACCTGGCACATGTAATTCGATGCAAAGTCATTGATTGCAGCAACTCCAAAGTTTTAACTGGGTAGCTATTTCTCTTGCGTTCCATTGAATTCCAGAAAGCATAACGTAACCAAGCCAATAATTGGAGTAAGTAGCTAACTTAATAGCTTCTACTGAATATGGAATCAACTGGCTCCAGTTGCCTCCAAAAGTGAAAGCAACTTTCTCAAGTTGCCTCCTAAAAGTGAAAACAACATCCAGTAGGCATACTACACATACTAAATATGTATTGAATCTCTACTGACAGAGAGACATATATGAAATAAATGAAACTGTGACAGCTAATTGACATTAGGAAGTAGAGACTCCATCCAGCATAGCTAAGTCGTGCTTGAATTTCTATACATGTACTAGTTAAAAATGTTCGTACCGAAGCAACATGTATACAAAAAAAAACACGATCAGTTATGCGGACAAGTTAGTTTACTTTTCTAAAAACAGTGAGAAGGAGGAGAAGAAGTAATCTTCACTAGTTATGCATACAACGCCAATGTCGACCACCACTAACTACCACCGCCACCTCCAACGACCAGCACCACCATGTGGAGTCAACTTGCTGAAGTTGTCTCCAAATCTGAGGCAACTAGCTCAAGTTGTTTCAATAGTGTGGAGGCAACTAGCTCAAGTTGTCTTCGAATCTGAGGCAACTAGCCCAAGTTATCTCCGAATCTGAGGCAACTAGCCCAAGTTGTCTTCAAAAGTGAAGGAAACTAGCCCAAATTTGTCTTCAAAAGTGAAAGCAACTAGCCCAAGTTGTTACCAAATATAGAGGCAACTTGTTCAAGTTGTCTCCAAATTTGGACGCAACTAGCACAAGTTGTCTTCAGATATGGAGGCAACTAGTACAAGTTGTCTCCATAAGAAAAAGTATACACAAATGCGTGAACCTGGCTTGAGTCGAACAAACATTTTCTGACATATAGTCAGTTGTGCTACCATTGCACCACAGATTCGTCAATACAAAAAAACGCATCCAACAGTAATAAAAACCAAACATGTCAACCAACAAACAACCTAAAATTATCTCCTTCATAACCTGGAATCCCTCTGCAAGAAGCAAATCACAAAAAATTATACTACATACACAGACTTGATGTTTCTGCAGTTCAATATCACACTAAAGCAACAACGACACCCATCGAAAACTATGTTACTGAATGAAATCATGGTTGTAACAAAATTGGTTGCAGGATTCAACTAATAAAAATCAGCAATTTCTATCTTTAGTATACCATATAGAGCTAGTGAATTGGTTAATATCCGTGGGTGTTTAGAACAAAGTTAATAGACAATAACAACCATTTTCCCTTCCCTTTTAAGATCTCAGTATTTGGAGGATAGTTGTTACCATTTAAAAAATAATAAATGTATTGGACCCCTACGTATGATATATGCACTATGCACAAATAATAACTACATGTAAATCAATCTAAGAAAAGACTTTTCTAATTTTGATGACACGTGCAAAGGAAGGAATTGAATACTTACATAAATTATAAGTTAAGATGCAGTAACTTGAATAGATTTCCAAAAGAGGGATAATACAGGTTTAAAAACCAGCAACTGTGCAACCAACTCATCTCACAAGAACACACAAGTACCTCAATAGATATGCCGCATCCTTGGCATATGGATTGGTTGCAGTAACCACACGTTTTCCTTCGGCATGAACTATACTTGTGGAGTCTCTTTGAGATGATATAGGGGGATGGAGTCCGTCACCATCACTGTTTACGGTCACGAATTCCAACTAGTTGTGCTTTGGCCTTCACAACAACACCTGCAGAAGAAAATGCAAAAATATATTTTCAGAACGTCATTGCTACATAAATTCAAATAGCCAAGATCCAAAACGCTCCAGATTAAAGGTAAAGGATGTTTGCCATTATTCCAACTCATTTTTACCGTTCATATCCACTAGTCTCTACATTTTTGGCATTAATCTTCATATCCACTAGTCTCTACATTTCCCATTGAACTAATAGCATTCAAGCCTTTATTTGCATCATCTAGACTCAAAACAACGATTCTCCCAAAAAAATTAACCGATTAAGTTGCGAAACACTACTGCAACTGCTAGTGGTAAGATGCAATTATTTGAATAACATAATCTCGTACCCTGGTAACTGAATCCAGAAAGTAATTAGTATATTTTATTACCTTCACAACAACCACCAGCAGCACTTCCACTACAAAATTATCCACCACCACATCATCAACAACCATTACCACAACATCCAAAGCTGCAACATCCAAAAAATAAAAAGTTCACTGAATATTATCATAAACATAGGTAAAACACTAATTCGTGAATACATTTTTCTTCAAAGAATATTAAAAACCCCAAATCTCAAAATGAAAACACAAATTATATCGAAATACATACCTCCTCTACCACCGTGACCACTACCACCACCACATCATCATCATTACTCTTCGAGCTTCAATAAAACCCGAGGGATTGAAGTTAAATTTGAGGAACCCTAAATTAATTTTTGTTTGCGGTTACATTCGATTTCTCCACAGTTTCAAATAATCCTTCTCCACCACCACTGCACCATCTCCTTCGGCAATCACCCGCTAGAATAAAGAGATTGAGAAGAGATAGTTATAGATCTATGCTTTAATCATGATTCAAGTTAGAAAAATCAATATGAAATCGACAAAATTAGGTTTATGAAACCTTACAAATCGATTTGAAATCGAAAAATTGCCATTCACTATCTGATAGTAGTGGCGGACGTGACGAAGGTGGTGATGCTGGTTGCAGTGGCGGCGATTGAGATGTTAATGGTGGTGGGAGCGATGGAGATGCTGGTGGTTGGAGGGATGATTTTTTTTTCTATGTGTTCGATGAAGTAAACAAGAACCAAAATTGGAGAGGAAGGTTAAAAGAGGAAATTACAAAAATGTATAAGGGTATTTATGAAAGACCCATGGATAGTAGGGGTGTTTATAACATTCCCACAAAATAATAAGTGTAAATTTTATTTTCTAAATCTTACATCGAGATACAACCTTGTAATATCTAAGGGCTAGAAAGCCCATCTTTACGATGCTGTCACGAGGGTGACCTCGTCACAGCACGACTCTTTAAATATTTTATGAATTAATACTAAGGGGTATGCGTGGACATAAGATACAAGGAACAAAATACTAGGAGATTTAAATATTCTATGAATTAATACTAAGGGGCATGTGTGGGAAAAATTTAGTCTCTAATTTTATCTTAATCAACATGAAAATACTTAAACATTCAACTAAATGGGGACGGAGGGAGTACTAAATTTGTTACTAGGTTCTAATGAAGCCCGATTCCTTCATTTCCGAGAGAAGTCTTTGGTTTAAAGCATGCCCCAACTAGAAGTTCAAATCCCGACAAATGGTTTGCGTAACACAACTCATGGTTTATCTTTTTCAACAATTTTCTCTATGGATAAAGTTGAGATTGGGTCTTCTAGTTATTATACGTCTAGCTTTGCCGTACAAAAAAAAAAAGAGAGAGAGAGAGAGTCTCAGTTAATAAATGGGTCAAATTGAATTCTTATTGGGTTTGGTTCTCGTACCCGGACTGTTTTGGTAAAACTAAAGTGGAATAACGAATGTTCTATTGTTTCTCATTCTTCACCACACATTGGAAAAGAAATGTTAATATCCTTCACTTTTCCGAATAATTTTGTGTTTTTAGCAAGAACATTCTGGATACATTTCCAGAAAAAAAAACTTTAATTCTCTGTAAAATGTTCAATTTCCACAGGGCCTTCCAGAAATATTCAGGAAGAGACAGGCTTACAATCTTTCCTACCTCATTAAGGTTATATCATACATTGATTTCACTCTATAAATTCCTGATTTTGTCGAAGTCCATCTAAGCTTATCTTGTTTTTGAATTTTTGATTTATCAAGGAAAATAAAGATATTATGGATCTTAGATGATGTGTTTGTTGGAAATGAAGCAAGGATAACAGAGGAATTCCACTTTTTAGTGGTAGGATCAATAAGATATGTCACAAGTGTTATAAAGTTGTTACTAGGATTACGATATTGAGCTAGTGTTCCATTTATACCTGGGACCCAGTTGTCTTTCCATACACTAATATTAAGATCATTGCCTACATCTCATATGCTATACTAATTAATAAGCACTAGACCTTTACACAAACATTTCCAGGTCTTCTTTTTTTTTGAAGAAAAGAAAAGATTTTATTAAACCCAAGCAAACATACAGGACTAGACAAACAAACAGACCTCGAGAAACAAGACATCAACAGACTGCAAGCACTCATAATAGTATGGGAACTATAATCCCATTCCCTTAGATCTATTCTCAATCAGTTGATTAAGAATAACCTTTGGAGGAACCAATTCCCACTGATGATTACAATTATTAGAACGTGCATATTTAGCTAACCCGTCAGCTACCCTATTACACACTCTTTGAGCAAACCTAACATTTACTTGTGAAAACTCTCTTAAGATACTAATGCATTCATTCATAAGATGTTGCTCTTCCCACCTTATACATTCACTTTTATGTTGTTGCACAACTTCCAAAATAACCTTGTTATAACCTTCAACTTGAACCTGATTGAGCTCTCTAGTTGAACCCATTGTAATACCTTTTTTAGAGCCAACACTTCTGCATGGTCTACATCTTGTACCCTGCTTGTCCAGGCCAAGGCTTCCATGAAGTCTCCTAAATGATTACGAACCACAAGAGAAAAACCAACAAAATTAGTACCTGGGATAATTGAAACATCAAAAAATTAACTTTTAACCAAGCATATGGGGAAGGCCTCCAACAATTATTAACACTTGTGCAAAACGTAGGTTTTGCAAAAATATAATTTCTAGATATATGATGAATGAAGATGTTATGAGCATAGCAAAAATTAAAAATTTGTTGAACGAGAATCCTAGGAGCCTGAAATTTGTTGTCAAAAACTTTAAAACATCTGCTCTTTCAAATGAACCACATAGTTATCGCATCAACATTCAAAATATCACGTGTCGCTGTTGAGACCAAAGAGGCAGTATCTGTCCAAGAATGTATCCATCTTGTAATATCACCAAAACCATTAGCAGCATTAAGGATGAACTGTGAAACTCCAGACCAAACAGCTACCGCATAAGGACATTGGATGAAAAGATGTGTTGCTGTTTCAGTATAATTCGAGCACATAACACAACAAGAATTTTGTAGAGTAGCGACCCTCTGAAAATTTGCCGCAACAGGCAATATGTCTTTGTCCAGCTTCCATATAAACATTTGGCATTTATAAGGAACCCCTAAGTGCCAAATCATCAACCACATATGTTGCTGGGACTTTGGAACCTCCTGAGAACAGTGCTGACCTAATATTGCCATATAAGTTGAATTGATAGTAAGTTGACCATTTTTAGTAAACGACCAGCAAAGTCTGTCAGTGGCAGGTTGCTGCGGGATGTGAATACTCTCTATATGTTGAAGCCGATCAACAGAAAAAACATGTTGTAACTGATCCATTCTCCATCGTCTATTAACATGGTCAATATAGGCATCCACTGTTTCATTAGGAGTAATTGCAGGAAGTACCTGAGACTGATAATCCTTTTGAGCAACTTGACCAAACCATCGACCCTTTAAAGGAATGGTTGAACCATCTTGTTAGAGCACTGCTCGGTCGATCTCGCAAGTGTTGCTATCTCAAGCTTGTTGTCAAGTTTAGTTGCCAAAACTATAAGTCTTGATTTCTAGTCTACTTATAGCTAAGTCTCAGACTAGGATGGAAAGTGTAGTTGAGCTCTATACTCCATGACGATCATCATATAAAGACGAAGAACTACTCAAGGAACTGGTGGAACTTCATCGACTAAAAGGTATGTGGAGACTTGAACTTATCTATCACTCAAAAGGCTATCTACTCTATTTCCTATCTTGAGACAAAAGTCGTATTGCTATATACACTTTGATTATACACATTTGTTATTTTGAGACGAGTTTATCTCGCTTATCTATTTCTCGAAATATGTGTTGGTAAGCTTTTGCTTTGGCCAAGTTCATCTTTACTAGTGACGAAATTCATATTAAGTTTCAATTACTTGAAAATCGCTTTGACGAAAAATAGCTTGTGAACAACAACTATATAACGTCCTCTAAGAATGTTTCAATGATTGAAATGAGAGTTTAGAATATATAACCTTGAATGGATATAAACATTGTGTGATAACTCATACATGTGTATGTCCTTATTCTTGAACCAAAGTATGCGTACTTTGTTGCTCAGGAAAACCAGAACTGAAGTCCGTGTACCAGTAAGCGCACTGTCGGAAGTTCACATCCCGTGATTTCTGCTGGAGTTTGTGAACTGAAAACAAACTTATTCCGGGTACTTAAGTCCGCATACCAGTATGCGTACTTAAGTGGGTTATTTTCTAAAAACGATTATTTGTGAACTACCTTATATAAACTAAGGAATGCATATTTTCAAACTGTGGCTATAAAGTTCATGGATTGATTCGAGTGAATCAAATCGTTTTTGCTTCAATTGTGTCTTGTATACTTCTATGAGATCTAAGCAATTAAACAACTCTCTAACTAGTTCTCTTGAGTCATTTGAACTAGTTATGGTTAAGATGAATATGGTTGATATGAAAGTGCTCATATGGCTAACCATTTGGTTAAATAATGTTGAACCAACTAAGTGTACATGTTTAGGTACGGTTACACAAACCTAAATAAACGTGCATTTCATTTGTGTGTAACAAGCTAAGTTCGATCTAACGGTTGAAAGATATTAGCTTGAATCTAATTAGGTTTTCATCTAACGGTGAATATTGAATGCTTTGTTACCAAGGAATTAAACTTAGATTGCAAACCCTGATTTGAAAGACTATATAAAGGAGAACTCTAGCAACTGGGAAACCTAATCCCCACACCTTTTGTGTGATACTAGTTGTATTAGCCAGAGTCGATTCTACTTTAACCTTAAGTTTCTATCGAGACCCTGTAGGTTAACGACTTGAAGACTTCATTGGGATTGTGAAGCCAGACCCAATTATTTTCTCTGTAGTTGCGTGATATGATCTTGCTGTTTCTGTCGTACTAAGTACAATCGTAAGATTGGATTGAGATTGATTTCCGATAGGAAAGATATAAAAGAAGTCACAAACATCTTCGTCTCATCGTTTGTGATTCCGCAATATCTTCTTTCGATAGTCGATTAAGATTATTGTGAGGTGATTGATAATATAAGTCCGGGTTATCAATTGGTTCCTGTTCACCTTGATTTATCAAAAGACGAAACAAAACTCGTAGGTACTTCTGTGGGAGATAGATTTATCTATTACCGTAGACTTTTCTGTGTGATACAGATTTGTTTATTAAAGTCTTCGACTTTGGGTCGTAGCAACTCTTAGTTGTGGGTTAGATCCACTAAGGGAATCAAGTGCGTAGTATCCTGCTGGGATCAGAGACGTAAGGAGCACAACTGTACCTTGGATCAGTGTGATATTGATTGGGGTTCAACTACAATCCAAACGGAAGTTAGTTTGTAGTAGGCTAGTGTCTGTAGCGGCTTAATACAGTGTGTGTCCAATCTGGACTAGGTCCCTGGGTTTTTCTGCATTTGCGGTTTCCTCGTTAACAAAACTTCTGGTGTCTGTGTTATTTCTTTTCCGCGTTATATTTGGTTATATAATTGAAATATCACAGGTTGTGCGTTGAATCAATCAATTGGGAAATTCGACCTTTGGTTGTTGATTGAAATTGATTGATACTTGAACATTAGTCTTTGGTACTGTTCAAGTGATTTCTCTTGTATTCAATTAGACTCGCAGATTTCTATTTGCTTGAGTAAGTATTGAATCGAGAAAGTGAGATATAACTCTTTGATATACTTTTATTAAGATTGAGTCTGACTGTTTAGTTAATTCTCTTAAAAGTATATTGGAGTTTGTCCATACAGATTGCTAAGCGAAATATTGGGTGTGGTTGTTATACCCCCGCTTTTTCAATTGGTATCAGAGCAGGCAAACACTATGAACCTAATAAGTTTGTGTTTGTTTGATCCTTAAAAAATTTGCCCTATGTGAAATTTCTTTGGAATACTTGCTTTTGGCATCTGTAATGCACACCAGAATTCCTTAAAGATTGTTCGAAGATTATTACAGACAGATCCTTTGGGTTCTCATGATAATCTCTATTCATCTAAGATTTTGGAAAACTTAGATGATGAGAAACAATCTAAAGGAAAAAATAAAAAGACAGGAAGATTGAGAAAACGTTCTTTACGCTCAAAGATATGGAATCTCACTAGATTAACTCTTAATCTTTTTTAGGATTGCTATCGTGATGGATCAATTGACAAAGATCTATTTGGAGCTTTTGAAAGCGTTTTCAGATTCTTAGAAAAACTTAACTCCGTTAAGTCTAAGAATCGTTCCGATAAATGTTCGGCACATGTAATACCATGCAATCAAGGTGTATGAACTAAATTTGGTGTCAACACAAGTAAATTCAATAAAACGAGTTCTCATGTTGTTGACACTGTTTCAAGTAATCGGAAAAACCGTCTTTCTGGTCAAATAAAATTGAAGTTAGAAAGCTCTAGTAACCCTGATTATCATCATTACTATGATTATATCACTGGCACTGCTCACAAATATCAACCAAGAATTGTGCATGAAAGTCTCTCTGCACATAGTGCCCCTTGGTAACAAGTCTGGCTCTACCCCATGTGTATATATCTTGAAATGGGGCAAGAAATGGTTTGATTTGTGTACAGTTGGGTTAGAAATGTTATTCTGTCCTTCTAAGATTTTTGAATAAGCTTTCTACTGCATCCATATCCTCTCACAATTTGTATTGTCACGGGATGAACAATCTTGATGTGCGAACATCAAAGAAAATTCTACATTCCTTTTGTGGGCCGCGATTCACAAACGAGTCCAAGCCCATTAGTGGGGTAGTTTATAAAAGAAGTCGCGTACCTTCTTCCTTCCCAAATCTGTCCGCGTACGTGAACACTTTAGGGTTCATGTATTACCTCCATTAAAACGACTTTGGAGAAAGATTTAAAGGAAGGGTATTCAAGATTCATTCCAAGTAAGTATTCTTTTCCTTCTTCCTTTCCAATTTCTAGACCTCATGATGAATTTCAAGGTTTCAAAAAGAATTTCAAAAAGTTTGGGTTCTTCTAGCATGAATCTTCCTTTAGACCAAAATTCTCTTAGGATTAGGTTTGTCAATGATTCTTGTGCTAATGCTTTTGAAAGGATTTCTTCTAAGGGTTTTATTTTAGAAAAGAAATTGGATCCATCCAGTGGACATAAAGAGGATTTAGTTTGGTTTGTAAAATTCAATCTTGGAAACATCTTTGATGGTCTTGGTCGAGGATTTGATACTCTCACAAGAATTTTCTATGCCAACATTCATGATGTTGATCTCGAAAAAATGGAATTCAAAACCATGATAAATAGAGAAAGGTTTCATATTAATAGAGAGTTGATTTCGAAGATTACCAAAATTCCGTTGGGTAATGTTCGTCTACCTAGGCCAAGTTATGAACGACCTTCGTATGAAGACATCTCTCATCGTCTTTGTGCTAAGAAGGTTGCTTGGAATGAAGGAAAGTTTCCTACTAATTTCCTTAGTGTTGCCTTGATGGATTTCGGAAAACTCGGTATCTCTAATCTTTGTCCCTCCACAATTGAGAATTCTTGGTGGAGTCACGAGTTTGTGGAATTGGTCTATTTCCTTGAATTGGGCATTCCGAGTCTCGATGTTTGTGGTTTCATCATTTTTCAAATGACTTCGATGACTTCACCCAACAAGAAGTTAGGCTTCCCTTGCTTGATTAGTCAAATTTTCCATGACCGTGGTTTTGATCCAATTGGCAATTCCCTTGGAGCTCCCAAACCTGTTCGTCCCTGTACCTTCAAACGTATAAGGGAGAATGTGTGCAAAAGACAAAGAGATGATTCCCTTGACGGTTCTTGTGATCCTACCACCTTGAGTCTTCTTCAAAAAATTCACAAGGGTGTGTGTAAGGTCAATTCAAGGGTGAAGTGCGTGCAAGAACAATTGTCGTTGGTTGCAACTAAGTTTCCCGAGATCAAGGAAGATTTGAACATGATTCAAGCATCTTAGGTTGTCTCCGATGATGAAGATGATAAGTAAATTTTTTATTAGCTTGTTGACTTTATTATATCTAGTAAATCTTCTAATGAGAATTTTATTTCTTGCTTTTTATGAAGAATAACTAGAGTTTGGAATAGCCATTATTGTGATTACACATAGCTATGTCCAATGTTTTTCATCTTCATTGTTTTTAGGTTTATTTGTTTAAATTCTAAAGTTGTTCGGAAGATGATTTTTGCAGTATTAATCTTTATGGTTTTATATATTGCAATTTATTATGGGACATGTGTGTTTGCGTTCGTGAACTATGATTGTCTCATACTTTGTCAAAAGTTAAGTTTCTCATATGTCGATATGCAAGTATTGATAAAAGAATGAATGACCTTTTGACATTACAAAAGTTTTAAGCCTATTATATGTCATTATGCAAATATTGATGGAAGATAGGATGAACTTTTGTTTACGAGGATTATGTCTATTGTATGTCATTGTGCAAATAGTGATGGAAAATATAATGAATCCTTGTCTATTCCGCAGTATTGATCTTCCCTGATCCATATTTTTATGTATATACTGTGCGGCTCCGTAAGGTCTCTTATGTTGAGCATTTCCGATTAAATTAATCATGGGTTTTCTTGTGGTTAATTTAATTGAGTATTTTGGATTCAAATTCATATTCGTATGTGATTTGTTATGTCCAAAGAAATCTTTCTTTTCTTGTGAAAATAAGGTCGCTCTTGTTGTTCTTTCGGGAATGACATTTTATGGGGGAGAGTTCTTAATTGAACTTGTGCTTATTGCCAAATCTTTGTGGGGAGTGCGGCTGTGGAATTTTATAAGGGTTATCTTTTATCTTTATAAACTCCTTGATGAATGCATTAAGCTTCGGCTATATGATGGCATCTAAAAAGTTGATATGTGCTTTCTTTTGGTCATGAAATGTCTCTATGAAAATTTCATTAGGATCCCATTAGTTTTCGTACCTTTGCCAATTTTATTGACAAAAAGGGGGGGAATTAATGTGTAGTTCACACTACAAATACATATGGTTTTTGGATCATTATGTAAGGGGGAGTGGTTTCCATGTGAGATGGAGTATTTACTAAGGGGGAGTGATACATATCACCATAGTATTGTTGTCGAAGTTGTGATACAATTGAACTTTGATGTTGTGTAATAATACTATGACACTGTGTAACAATGATCGAGAACTCTTGTTTTCTCATTGTTATAGCTACGGATTTTCAACAACGATGATTCTAAACTTACAACCTTTGGAATCATTGGAGTACTTGGAAGTGACGAAGATTTCAAGTAATGTTGAAGAACCAAGGATATCATGCATGTGGAAGAGAAGCTACAAAAGGTTATTTATTTATTTTGTATTCCATATGTATTGATAGTTTTGTCACTAAAATTGACAAAGGGGGATATTGTTAGAGCACTGCTCGGTCGAACTCGCAAGCGTTGTTATCTCAAGCTTGTTGTCAAGTTTAGTTGCCAAAACTATAAGTTTTGATTTCTAGTCTACTTATAGCTAAGTCTCGGACTAGAATGGAAAGTGCAGTTGAGCTCTAGACTCCATGGCGATCATCATACAAAAACGAAGAACTACCCAAGGAACTGGTGGAACTTCATCGACTAAAAGGTATGTGGAGACTTGAACTTATCTATCACTCAAAAGTCTATCTACTCTATCTCCTATCTTGAGAAAAAAGTCGTATTGCTATATAGACTTTGATTATACACATTTGCTATTTCGATCCGAGTTTATCTCGCTTATCTATTTCTCGAAATATGTGTTGGTAAGCTTTCGCTTTGGCCAAGTTCATCTTTACTAGTGACGAAAGTCATATTAAGTTTCAATTACTTGAAAATCGCTTTGACGAAAAATAGCTTGTGAACAACAACTATATAAAGTCCTCTAAGAATGTTTCAATGATTGAAATGAGAGTTTAGAATATATAACCTTGAATGGATATAAACATTGTGTGATAACTCATACGTGTGTAAGTCCTTATTCCTTGAACCAAAGTATGCGTACTTCGCTGCTAAGGAAAACCGGAACTGAAGTTCGCGTACCAGTACGCGCACTGTCAAAAGTTCACATCCCTTGAATTTCTGCTGGAGTTTGTGAACTGAAAACAAACTTATTCCGGGTACTTAAGTCCGCGTACCAGTATGCGTACTTAAGTGGGTTATTTTCTAAAAACGATTATTTGTGAACTTAAACTTATATAAACTAAGGAATGCATATTTGCAAACCGTGGCTATAAAGTTCATGAATTGATTCGAGTGAATCAAATCGTTTTTGCTTCAATTGTGTCTTGTATACTTCTATGAGATCTAAGCAATTGAACAACTCTCTAACTAGTTCTCTTGAGTCATTTGAACTAGTTATGGTTAAGATGAATATGGTTGATATGAAAGTGCTCATATGGCTAACCATTTGGTTAACTATTGAACCAACTAAGTGTACATGTTTAGGTATGGTTACACAAATCTAAATAAACGTGCATTTCATTTGTGTGTAACAAGCTAAGTTCGATCTAACGGATCTAACGGTTGAAAGATATTAGCTTGAATCTAATCAGGTTTTCATCTAACGGTGAATATTGAATGCTTTGTTACCAAGGTAACTTAGATTGCAAACCCTGATTTGAAAGACTATATGTTACAGCATAGCTCGATTGAACCCACCAAGCGTTGGTATGTCAAGTTTGGTTGTCATATTTTAGTGAGCCAAAACTCATTTTAAGAGTCGCTTGATTATATACTAGAGTCAACTTCTTATAGGTTAGCTTGAAAGTATTAGGATATTAGACATTACAAGTATCGCGAAGACTTGAAGAAGTGAAGAAGTAAAGAGTTACAACGACAACATCATCCTTACACTTGAGGTTAATGATATTTGACTTGAACTGTTTCATTCCCAAACGTATCTTTCAAGTCCTGCATATTGAAAACAAATCTGCGAAGCATGAATGATTATACTCTAGTTAGACATAGTATTAAGGAATACAATGCGAGGTTTATTGCTTAACCATTAAACTTTGTAGATAAGACATCGACATAATCGTTTGAATGTTATTGTGATTATGTATGGGTATAAGGTGAAGATTTCATCCTAGGAAACAATGTTTTACATTTGTTTTAAGGAAGTAAATTCATGAAGTTGTTTTGTGAATCGAAAGAGAAATCGCTAGGCATTATTGGTATTGTTATTCATTGCATATCTTTTGAACTACCAATATGTGTGATTAGTATAACCGCTCATGACTTGTTTATGTTCTTGGTAAAACTATTCATAAAGGCCTGACTTTTGTATTGGTATGACTTTTATTAGTGAAACCGATCTTAAGTAATCACCTGAGATGGTATGATCGATTTTGTGTTATTGGTATGAGCGACTCTGGGTAAAGGGGTACCGATCCTAGTAAGAGGTGCAACCTATCACAAAGGGTGATCGATCCTTGTATGAGGTGCTACAAGTTTTTAGAAGAAAGGGGAACCGATCCTATGGACATGTGCAACACGTTTTTAGGCCAAGGGGAACCGATCCTATGGACATGTGAAGCAAGTACAAGTTAGATACCATATATATGTGGGGAACCGATCCTAGTACCTAGTCAAGAATTTTGGTTGTAGTTGCAGGAAATCCTACACTACACCCCTCACTAGAATTCACACAACTAAGACATTTGAAGATGAACAACTATGATTTTTATTGATTAATTCTTTGAATGTTTACAAGATATAATGGAAAAGAGCTAAATAAATTACAATCACCAAAAACTTTCTCTCTCCTAATGACTTGCCTAACACTCGAAAAAGATCCCTTCAATGATTCATTCGACTCCTTATATAGGGTATTACACATTGACGACAGCTAAAATTTGTCCTTTATTTTCGGGAATGACTTGCGAAATACCGCAAGTGTACAATTATATAATCTCGCAACTATCCTAAATCTCGCTAGGTCTTCACATCTTTCTCGTGTTTTGGCTATCGTCATTCATTTCGTCATTTATATTACTCATTTGCGACATTTCGCAATGCTGTCATTTATTAATCTCGCGAAGTATTGATGTCGCGATATTCTGATCCTACATCTTGCCTCTTCTCATGTCTTCTCTGCGAAGAAGAGAATGTCATGAGAAGCAGTATTCTGAAATGCCGCAACCGCTTGTTTTTCATCAATTTTTGCCGACAAAATCCCGTGGATCAAGGATGATTGTTTACACGTGTCCAAATCATTTCTTTTTTACCGGCACATTTAATGTTATCCGGTTACTCCTCTCTTGTCTATTTAAAGGGGAATTCCTTAAGAAAGTATTTCTTTTCTTTTACTTCGTCTTCTTCATCGTCTGCAACTTTTTACTGTTGTTTTTTCTTCATCGTCTTCTTCATCATTTTTCTGCCATTATTCTTCTGCTACTGTTTCTATGGAGCCATCAAGGTTTGTTAATTTTGATGAATTTGATTACTTTGTGATTGATCTCTCTTATTGAAGTTGTTTTGTTTTGATACTGTTCTTCTTTTAATGGTTCCCCTGCTGTTTTTGTTTTAGCAAGAACAAATCTAGCACCAAGTTCACCATTGTAAACCCTAACATCTCCATGGGTTCGCAACCGAAAAACACTGTCACTAAAAGAAAGCCTGCGAATAACAAGGTATTTAAGAAACATTTACTCTTTTAATAACAATATTATTGCCTCTGTTTCTTATTTAACTTGTAATTCGCAGGATGACGGAAATGTTGATAGGTCCCCCAAGAAGCCTCGCCGTTCTAAACCTGTTGCACCTGCTGTTTCCTTTCCTACATTCAAACTTACAACTCCTCCTGCGAAATCTTCGCAAGATAAACCTACTGTTTCTTCTTCCGAAAATACTGTTGATGATAGCACTCCTATGCCTGAATTTTTCATAGATCAAATCCCTCATAACAGTCCCGCTGCGAATGAACCCATTTCTTCTTCTATTGTCAATGCCTCTACCGTTTCTCCAGTCATTGATCTTCAAGAGACTTCCACTTCTCATGATATTCCTTTAACAAAAAATGACTCATATCTTCCTTCTTCTATCGCCTTTACTTCCTTATCTGAGCAGATCCCTCTTACTAAACTTCCAAGAAGACTTCTGTCGATCCTATCAAATCTGATGTCTGCGAGATTTTGAGCAAATACCTTGGCTCCGATAGAATTTCACAAACATCTTTGGAGCAAGAAGTTAATACTTTGAAGAATGATCTCCAAGCTATGACTGCAAAGTGTAATATTCTCCAACTTGAGAATCAAAAACTTCAAAATGTTTCGCTAGATCGTGATAATCTTCGCAAGAAGAACGAAGAATTGAAAGGTACAATCTTTCCTCTATATTCTCCATTTTTTTTTTTTTTTTTTTTGATCCTCAAGCCTTTGTTCGCCATGAAGCTTTAAACCAGAAGCGAAAAATGGAGATATATCAGTTGGAATCTACTGTTGAAGAAGCTCGAATGGATAGAGATGCTTGGATGGAGCAATATAACCAATTAGATAATCTTCATACATATTCTATTGATCAAATAGATAATCTTTCTAAAGAAAATGCCGACTTAGTTCAGGAACAAGGCTCATTAAGTAATGAATTATCTCGCCTCTCTTACTCTTTGACTAAAGCTAATTTGGAGTTGGAAACTTTATCAGATGAGAATGGAATTCTTTCTCAAGAGAAGCGAACTCTGTTAAACAAGGTGGCGATTTACTCGCAACAGTCTTATGTTTGTCAAAAAATATGTAAAGAACATGAACAATCTCTTCGTTCGCTGAGAAATCAACTCGAAGAAGTTACTGCCGAGAAGGATAAACTTATCCAGGGTAGAATAACCTTAAGTGTAAAGGCAAACCAATTCAAGGATCAATGTTCCAAGTTAGAAAAGTCCAATTCTTCTCTTGCGAAGGAAAATGCCTTACATGTTTCGAACGAAAAAAGCTTGCGATCTCGACTGAAAGGTTTAATTGGAGATAATTTTGATAATGCCATGGATCACTTGGAGAATAGTTGTTCAGCTTTAATCCAATATCTTACCTCGCAAAAGGAAGGTAGTCATATTATTTGACTACCTTAATCCATTTATTTATTATTTTGTGATATTTTCCTTGCGAATTCCAAAAATCTGAATAATTTTCTATGTTCTTTTCTTTTGCAGATTCTGAGAAAAATCTTCATTCCTCTATTGCCACTCTAAAATGGAATACTCAATGCTTCCTTTGCTCGCTCTCGCGATCGTGCAGAAAGAAGATTCGATTATATGTCTGACTGTAAAGATATAGAAAGTAGAAATCATCAGAAAGCACTCCTTCGTCAATTTCATCTTAAGGCCGAAGTTCTTGTGAATGATGTTCTACTATCTAAATCTCTTGATCCTGTATGTATCGAACCTCTGGAAGTAAGCGACGATGAAGTTCCTAATTCTCCTGACAGCGATTTTGACTACAACAGTGGTGAAGAGCTCGCAAATGAAGAGACAATCTCTGAATTGCTACTTAACCAATCACTGCATCTGGAACCCTAGAATAATTGTTCTAGACCTGAAATTAAACACCAACACCAATTTCATCTCCTGAGATTTTGATTCCACTTGTAACTCTACTCTAATCCTCTCAATTATCAAATACCCATCTTTACTCAGACATCTAAACCTTCCATTTCATATTCCCTAGCTTTTCTCATAAACCCTAATTCAATCTCTGAGGAACCCTAACTCTGGATTCATCTACCAAAACAACACTACAACTTCAATTCAGCAACAACCCTTCATTCTACATCAATTAACAATCCGATTTAACCTATCAATTTCATACGGCTCTAAAATTCATCTCAAAACCCTAATTCTGCTTCATAAAACATCAGCACCACTTTTGACTCTTCATTAACCTCAACAACTACTTCTACTGCATCTAATCCTCATCATGGATCGATTCTCTAGCTTTTCTCTCAAAAATTCGCAGAAGAAGAAGAACAGAGGAGAAGAGAAGAAACAGAAGAAAGAAGAATGAAGAAGAAGATAAGAAGAAATATTTTTCTTCGATTTGGTTTTGGTAGATAAGACCAACAGGGAACACTAAACACACACTATCAGTGATAAGGGAAGTCCGGTTCGGTCTAATGGTAAAAAGACTAATTTGCCCATTTATGCTGATCTGATGATTTCTTCTTCGTCCAGTATCCGAACGACACTTTCGAGTGGTCCATTCCGTGTAACTTTTCGAGATCTATCCATCGGTACTAGTTTCGTATCTAGATCGTTGTTAGATTAATTCCTATTAATTAAAATCTATATTAACTAATCGAGTCATTATCGGCCAAATCGTCTATTGATCGACTCTTAACCGGTCTAATAGCGTTGACGAGCTTGAGGGTCTTTACAAAGATAGATCTAAGAACCTGACGAAGGAGTTTATTGAGATAAACAGAAGAGCCTTTGTCGAACTCACATCAGTTGGTTGAAAAGAGTTGATACCAAGCAGATTTGTTGATCTTTTACTGTTTGGAATACGAACCAAAGGAATTGTTCCAAGTACGTGAATCATTCATATGTTGGAGGCGTGGGAATACAGACGGAACTAGGTGAACTATAGGTTTAGTTGCTTGGTCTCAAATATACGAAGTTGGTTTGATTTTGTATAGCGGCTTAATCCTAAGAGTATTCAATTCTGGACAAGGTCCCGGGGTTTTTCTACATTTGCAGTTTCCTCGTTAACAAAATCTTGCTGTGTCATTTACTTTTATTTTTCGCAATTATAATTATTGTTATTATAATTTAAATTAAATTACACAAACGTTAATTCCTATTTACTTGATAAGTAATCCTATTGTGTTTGGTTAAGTCCGAACCTTTTATCAAGTAAACATACTTCGTTGTTGTATTGTTTTGATCTCGTATCCATAGACAATCACACGAAGTGTGAACCGATTTGTTGTATTATCTCGACTCTGTCCATAGATAATCACTTTCGGAGAAAGTACTTATAGGTGGAAATTTTTTAGATTGAGGTATATTTGGGTACCCTCGTCTTTTCACTATATAAAGGAGAACTCTAGCAACTGGGAAACCTAATCCCCAAACCTTCTTTGTGATACTAGTTGTATTAGCTAGAGTCAATTCTCTTTAACCTTAGGTTTCCATCGAGACCCTGTAGGTTAACGACTTGAAGACTTCATTGGGATTGTAAAGCCTTGACCCAACTATTTTCTCTATAGTTGCGTGATCTGATCTTGATGTTTCTATCGTACTAAGTACAATCTTAAGACTGTCTTGAGATTGATTTCTCCGATAGGAAAGATATAAAAGAAGTCACAAACATCTTCGTCTCATCGTTTGTGATTCCGCAATATCTTCTTTCGCTAGTCGATTAATATTATTGTGAGGTGATTGATAATTCTAGGTTGTTCTTCGGGAATATAAGTCCGGGTTATCAATTGGTTCCTATTCACCTTGATTTATCAAAAGACGGAACAAAACTCGTAGGTATTTCTGTGGGAGATAGATTTATCTATTACCGTAGACTTTTCTGTGTGATACTGATTTGTTTATTAAAGTCTTCGACTTTGGGTCGTAGCAACTCTTAGTTGTGGGTGAGATCAACTAAGGGAATCAAGTGCGTAGTATCCTGCTGGGATCAAAGACGTAAGGTGCACAACTGTACCTTGGATCAGTGTGAGATTGATTGGGGTTCAACTACAGTCCAAACCGAAGTTAGTTTGTAGTAGGTTAGTGTCTGTAGCGGCTTAATACAATGTGTGTTCAATCTGTACTAGGTCCCGGGTTTTTTCTGCATTTGCGGTTTCCTCGTTAACAAAACTTATGGTGTCTGTGTTGTTTCTTTTCCGCGTTATATTTGGTTATATAATTAAAATATCACAGGTTGTGCGTTGAATCAATCAATTGGGAAATCCGACCTTTGGTTGTTGATTGAAATTGATTGATACTTGAACATTAGTCCTTGGTACCGTTCAAGTGATTTCTCTTGTATTTAGTTAGACTCACAGATTTCTATTTGCTTGAGTAAGTATTGAATCGAGAAAGTGAGATATAACTCTTTCATATACTTTTATTAATATTGAGTCTGACTGTCTAGTTAATTCTCTTAAAAGTATATTGGAGTTTGTCCATACAGATTGCTAAGCGAAATATTTGGTGTGGTTGTTAGACCCCCACTTTTTCATATCTCCTATTTCCCATATATGAAATCTACGAATCCATTTTAGTCCCCGCTGAATTCCATTCCATATCCAAGTTCTATTCTTCTTAATTTGACCATACAAAGGATCAAAGTTTCTATAATACCATTCCCTTAAGAGTTGAACCCACTTAGCCTCCTTTTCCTGCAACATTTCCATGCCAGCTTTGCAAGTAATGCTTCATTAAAACACCACAAATTTTTGAATCCTCGACAACCCCACCTTTTTGGTTTAGCTAAGTCCTTCCATCCAATAAAATAACCACCTTTTCTTGTGGGCATATTCCACCAATAATTTCTTTGCAGAGCTTCCATTTTCTTTATTTATTTATCTGGCACATACATGAAGCCATTTGAAAGTTATCCATAGTACCCATCACAACCTGAATTTGAGTACTTCACCCTGCTTGATTTACTAGCTTTCCTTGCCAAGATTGGAGTCTAAAAACCATTTTATTTAAAGTCTCTTCAAAGCATGCATTTTTGATACGCCCAACAAAGAGAGGAATACCCAGATAAGTTTCCTTCAGTGGTATTTTTTGCATCTTGATCATTGGTGCAATATATTATTTAGCTGGTTCACTTATATGAGAACTGAAATGAATATTTGATTTGTTCAGATTAACCATTTGACCCAAAACCTCACAGAATTGATTAATAATATAAATCAAGTTATTAATTGAGTTTGGTAAAGCTGAAGAGAACAAGATACAATCATCGGCGAAGAAGAGATGTGAAATACTTAGACCTTTAAGAGATGGTTTGAGAGGTTTTATTTCCCCCGAAGCTTCAACTGTCTGTAACATTTTTCTAAAAGCCTCCATACACTGAATACAAATATATAGCGACAACGCATCTCCCTTACGTAGACCTCTTGATGGCACAAAAGCAGGTGTAGGAGAACCATTAAGCATAAAATAAATGGAAGACGTGTTAATGCATTGGCATATTAATTGACACCACTTATCATTGAAGCCTAAAGACTGCATCACTTTGATAACAAAACCTCATTCCATACGATCAAAAGCCTTTGTCATATCTAATTTTATAGCCAGTGTTCCTGGAATTTTTTTTGTTCTTTTCATGTAATCAATTACTTTGTGAGCAATAGTGGTATTATCAAGTATTTTCCTTCCAGGTACAAAAGCTGCTTTCCAGGGAGAAACAATCTTACCAAGGAATTTCTTCAATCAATTGGCTAATGTCTTAGAGATAAATGACCGGTTGTCAGCCGACACAAATATAATTACACTTTCTTACTACTCAAAATATAAATATAGCAAGGGCAAGAAAGGATCGTTCCCACAGAGAGGTCTAGGTTGTCAAATTGTTTCGGTTCCCTATAAATAACACCGGTAGTTTTGTGATTTTTATATAATAAACTAAATAAAACAAATAAAGAAATAAGCAAACAAATCAAATCAAGGATAAGAAAGTATTGGTCATGGATTTCGTCTTCAATCACAAACATGTTTTCAACACAATAACTAGAATTGATATTTTAATCTCAACTTTTATCAAAGGCCCTAGAATACCTTGATCGCAAGAATATCCCGCAAATCTCCTCATGTCATCAACAAACACATTAAAAGATGCGAATATGAATTCTACCTAAAGGAACAACCTAACGTGTAAAAACACTAATCAAGTTTAATTCCCTAGATGCATTAGGTTCTATGAAATCAGGCCAATCAAAGCAATCGAACGTGGAAAGCGCACTAATCCGATTTAACAAAGGTTGTGGTTCACATGTGACTACTAGGATGTATCACTACAAGCAATAATCACAATTATGCTACTTGTAATAAGGAATCTATCACTTTTGCGTATAATAAATCCTAATCTAGCAAGAGAGATGAAAACAAACTCAATCGATTCGCGACTCGACTAAATAGCATTCAAATCATGTAACAATATTGATGGTGAATCATAAACGATAATATGGAGACAAAACTAATTTATTGAATTAAAACCCATATTTGGAAATCAAACTTATTCCATAACCAATAATAAAACCCTAGCTCATATTCATGGAGTTCATAACAAGAAGAAAGAGAAGTTTCATGTTTCTAAACCCTAGAAAACAAAGTAGAGGCAAAAAAAGAATAATAAAAGATAAAAGATAATCCTAAAAGATATAGAATTCCTCTTTTTATAGCTTTTCCTCCCTTCCAAAACTAGGTCTAATCTTCAAAAGTCCACTAGATAGAAGTCCTCCAAGCCCATGTGTGAGAAAACCCATGTAGAAAATTATGTCCAAAAATCGTCGCTTAGGAAAATCGGGATTATGGCGGAATAAAGACCGCACAGGAATCTATCTCAGGTGACCGGCAAAGTCAACCCGGTCACCGTCAAACGAGTCAACTCGGTCAAGGTAGTCGACTCAGTTCAACTCGGTAAGTCAACCGAGTCACACCGAGTCAGTGAGTTAGAATCAGCTGGGCCGAGTTAAGTTGGCCAGAGCCATTGCAAAGGCCATAGCCCAAATTGCACAGCCTAGTCTTGTGCTGCAATCATTGTGCTTTAGCCACAATCTTCTTTTTTCAGCTGCCACCACCACTTGCATTACTAGTACCTGAACCACTCTTCACCAGCATAAATCTCCACTACGATCTCTCATCCAGCCACAATTATCATAGTTACCGCAAATCCCCTTGCATTTCAGTTCTTTGGCCATCACCATTGTAATTGAGACATGCACTCCAGCTGCAATCTCTCCATGACTAGCAAACCAGCACCAAGCACCTAAACATACATCTATCATCATTCATTCAGTCACATTTCAACCCATCCATCCTAACTGCATCAGTTCGTTGCTTCAGTAGCACCAGCCAACACCAACACCTTGCTGCTACTGCCATCTCCCGGTGACTTTACCTAAGCACTTCGCAACACAAAGACCACAGCTACTCCATCCCAGTCACTCGACTCCATTCCATCACCGATGCCATCATGCAGTCTCCACAGTCTCGGCAACCTTCCGATTGCAGCTCAAGCACCTCCCTGAGTTCCTCCTTGCCAGCAATACTAAATTGTACTTGCACTTGCAACAAAATCTTCTCAATATCGTTCTCTGCAATAACACTTGCTCAAGCCACTGTATCTCCATTCCCAACTGCTCCATTGCATCCACGACAACTGCAACCATACTTCCTGAACTTATTGCTTCCCTGTATAAACATCTCAGCACAAGACCATTCAAGCCATTCTCATGCTCAAACCTGCAATTCAGTAACTCCACCTCACAAGTACATACCACCACCACTAGTTGCAGCTCTTCAATCCATAAATCAGTCTCCATTTCTCTTAGTTGCAGCATCCTGTGTTTTCTGGCAAACCTGTTGTACCAACACCAGCAAAAATCAACTCTGAAACCAACCATTTATCACTGCCTTCAACCCTGCCATCACAATTGCAAGGCCCCCTAAACTGCTCTCAATCTCAACTGCCATGCTCTGTCCATATTCTTCTCAGGCCTCGAACACCTCTCAAAAACCCCCTGTAACTCCAACTATTGCAATGACCAGCAGCTGCCCATCTACTTGCAATTGTATCAATCCTCGATGTTGCCTTCCAACTCCACCAGTGCCAACTCTGCACTCCCATCTTCTATTGTTTCACAATGGCACCAGCACTGCCTTCATTTCACTGCAACTCCTCCATTTCACGAACCCAAGTCCATCCTTGCCCTACAGCTACAATATAGCACCGCAATTTCAGCTCCATCCTGCCTTCTTTACCAATTACTGGCTCAGTCTTA
Organism: Papaver armeniacum; assembly: GCA_023531295.1. Classification (NCBI taxonomy): domain Eukaryota; kingdom Viridiplantae; phylum Streptophyta; class Magnoliopsida; order Ranunculales; family Papaveraceae; genus Papaver; species Papaver armeniacum. The sequence goes on from JAJJWW010017001.1 coordinate 143,304, forward strand.
CAAACCAAGCTGCTGCAACAACAAGGCCATTCCCTATAATATTTCAATTCTGCAGCTCAATCAGCATCTGCAATTCCATTCCCTCGCAACCTAGGCATACATTTATCGTTTCCGCAACACAACCAATGCACCTTGAGCCACACTGTTATCTCAGGCCAACCAACACCACCTGAACCAACATCATCTCAGCTACCAACTCTACACAACCAAAAACATCCCTGCAACAGATCGAGCCTTCAAATCCATGGTAGCACCTCCATTAACTCCTCTTGAATCTCTCGAAACTCCCATCACTACCACCGAATCGAATTCGGTCCAACTAACCAAGACCCATTTATCTCCAGCTACACCTACAAACCATAATACCATCCCCTGCAACTCCATCTGTTGTCTCCATTTCAGATTCATCTCTGAATTTCAACATCTTCCTGTCTTGATTTTCCAGCCACAAAACCCCTTTCAATCTCTTGCTCGATCCCTTGCACTTGCTTTTGCATCTCATTTTGACCCACCATTAATTCGAGCCATATCTTCAACATACACTCCTCCATCATCTTCAATCGATAGTATCAACAAAATCCACGGAAACCCTAACTCTGAATCGAACTCGACTCCTACTCTTGTGAACTGAACACATCCACCAGAGTGACTTAGATTTATAATCCTTCATTGGTTCATCATCAATCCACCAATATTCCCTCTGATTCAACTCTCCAACAGTAATCCCCATTTGCAGCTCAAGAAGATTTGAAAGAAATGTTGTAAACAATAGAACTCGACCCAACTAGATCTAATAGTATGAGCGCCCATTACTACCCATGGGTGCTTTTAGCAATTCTCACTAGAATCCAAAAGGGTTTTCCCTTATATTTGACTGGGCTCCGAATATCGCTTGCCTATGAAATGACCGGTTTACCCTTTTTGACTCAGTTTGAATGTTTTCCGCTTCTTTTCCTCCGTGCGACTCCAGAGTACCTAATAACTCAAAAACACGCGTAAAGTACATAATTCACAAGAAAAATAGCAAAGAAAGCATAACTACTAGATAGTAAATTAGGTGTTTTAGACACCTATCAGATTCCCCCACACTTAGACTTTGCTAGTCCTCGAGCAAATCAAACAAAACAATAAAATACAACAACTCCGTGTCGTCGAGGCTACGGTCACTTTTAGCATAAATAACAAGCCTTTAAACCCCTAGGTGTCCCTAGTGGACGAGTTATAGTCTCGTGAGGGTTTACTAGAGATATACCCACAAAACCTATTTTTTCCAACTTACTAGTTCTCCGTAATGATAGTATCCAACGCGCTAAGAAGACATAGAAATTCTGCACACTAGTTATAAGAAGTTAGACACATAAATGAACACAATCTCATTCTTAAAAGTTGAGAGAGAAATAACCATCCCTTCTCGAAAGAAATTCGGGTTCGGAGTGATCAAAAGTTTTGACTCTGCCTCACAAGAAAGGGTTTTATGATATTGCTCTCAATAATAAACAGCTTTTTATGGGTCACACATGTGTCCAGGTTGGAATGAAGAGAGAATCCTGCGACACGTTGAATGGTAAAAAGGCAAAAACCCTCCGAAGTATTTTGAAAACCCACATCTTTTATAATTTTTTTGAAAACCCATTTTTCTGACGATCTCTTCGAAAGGAAATCAACCATTTAACGAAGGTGGGAATATGCTTACTTACCTCGTTATCCATTCGGTGTGCAGCTAGTACCACTCTCACGGCATCCATAGAAACGTCTTCGGTCTTCAATCGGTGTCTTCATCTTCGTCTTCGGTCTTCAACTCTTGATGATAACTCTTGAACTTCGTAGAATCTCGACAATATGATTCTTTCCTCTAATTCCTTGTTGCTTGAAACTTCTTATAGATATTCCTTCTTTCCCTTGGCTTTATTGAAAGAATACAAAACTAAAAACAAACTATACAAACCCAAAATACGATACAACAAATTTTTCTTGTCTTTTTTTTTCTTTTTCTTCTTTTTTTTTTTTTTTTAATTTTAATTTTTTTTTTGAGACAAGAAAAATAAAACAAATACAAAATCAAAAACAAAAGTGTAAAACTTTAATCATTTATTAAATTTATTTTATATTTTCTTAAAAAAAAAACAAAACAAAATAATAAAAACTAATAAAAACTAGTAACGAACCTAATTTTTTTTTTTTTTTTTTTTTGAGAGAAAACTAAATACAATTACGATAAAATAAAATGCAAGTACAAAGGCCATGGTGTAAGTACTTTACCGCTTGATTCTTCACAACTTGTATGTCTTGATATCATAAACTTCTCGAACTCTCATCTTTGATAATTTTCACTCTTGTACAATAGTCTTCAACTTATAAAAATTCTGCTCCTTGTATGTATTGTTGCTTGTAAACCTTGAACTTCTTCAACTTTCCTTCGAATTTGTGATGCTCCTCTTGTTGATGATGATGGTGTTTCTATGGACCTGTTGGTGTATAGAGAGATAAGGTGGATGGAGCTAACTGCGAACAAGATTACAAGTGGTATGTAAGTTAGCAATTCGATGTCACCATCATGATTGATAAAAATAGCACTCAAGAGATCAAAATAGTGCTTCTATGGTGGGAGGTTGGACAGCTCACCATTCTGCCCGGAATTTACGTACGGTGACACACACTCTAAAAGCACAAATTTAGACGGGTACAAAGAATTGAAGGTCGGTGCCTCACATTATGTAACATGGGTAGTCTCCACTATAGGGGACCACTACTCTAATACCGAATTCAGTCTGCACCTTATTTGCCACTGGCATGGTTAAATCCAACTTTAACTCTCATACAATTAAGAAACCCGATCATGTCCTCTGTCATCTCTAAGTTCAGTCACTCTTATGAGATTCTCGATGTAATCTTAGCGACATGTATACTATGTGACTCTAAACTAACTACAAGTTGGAGTTTTTATTCACTATTTTACACAAAAGTTGAAAAATTTGAAAAATTTACAACGCAAATGCTTAACCACTCCCCCACACTTAAACTTTACATTGTCCTCAATGTAAATTGAATCGTCCAAAGAAAGTCAAGGTGGGAAATCATATAATAATTTGCGAAAATAAAAAGCTAAAAACAAGAAAAGAAAAATTAAAAGATAAGAAATACAAAACCGGTGGGTTGCCTCCCATGTAGCGCTTGGTTTAAAGTCGTCAGCCCGACTATATCCTTGCAAGATTCATTCCCCATATATCAACAATCTGAAAAGTTGAGGATCCTTCCATAGAACCTGTTTTGCAAACACTAGCTTCACACAAATATTAGTACAATAAAGCAAAAGTGAAGCTATGAACCAATAAATGCTTCCCCCACACTTATTCTTGTCCACACATGGAAGTGTATAAAGAATATAGAAGTCGGGTACTTCCACAGTTTCTTGTTCCATACCATGCATAGTATGAGAATCAAGTTTCTCTAATGGCGGATAACGAGAAATAAAGTCATTCAACAATATTCTCGAAGCACATACATTCAAACCAATAAGAGGTAAAGGAGAAGAAACAATAGGCAACGGGTTAGACAAACCTTGCACAATCTCTTGGATTACGGAATCCTCTTCATCCTTGAAAAACTCAAGTGAATTATTCACCTCTTGGATATCATGGTCCTCTATCAAACCTTGCAACCATTCTTCGTCCATTTCTGCCGTAACCAAAGTCTCGACATAAACATCATCATTACAATCATTTGCAAACTCAATTGGGTCTTCCACAATATTGGTCAAACCGGTCTCATTCTCAACATACTCCTCTTTGTTGTAAGGCAAATACTCTTTTGCGGATCCAAATTTTATTATAAGAAACTTTTCTAGAACACTCGAAAATGCATCATCCTCAAGCTCCACCCTTTGAATAGGCTCTTGATCATTATTAAGATCAATGCTTGAGTAATCTACACAAGTGTTGACATATTCCTCTTCGTCTACATCTTGATTCCAAAAAGACTCCTCGGAGATGTCACCATGAGTTGTTTCAAGCAATGTATCATAATCACCGTCACTATCATAGTCAACATAAGATTGGTCCTCGCTGAATTTAGTGTTGCTAATCTCTAACTCATCCTTTTGAATAGGTGAATGATCATTATTAAGATCAAGAGTTGAGTTAACTACACAATTATCAACGAAAATGCCCAAGGATTGGCCTTTTTCCACATTAGCATCAATCAAATATTCATCACAAACCATATGCACATTAGAATTATCCATATCTTCCTTGTATTGATCAATGCCTCTTCGCAAGCTAGCAAAACCTTCACGAAGTTCTTGGAGTTGCTCGTTTGTAGTCTCTTTAGCTTTTTGAAATTCCTCTTGTAAAAAGTTGGAAACTTGATCTATAAAGTTAGAGACTTTTTGTTCACGAGCATAAGAATCCTCCCATACTTGTGGTTGTTCACACACATACCCGCCATAAGGTTGTTGAGGAAAACCACAAGGTTCCATGGAATATTGGTCATAACCAATGAATTGGTTTTGATTATACCCATGGAATTGGTAGTTGTCGTATTGTTGAGGTTGTTGAAAACCGTATCCATTGTTCCAATATGCTCCTTCCATAGAAATTGGTACCTGAAATAAGATTCTCAAAACTATGTTAAAACCAGAAAATAAGAAAAACTAAAAACAAAATTAAAAACAAAAATAAGAAACCAAAACAAGTGACAACCGCTGCCTCCCCGGCAGCGGCGCCAAAATTTGACCGGTTGTCAGCCGACACAAATATAATTACACTTTCTTACTACTCAAAATATAAATATAGCAAGGGCAAGAAAGGATCGTCCCACAGAGAGGTCTAGGTTGTCAAATTGTTTCGGTTCCCTATAAATAACACCGGTAGTTTTGTGATTTTTATATAATAAACTAAATAAAACAAATAAAGAAATAAGCAAACAAATCAAATCAAGGATAAGAAAGTATTGGTCATGGATTTCGTCTTCAATCACAAACATGTTTTCAACACAATAACTAGAATTGATATTTTAATTTCAACTTTTATCAAAGGCCCTAGAATACCTTGATCGCAAGAATATCCCGCAAATCTCCTCATGTCATCAACAAACACATTAAAAGATGCGAATATGAATTCTACCTAAAGGAACAACCTAACGTGTAAAAACACTAATCAAGTTTAATTCCCTAGATGCATTAGGTTCTATGAAATCAGGCCAATCAAAGCAATCGAACGTGGAAAGCGCACTAATCCGATTTAACAAAGGTTGTGGTTCACATGTGACTACTAGGATGTATCACTACAAGCAATAATCACAATTATGCTACTTGTAATTAGGAATCTATCATTTTTGCGTATAATAAATCCTAATCTAGCAAGAGAGATGAAAACAAACTCAATCGATTCGCGACTCGACTAAATAGCATTCAAATCATGTAACAATATTGATGGTGAATCATAAACGATAATATGGAGACAAAACTAATTTATTGAATTAAAACCCATATTTGGAAATCAAACTTATTCCATAACCAATAATAAAACTCTAGCTCATATTCATGGAGTTCATAACAAGAAGAAAGAGAAGTTTCATGTTTCTAAACCCTAGAAAACAAAGTAGAGGCAAAAAGAATAGATAAAAGATAAAAGATAATCCTAAAAGATATAGAATTCCTCTTTTTATAGCTTTTCCTCCCTTCCAAAACTAGGTCTAATCTTCAAAAGTCCACTAGATAGAAGTCCTCCAAGCCCATGTGTGAGAAAACCCATGTAGAAAATTATGTCCAAAAATCGTCGCCGGAAAACTGGGATTATGGCCGGAACTTGGCCGGAATCCGGCACCGGAAACTGTCTCAGGTGACCGGCAAAGTCAACCCGGTCACCGTCAAACGAGTCAACTCGGTCAAGGTAGTCGACTCAGTTCAACTCGGTAAGTCAACCGAGTCACACCGAGTCAGTGAGTTAGAATCAGCTGGGCTGAGTTAAGTTGGCCAGAGCCATTGCAAAGGCCATAGCCCAAATTGCACAGCCTAGTCTTGTGCTGCAATCATTGTGCTTTAGCCACAATCTTCTTGTTTCAGCTGCCACCACCACTTGCATTACTAGTACCTGAACCACTCTTCACCAGCATAAATATCCACTACGATCTCTCAGCCAGCCACAATTATCATAATTACCGCAAATCCCCTTGCATTTCAGTTCTTTGGCCATCACCATTGTAATTGAGACATGCACTCCAGCTGCAATCTCAAATGCAGATTTACAACTTCACAGATGCAACAGGGTTGACAGGGTAATGCTCAGGGTATGCAACTCAAGGTGACTAGCTTGGCAAGTGATCAAATGACAGGAAATGCACACAGGTTTATGCTCAGGCCACACAAAGTTCAGTTGACATCACAGGGGAGATTGATGTTGCTTTTGCAAAGTACACAACACAGTTCAATGCAATGTGTGCACAACACAGGGGAAACTTATGCTCAGACTAGGTTATATGCACACAAGTCATGCAAAGGCACAGGGTAGATGAAGTGGGCTGGCAACAACCTAGCTCAATAGGGTCCGCAGCTTAAGCTCAGGGCATATGACAGCTATGGTTACAGTACAGGCCTTGTAGAGGCCAAGACTTTACAGCACAGAACACTCAAAAATCATGTTAAAGTACAGGCCTTGGGTTTGTGGCTACAGCTAATCCTAGGCCAACCAGGTTGCACTCAAACTCAACAGCTGCAGGGGCTGGAGCCGAGCACAGGGCTGAGTAAGGCAAGGCACAGAACACACAACAAGGTATCAATAAATGAGCAGCAGTTTAGATGCACAATTTCAGCAGGACAACAACCTCAAATACCACTGAATCAAACTTTTGTGCACAGATTCAATTCTATACAGCTTAGACTGGTAATATTGCACAGAGCACAGAACAGCTGAGAGCTATATGCACAGACTAAAGATTGGCAGGTGCCAAGGCTAGTATTCATCACAGATTATCAACATAACACACAAGTACATGCTTCAGCCAAGGCAAGCAGCCACAGGGTCAGGGTTATGCTTAGGGTTGTCGGAGTCAACTGGGATAGTTGATATCAACCAGCCCAGTTGATGTCACACAGAAATTGTAGCAGATTGGATATCTCAGTTGGAGCTCAAACTCACAGCTGCAGGGGATGGAGGTGAACACAAAGTTTGCCGAGGCTTAGGGTTTAAAGCACATGCCCTGTAGATGGGTTATGCTCAGGGTGGTGTGCACAGGCTTTCAGGCTGGGTAGAGCATGCAAGGGGTTTTGGCAAATTATTGGCTCAAGATCTCACACAAGGTCTCAAGCAAGGTCTAGCATGCTTAGCATTCAACAGTTTATGCAAATGGTACATGGCACATAACACATCAGGCACAGTGATGGAGCAATTCTAGCAACAAATGCTCCAAACAGAAAATATCAATTTGTTGGGGCTGTGCACGCAGAATTAGTGTGTTTCAGAAAATAGCACACATGACTCAACAGTATCAGCAAGTAAAACATGTTATTCAAGCAACACAAATTCATGCATAACGGTACCAGGGGAACATGCTAGGTTATCGGGGAATATGCGGTCTATCATTCGTCAAATATGAAGTACACTGTAGTTTTAAGCTGACTAACCGGTTTTAGCTCCAATACAACTATGCTCTGCTCCTCTACTTTCCTTGGTTTGCTTGGTTGCACCAAAAGCACCTGCTACTCAAGAAAGATATCTTAGTTCCCCATTTTGCACAGTTAAAGCAAGAGCCTCAAATTACAAGTACTGGAATTTCAAATCGATGATTCTGCAGTATGAAGATTAGGCAAGAATGCCACCAAAGTCAACTCTTGAAAAGACAGATACTAAATGCTAAATGCAATGACTAATTAAATGCTAAAATGCAATGACTAATTACAGTGCACAGATGAGGATACTAAATACTAAATACAATGTACAAATGCAAAGACAGAAGCTAAATGCAATGATTCAAGGTTAATATGTACAGGGGTGAGTGGAAATCCGTAAAGGAAGCAAATCATCAACTTAGCACACGCCAAGTCCCCGGCAACGGCGCCAAAAACTTGGTAGGCTGGATAATGTGGTCTGATTTATGCCTACAAATTATAACCGCAAGTGCACGGCGTCTACAATGTAGACAATGGCAAATACGGGTCGATCCACAGAGACTTGTGGTGCTGGGTTGATCTTAAGCTTTCTTCTACTGAATTCCTAGAGGTGTAACACAATTATGAGTTTTGTCGATGCGACTGAGTTTGCATAAGTAACTGAAATAGTGAAATCAGATGTGATATAATGATAATGGAGATGCTAGGGTCTTCAAATCCACCTCTAACTCCTATTGTGTGTTCAACTCAGTTGAAGTTCTTGTTCCTATGCCAGATAAGTGAAGTTTGTCAATTCTACCACCTATCTAAGGAGTTTCTCCATGTAATACTTCAAATATCAGCTAAAGTACTAACCCAGGGCACTAGTTGTCTAATTAAGTACAACTAGTTAAGGGAATTAGCAATTGTATCTAAGGTATGAGCTGCAGCAATCTCAAAACAGTTGTAACCTAACTACAATGGATACAAGGCATCCATTGTGAGAGAAAAGTTTTGGATACTAGAATTGAAGACATCTTTATAGTTTAAGCATTCAAAAACAGTTCAACAGAGTTAAAATACAACATGGAATTAGGGTTTCAATGAAACCCTAGCAAACTAAACTAGAACATGATTAAATATTTAAAACACAATTTAACCTACAATTAAACCTAAAATGGTGCTCTGGCTAGCCCAGGCATGCCCATTAACAATCACAGACACCTCCTATTTATACATGCAAGAATATACCCCAAACCCTAACTTTCTTCAAAATCGAAATTAAATAGAAAATAAATCAAAAACAATCTCACCCATACTCTGATTCGTGCTCTCCTCTGTCAAATCTTCTTAGAACTCCATCGATTGATTGATTGGAGACCCTAGCTCTAGTTATCTCTGATTTAGTTTCTAGGGTTATGGTAGAAACTAAGAAAGAGATATCTAGACCTAAGGAGGAGGAGTAGGTGGCTGCTGGAGTTGTTGGATGGTGTCAGGAGAGGTGATGATGGAGGCGGTGAGGTGGTGGCGAAGGCGGATTTGTCAGGGAGAGGGAAGGAGGTGGAGGAATGGGTTCTGCAGATGGGGGAAGAAGAAAGAGAAGGTGAAATGGGAAATGAAGATGTGGTCGAGGGGATAAGGGTATGGATTGCTTGGGTGTTGAGCGGGCACAGCAGGGTTTGATGAAGAGGCCTCAGCGAGCGTTGGATGAAGCGGGTACGATCTGAACGGCTTAGGGAGACTCGGAGCGATCTGGTATTGAGCGGGAGCAGCAAAGTGTGATGTGCATGAAGGAGCGACCGTTGGATGTAGCTGAGGGAGATCTCCACGGCTCAGCAATGATGGGTTTGGATCAGGGTCGTGGGTCGGGGATGGATAGCTCGAGCCCATGTCTTGTAGATGAGTTGCTACTTGTTGGGTTGCAACTGATGCGCGTGCGGGCTTTGGCTTTCTGCTCCATAGACGCTTGTCTCCAATTCTTCGCTCTTTTGGCTCCTCAGTTTCTCCGAGCTTTATTTATTACCTAAAAACACAAAATTAATTAATACAAATATTTATTCTTGAAAACAAAGAAAACATAGAATCTGGGATAATATCTGATTTCTGAGCACAAAAGATGACTAAAATGCCAATAAAAAGGTGTATAAATATGCAATATTTGGCACTCATCAAATACCCCCAAACCTGAATTTTACTTGTCCTCAAGTGAAACAGAAATGAAGAAATCCTAACTATACCCCTGTCGCAGGTCTCTCGAATGCATTTAGCGTATGCACTAAGCCTTTAAACCCCTAGGTGTCCCTAGTGGACGAGTTGTAGTCTCGTGAGGGTTTACCAGAGGTGTACCCACAAAACATTCTCCAACTTCAGAGTGTAAAAGAGTCTCAAGCATCCAAGGAGCTATGAGGACATAGAGTTTCTGCATGCTAGTAACAAGAAGTTAGAACTACCAAAGAACGCATTCTCATCCTTAAGTGCCGAGCGAGAAGTAACCATACCATATGAAAGAATTCGGATTCGATTGTGATCATAAGCCTCGACTTCTGCCTCACCATTAGGGTTTTATGATAATTGCACTCAAAAAGATTGCTTTTTTAGTCTCTCATGTGTGCAGGCAGGAATAAAGAGAGAAATCCTGCACACGTTGTAGGTAAGAAGGATAACCTTCCGAAATAAATTCTGGAGACTCCACAAAAGTGTGGACAAAAAGAATCTTTTTCTGATGATCTCTAAGGAAGGAAATCAACCATTAGCAAGGATGGGAGTACTCACTCACTTTCTCACCCGATCGGCAATTAACATCATTCTCTCATAGGAACCATAGAAACGTCTTCGGTATTCAATTGTTGATGACGAACTTCTGACTTCACAAATACTTGACTTTTTTTTTTTTTTTTTTGGTAACTGAAATGAAAATAACAATAAACGATAAAACTTGTATTGTCTTGATTTCACAAATTTCATTAATTCTCATCTTCTTTTTCTTTGTTGTATATAACCTTGGACTATATCAATTTTTCTTCCAATATTCTGATAATGCTCCGCTTGCTGACGATGATGTGTTTCTATGGGTCTGTTGATTGAGAGAGAGTGATGCTAACTGCAAATCGGTATTTAGAAGAAGTTTTCATCTTTAAACGTCACCCTCATGATTGACAAAAATAGCACTCAAGAGATCAAAAGTAGTGCTGAAATTGGTGCGAAGTTGGGTAGCTCACCATTCCTACCCGGAATTGACGTACGGTGACACACACTCTATGACTTTTCTAGAAAGTTGCAAAAAATTGAAGGTTGGTGCCTCACTTGATGTAAAATGGGTAGTCTCCACTATGGTTGATCACAATTCTACTACCGAATATCTAAACAGCACCTAATTCGCCCTCCGGTATGGTTAAATCCAACTTTAACGCTCTAATCAACTAAGAAACCCGATTGTGTTCTCCGGTACTTCTAACTTCTGTTATTTCGGTCAGATTCTCTATGTAAACATAGCTAGAAGCATGCTAGTGACTCTAAAATCTCTAAAAGTTGGAGGTTTTTATGCAAATTTTTTTTTTTTTTTTTTTTTTTTTTTTTTTTTTTTTTTTTTTTGAAAGAAGTAAAACAAAAAGACTAAAAACTCTAAATGCAAATCACACCCCCAAACCTAAATCAAACATTGTCCTCAATGTGTCAACAGTTGATAAGAATTTAAACAGTCACATACCAAGAGAACTATGGTGAGTAAAGAAAAGGGAAGAGATTACCGGATGTCGGCGGGAGCAAGGTTAGAGCTTCATTAATCAAGGCTAGAATCCAACATTCTCAGTGGAGATCATATCGGATTAGCACAAAATATGTACAAGAAGACTCAACCGATTCAAGAAAGAAAATTTAACAAGTCCTACTGGATTATATACAAGGTAAATTCACCATATACCAACAATCTAAAGAGTTGAGGATCAACCCAATAGAAAATATGTACAAACATCAACAGCCTTACACAAATATAATATGAGAATGCAAGTAAGACTGCAAATGTGAATGAGTTTCCCCCAAACCTAAACTTGTCAACAGGTGTGTTTTTGAGCACAAAATCTTGCAAATTTAAAGGTACATCATGCACAAGGTCTAACTCGAAGTGAGTTTTGCTAAAAACAGGCAGACATACATATTCCAACTGTGGTTCCCTAAAGGTGTTATACTTTGATGCAAAATAGTCCAAGAGGACTTGGGAAGCACAAAGCTCTAGGCCTAAGTTAGGCATTTTCAGAAAAGTTGGTTTTGCAATTTTGTTACAAACTACACCTAGGTTTGGTGGAGGAGTTTCAATCTGTGACTTAGGAGAGAGATTAGGTACATCTAAGTTGTTTTCATGTATAGAATCATTTGTACCATCACACATTTTCCTAAGGTCAGAAGAGGGTAAATCATGTTCACCGCATAGAACAATTCATCAATCTCCATGTCATAATCATCATCAGTCTCACGCACAAAATAACCAGGAGAAATATCATGCTGTAACCTCGGCATGGAATTAGGCTCATGCATTGAATCATCTGTGTCAACAGACAATTCAGCTATTCCTAGGTCACAAACAAGTTGTGTAGCATGCTCACATTCAATGAAGAATTTTACAAACCCAAGCTCAGAATCAACATCACATATATGAATGTTAGAAGAAGTATCATTCATAGGGTTCACAGAAGAGACACCTAACGTCTCTGAACCAAAAGATTCCATCATATTTTGCACATGCTCTTCTAACATATCATATTCATCATCATCATCATCACAAAAATGCATTTCCCTATTAGCATTTCTAGTGTACTCATTTTCCTCTAGATTAGGTTCATATTTAGTGTATGGTTGTGCATATGGTTCACTAGAGAAGGGATGCTCATGCAATGCTTTCCATTCAAGTATATCATTGTTTTGCTCTATGAGCTTTTCCATTAGTGATTGCATACAAGGAGTTGGGGGAGTATAACATTGTTCAACTTCCCATGGTGATGGATGATGCATGTGTGCATGGTTCTCATGGCTTTCCCTAGACTGCCTAAACTCATGCAAAATGTAGCAGTTCTCAGCAGGGTGGTCTAAGCTACCACATAAGGTACAAGCATACATTTCATAGTGCCTAGGGGGATTAGACTCGACAGATTGCTCATGTAATTGCCTTTCTAAAGCAGATACTTGAGCTTCTAACTGATCTAAAAGTGATGACTGGGTATGAGAAAAGTGTTCATTTTCAACATGTGGTGGATGATACATGTGCTCATAATGATTAGGGTATGTGGAGTCAGGGCCCTGAGAAGGCTCATAATATTCCCTAAAATCACTATGGTATGTGGGGAGTTCATACTGTGAAGCATGCCCGTAAGCAAGCTCTCTAATGGATTTGTTTCCATCCCCAGCCGCAGACCAAAATCCTGACATGGTCTAGCAACTCAATTTGGGCTCAAAAAGAAGCATATAGCCTAGCACACATCAAGTATACTAAGTCCAGATGCAAGCCCAAGTGACGCAAATGCACAGCCCAAAGGTTATGCAAATCCCAGTTGTTGTGGGCTCAGTTTTGGTTTGAATGGGCTTTGGTTTATGAGGGCTTTGGTTTATTTGGGTTTTGGTTTATGTGGGCTTTGGTTTGTGTGGATAGCTTATGCACAGGACAAGTTTGTACACAGCCCAGAGAGATACAACCCACAATCTAAGTGTAAGCCCAAAAGGCGTGGGATCCATTTAAAGATAGCATGTAATGTCAATCAATAACTTAAAAGCCGGTGAAGTCGGACGGATGAGATGATGTTTGAGACACTTATTGCATGATTTAAATTAGGTTTTAAAGAGGTGCGCAAGCATCACCTTCGCCTTGGTCGGCCAAGCATGGGAAGGATTTTGAGAGGAAGCCCGCGTTCACTGAAGTTGGAGTGGGTGGGCTTCAATGGTGAGACCGTTTCACGGCACATGTAATATGCCGCAAAACCCTAATTTTAGGTTTCCCGGTCCATAATGCTTGGTATGGATATATGCGGGTCACTGTGTATTCCATACCGCTAGGGTGGTGATCTGGTGGTCATCCAATCATGCTTGTGGAGTTGGATGAGAATGAAAGTAAGTTAAGGCCGTGGTATTCCATACCATGCTTAGGGTGATGGACTTGATCCATGGTCATCCAATCATGCTTGTGAGTTAATCAGATCATATCCGAGACTGGGCCAAGATGCTCAAAGCATAACACACCGAGAAATGCCAGTATAACACACCGTAGAGGGCTCAAGCAGAGATAACCGAGAACATATTATAGCAGCTTGGAGGTTCGTGTTACCTATATGAGCATCATGCCACACCGATAATGAGTACAGAAATACAAGGTCGATATGAAATTCAATGCACGGGACCGCTACAAGTTCCATTCTTGGTGAATCAAGTGAGGGAGCATGATTTTCTTGGTTTTACAAATATAACCTTAAACGAAAATCCACCATCAACATAAGTCCCCGCCTAGCACATAATGGTTACACTATTGTGTGGTAGGCATGAGATGGTGACAAGTTGAAAGATAAAAACTTATGAGGCAAAGTTAGATGTTACTGAGTGATGGCTCATCCCTTGGAGTATGTGTTTAGAGAGTGTTTCCTATGATGTCGGCCTTGTGCTTCGATCGACCTGCTATGCCTGCTTTGGCCGAGGGGCTACACTCGATCCCGGCCTAATCGACGCTGACCGCTGCACCCGCCTGCTCCGTCGTGGGGCTATCGCGCTCTGTTGTTCAATGTGGGCTTGTTGTGCGCTTGATTGAACGTGAGTCTCACCCACATACGCCCGACAAATCCTTGAAACTTGTACCGGCCTTGAAATCAACACCGCACTAAAATTTGTACCGTTTAAGACCTGCTATCAGGCGCTCCACGTGAGTTGTGTCTGCCGCAGACTACATCTCTCCCGTATTTTCATACAAGTTCTAACTCCTGTCTTTTTATTTCTATTGGGAAGAAAAGAATCCCCGTTGAGATGTCTTCTGGAGATAATGTCAAAAGGTCGAGGTGTTGAAAGCCCAAAGATATGCCGAACATTGATGATGAGTTGGCATAGAAAATATCTCTGCTCCACAAGATAACTTCTTTTCCTATCTACTTTTAGGTTTTTTCTCATGCCCGCCGGGTCCTCATGAAGGATGATGAGACGGTTACAACGTGTACATCAAAGATAATTTAGAGGCAGATTATTGATGTAGCTTGAGTGTTAAAACGACTGAGAGGATGTTAAAGTGGTTGTAACGCTGAGGCAGATCTCGAGAGAGAGGTTAAGAAGGATTATGAAGCTAACGTGGGTCTCTTGAGAGAGCGTTAAGGCTGCTTCTTGAATGTACCATTGAAGGGCTGGAGGGATATGGCTTCCTCTTCGCTCGATTACCCTTGCGAATCCATGCTGGAAGGATGATGAGCCTCGGCCCCTGCAAGGTGGTTTATGGTTTGTCCGTAGTGTTTTTGTCTGCATATGGTTTGATCATGAGTCGACATACAAAATCGAGTTGAGTTGGCGACAAGCAGATATTGTATCTCTGGTTTTCCCCCGTCGCTGTGGAACCGCTAAGGCCGAAGGTTGTATCGCTGCCGGGTGAGATATATGTCCTGCGCCACGCCGCAATCCTTAAGCTCTACATCCATCCATAGTCCTGCCGGTTGCATCTACTAAATGCAATGTATATTGTCTTCCCTTCTAATCACGCCTCGTATGTGCTGGTCTGGTTTCCTTCAAGTCCGTCATCGGTGGGATGACGCACACCTGCATGGGCTAACCTTTGGCCGCCCCGAGAGTCTCGAGAGAAATCACATTGGAAGATGCTCCCGTGTCGACGAGGGCCCTCCCGAACTCTGAACTTTTGATGTGTGCGGTAACATGTAGGGCCGGTCGTGATCTTTTTTTATCAGTAAATGCAAGAAACATCTCGCACGTTGATTCTTTGGGAGGCGCAAGAGTTCACACAAGATTTCCACTAGAGATTCCTAATCCATGGTCTCTGGTTCAGAAGTAAACTGTTGATCGGGAGGATCGCTAGATAGGAATCTCCATGACAGACCGTTCATATCCGATGTTGTTGACTTGTCTTTTTTAGATGCCGAGTGATAGTGAGGGATTCTTGACTACCGGTTTTGGAATTAATAGGTAATTGAATTGGTTCATTTTGAGATAGTTTGGTGAATGATTTTTTTTTCTGAAAGAGGTTATTTTAAATGAAACATCTTGGTCATGAATGATCGCACATGTCACATGTAAAGCCTGTAAAGGAAAGCATGAATGAAATGACATGGTGTTTGATTATACTTCTTTTCTCCACGTGTGGGATGCTAAGTCCTGTGTGAATTCTAAACTATCTTTCTTGTAAATTGTTGAGTAGAACTTACTTGCTTTTGAAGCCTCATTTGTATCGCGAGTAGCCCTCCAAGAAAATCCTCCGCGACTAACTTCAAAGTCATCCCTCCGAGCTGCTTCTCCCGAACAATGCGCTTTCAAAGCATTGCAGACTCACTGGTGGGTGATGAAGGACCGGTGGTAATGACACTCTCTGGTCCATTGTGCAGTAGGTGGGCGCCGTATCGGGGGTAGCTTTATCTCTCCGTTTCGCACTCCACGCCTCCGAGTTTCTAGTGTACCTTGTGTCCAGCTTTTCCTCGTTAGCGGGCGGCGATGTCTCCCGTGGCTTTGGAACATGAGATGAAGGAAGACTTGGGTGAGCCATCATGTTCCCGGGATTGTCTTCCCAAGTGTAGGGGATGTTTAATGTGATCAACGCTCGTATTCAGCATTTCTGGATTGATTTCTCCTCTCAAGCCGTTTCTTCGCTCGAAGGCCGACGCGGATTGGACAGTCTTCCGGGCTTCGCAAGAGCTTTTGAGGCATAAATTCCGGCAAGGCCCAATGGTTCCTCTTCTTTATTCGCACATCGGCATCTCTGATACAAGTCTCCTCTGGATTCTCAGATGTCTCCATTGTTGACTGACCATGTTGTTCATCTTCCCCTGAGTCTCATGTGGTTGTGCGCTTTTTGCTCTCCACTGCAAAGATGTGACAAGTTAAAGATTCAACATTTCTGCGCCGCTCGAGTGGTTGCCGACCCTTCTTGCAATTGTGCCGCTATATCATTCAAAGGCGAAATGTCTCGCCTCTCGCCTCCCGGGGTGATACCGGCTTGATTTGCCAAGACATCCTCCAAAGATTCCAGCTATGCTTCCCATGATATCCGAACCGCCCGTAGTTTCCTATTATCAAGGAGATGGAAACCGAGAAATTGAGGATTCAATTTATGCAACCGATATGATCAATCTCCCACTGTGGTCGCCAATTGTTGATGGGTGAAAACTACTCCTGCAGAATTTGGTAATTTGGGGTGTGGATGAGGAATGAACCTAAACCTTCAACAAATGCATCGCGGCTGAAGTGCTTTGTAGGGCCTAAACCAAGAAATGGCCGTTGCATTTGTTTCTGTGGCCACAAAGTGAAGGAGATGGGGTTGGATCTAGGGAGGGAACGAAGAAGGTGTTGAGATCATGAAGGTGTTGGCTTGCTTATGACTTGTAACAGAAAGATGAGCAAGCTTACGGTTGATAAGTGCTCGAGTGTTTGAATAGTATTAACACTTCTGGTTTCATTGTCTGAACTTGTGTTGTTCTCCCCGTTATTCCTTGTTGTCGAAATAGGCTGATGACCCTATTTATACAAGTGCTTTGTGGTACAAATAAGACTAGGTTGTATAACCAAGGGCTTTAGATTTGTGCTGATGAAATTAGGTTTTTAAAGAGCCCACTCTTCAGGTTGTTTAGTCTAAGTGAAAATGCATTCGCTCCCTCATGAAAGCCCGGGGCCACCAATTTGCTTTATAGGCAAGCCCGGTTCACGTGAAGATGGTAGGTCGTGGGCTTCAATGGTTGGTTTAAGTGGGCTGTAGGTTGTTGCACATCCCAGTTGATGTTTAGCCCAATGGTTGATGGCTTTAGCTGTTATGCAGGTCAGGCTATACACAGGTTGGTAGCTCAAGCAAAGTAAGATGCACGTGCGTATTCCATTATAGGCACGGACACAGCACAAGTAATGTCTTTGGTTGGTATAACACCGGTAGGGGGCCCAAGCACGGCTTGGCTAGTTTGCACAACACAATTCTAAGTGCAACTCACAAAGACAAAGTTAACGGGGCACCTCAAATGCAGATTTACAACTTCACAGATGCAACAGGTTGACAAAGTAAGGGGTAATGCTCGTTTGGTATGCAACTCAAGGTGACTAGCTTGGCAAGTGATCAAATGACAGAAATGCACAAAGTTTATGCTCAGCCACATAAAGTTCAGTTAACATCACAGGGGAGATTGATGTTGCTTTTGCAAAGTACACAACACAGCTCACTGCAATGTGTGCACATCACAGGGGAAACTTATGCTCAGACTAGGTTATATGCACACAGGTCATGCAAAGGCACAGGGTAGATGAAGTGGGCTGGCAACAACCTAGCTCAATAGGGTCTGCAGCTTAAGCTCAGGGCATATGACAGCTATGGTTACAGTACAGGCCTTGTAGAGGCCAAGACTTTACAGCACAGAACACTCAAAAATCATGTTAAAGTACATGCCTTGGGTTTGTGGCTACAGCCTAATCCTAGGCCAACCAGGTTGCACTCAAACTCTCAAATTAGGGGTGGAGCCGAGCACAATGAGTAAGGCAAGGCACAGAACACACAACAAGGGTATCAATAAATGAGCAAAGAGTTTAGATGCACAATTTCAAAGAGACAACAACCTCAAATACCAATTGAATCAAACTTTTGTGCACAGATTCAATTCTATACTGACTTAGATCGGTAATATTGCACAGAGCACGTAATGCATGAGAGATATATGCACGAGACTAAAGATTGGCAGTGCCAAGGCTAGTATTCAGCACAGATTATCAACAGAACACACAAGTACAGGCTTCAGCCAAGGCAAGCAGCCACAGGGTCAGGGTTATGCTCAGGGTTGTCGGAGTCAACTGGGATAGTTGATATCAACCAGCCCAGTTGATGTCACACAGAAATTGTGTAGCAGATTGGATATCTCAGTTGGAGCTCAAACTCACAGCTGCAGGGGCTGGAGGTGAACACAAAGTTTGCCGAGGCTTAGGGTTTAAAGCACATGCTATGTAGATGGGTTATGCTCAGGGTGGTGTGCACTGTGCTTTCAGCTGGGTAGAGCATGCAAGGGGTTTTGGCAAATTATTGGCTCAACATCTCACACAAGGTCTCAAGCAAGGTCTAGCATGCTTAGCATTCAACAGGTTATGCAAATGGTACATGGCACAGAACACATCAGGCACAGTGATGGAGCAATTCTAGCAGCAAATGCTCCAAACAGAAAATATCAATTTGTTGGGGCTGTGCACGCAGAATTAGTGTGTTTCAGAAAATAGCACACATGACTCAACAGTATCAGCAAGTAAAACATGTTATTCAAGCAACACAAATTCATGCATAACGGTACCAGGGGAACATGCTAGGTTATCAGGGAATATGCGGTCTATCATTCGTCAAATATGAAGTACACTGTAGTTTTAAGCTGACTAACCGGTTTTAGCTCCAATACAACTATGCTCTGCTCCTCTACTTTCCTTGGTTTGCTTGGTTGCACCAAAAGCACCTGCTACTCAAGAAAGATATCTTAGTTCCCCATTTTGCACAGTTAAAGCAAGAGCCTCAAATTACAAGTACTGGAATTTCAAATCGATGATTCTGCAGTATGAAGATTAGGCAAGAATGCCACCAAAGTCAACTCTTGAAAAGACAGATACTAAATGCTAAATGCAATGACTAATTAAATGCTAAAATGCAATGACTAATTACAGTGCACAGATGAGGATACTAAATACTAAATACAATGTACAAATGCAAAGATAGAAGCTAAATGCAATGATTCAAGGTTAATATGTACAGGGGTGAGTGGAAATCAGTAAAGGAAGCAAATCATCAACTTAGCACACGCCAAGTCCCCGGCAACGGCGCCAAAAACTTGGTAGGCTGGATAATGTGGTCTGATTTATGCCTACAAATTATAACCGCAAGTGCACGGCGTCTACAATGTAGACAATGGCAAATACGGGTCGATCCACAGAGACTTGTGGTGCTGGGTTGATCTTAAGCTTTCTTCTACTGAATTCCTAGAGGTGTAACACAATTATGAGTTTTGTCGATGCGACTGAGTTTGCATAAGTAGCTGAAATAGTGAAATCAGATGTGATATAATGATAATGGAGATGCTAGGGTCTTCAAATCCACCTCTAACTCCTATTGTGTGTTCAACTCAGTTGAAGTTCTTGTTCCTATGCCAGATAAGTGAAGTTTGTCAATTCTACCACCTATCTAAGGAGTTTCTCCATGTAATACTTCAAATATCAGCTAAAGTACTAACCCAGAGCACTAGTTGTCTAATTAAGTACAACTAGTTAAGGGAATTAGCAATTGTATCTAAGGTATGAGCTGCAGCAATCTCAAAACAGTTGTAACCTAACTACAATGGATACAAGGCATCCATTGTGAGAGAAAAGTTTTGGATACTAGAATTGAAGACATCTTTATAGTTTAAGCATTCAAAAACAGTTCAACAGAGTTAAAATACAACATGGAATTAGGGTTTCAATGAAACCCTAGCAAACTAAACTAGAACATGATTAAATATTTAAAACACAATTTAACCTACAATTAAACCTAAAATGGTGCTCTGGCTAGCCCAGGCATGCCCATTAACAATCACATACACCTCCTATTTATACATGCAAGAATATACCCCAAACCCTAACTTTCTTCAAAATCGAAATTAAATAGAAAATAAATCAAAAACAATCTCACCCATACTCTGATTCGTGCTCTCCTCTGTCAAATCTTCTCAGAACTCCATCGATTGATTGATTGGAGACCATAGCTCTAGTTATCTCTGATTTAGTTTCTAGGGTTATGGTAGAAACTAAGAAAGAGATATCTAGACCTAAGGAGGAGGAGTAGGTGGCTGCTGGAGTTGTTGGATGGTGTCAGGAGAGGTGATGATGGAGGCGGTGAGGTGGTGGCGAAGGCGGATTTGTCAGGGAGAGGGAAGGAGGTGGAGGAATGGGTTCTGCAGATGGGGGAAGAAGAAAGAGAAGGTGAAATGGGAAATGAAGATGTGGTCGAGGGGATAAGGGTATGGATTGCTTGGGTGTTGAGCGGGCACAGCAGGGTTTGATGAAGAGGCCTCAGCGAGCGTTGGATGAAGCGGGTACGATCTGAACGGCTCAGGGAGACTCGGAGCGATCTGGTATTGAGCGGGAGCAGCAAAGTGTGATGTGCATGAAGGAGCGACCGTTGGATGTAGCTGAGGGAGATCTCCACGGCTCAGCAATGATGGGCTTGGATCAGGGTCGTGGGTCGGGGATGGATAGCTCGAGCCCATGTCTTGTAGATGAGTTGCTACTTGTTGGGTTGCAACTGATGCGCATGCGGGCTTTGGCTTTCTGCTCCATAGACGCTTGTCTCCAATTCTTCGCTCTTTTGGCTCCTCAGTTTCTCCGAGCTTTATTTATTACCTAAAAACACAAAATTAATTAATACAAATATTTATTCTTGAAAACAAAGAAAAACAGAACTGGGATAATATCCGATTTACGAGCACAAAAGATGAGTAAAATGCCAATAAAAAGGTGTATAAATATGCAATATTTGGCACTCATCAAATACCCCCAAACCCGAATTTTACTTGTCCTCAAGTGAAACGAGAAATGAAGAAATCCTAACTATACCCCTTTGTCGCAGTCTCTCGAATGCATTTAGCGTATGCACTAAGCCTTTAAACCCCTAGGTGTCCCTAGTGGACGAGTTGTAGTCTCGTGAGGGTTTACCAGAGGTGTACCCACAAAACCTTCTCCAACTTCGAGTGTAAAAGAGTCTCAAGCATCCAAGGAGCTATGAGGACATAGAGTTTCGCATGCTAGTAACAAGAAGTTAGAACTACCAAAGAACGCATTCTCATCCTTAAGTGCCGAGCGAGAAGTAACCATACCATATGAAAGAATTCGGATTCGATTGTGATCATAAGCCTCGACTTCGCCTCACCATTAGGGTTTTATGATAATTGCACTCAAAAAGATTGCTTTTTAGTCTCTCATGTGTGCGGCGAGGAATAAAGAGAGAAATCCCGCACACGTTGTAGGTAAGAAGGATAACCTTCCGAAATAAATTCTGGAGACTCCACAAAAGTGTGGACAAAAAGAATCTTTTTCTGATGATCTCTAAGGAAGGAAATCAACCATTAGCAAGGATGGGAGTACTCACTCACTTTCTCACCCGATCGACAATTAACATCATTCTCTCATAGGAACCATAGAAACGTCTTCGGTCTTCAATTGTTGATGACGAACTTCTGACTTCACAAAAACTTGACTTTTTTTTTTTTTTTTTTGGTAACTGAAATGAAAATAACAATAAACGATAAAACTTGTATTGTCTTGATTTCACAAATTTCATTAATTCTCATCTTCTTTTTCTTTGTTGTATATAACCTTGGACTATATCAATTTTTCTTCCAATATTCTGATAATGCTCCGCTTGCTGACGATGATGTGTTTCTATGGGTCTGTTGATTGAGAGAGAGAGTGATGCTAACTGCAAATCGGTATTTAGAAGAAGTTTTCATCTTTAAACGTCACCCTCATGATTGACAAAAATAGCACTCAAGAGATCAAAAGTAGTGCTGAAATTGGTGCGAAGTTGGGTAGCTCACCATTCCTACCCGGAATTGACGTACGGTGACACACACTCTAACAGCTTTTCTAGAAAGTTGCAAAAATTGAAGGTTGGTGCCTCACTTGATGTAAAATGGGTAGTCTCCACTATGGTTGATCACAATTCTACTCACCGAATATCTAAACAACACCTAATTCGCCCTCCAGGTATGGTTAAATCCAACTTTAACGCTCTAATCAACTAAGAAACCCGATTGTGTTCTCCGGTACTTCTAACTTCTGTTATTTCGGTCAGATTCTCTATGTAAACATATCTAGAAGCATGCTAGTGACTCTAAAATCTCTAAAAGTTGGAGGTTTTTTATGCAATTTTTTGAGTTTTTCGTTTTTTTTTTTTTTTTTTTTTTTTTTTTTTTTTTGAAAGAAGTAAAACAAAAAGACTAAAAACTCTAAATGCAAATCACACCCCCAAACCTAAATCAAACATTGTCCTCAATGTGTCAACAGTTGATAAGAATTTAAACAGTCACATACCAAGAGAACTATGCTGAGTAAAGAAAAGGGAAGAGATTACCGGATGTAAACAACTTGAAAAACAACTTGTCGAATCTCCTCCCTTGTTGGTATTCTGATAAGTTCCTCATTATCCTCCTGAGAAATACACGGCTGGAGCAATTGAAAATTTTCTGAGTCTTGAGGAGGATGACATGAGGTTGTGATGGTGCAAAAATGTTGAATAAGTAAGGTTTGAATTTCTTCTCTTGATGTATGCCAGTTACCATTATCATCCCTGATGGAATCAATTTGATTTCTCCACCTCCTATAATTGGCCCTTGCATGGAAAAACTTTGTATTCTTATCCTGACTATGAAGCAAATTATCTCTAGAATGTTGATAAATGATATCATTTTTCACCTGATACCAATGTTGGAGCGTTTGTTGTAGCTATGTTAAACTAGCTGGAGAAGTATACGGCGAGCCTTGCACTAAAGGAATCTGCTTCTGAGTTTCCTTTATTCGAGCATCAACGTCACCAAAATGTATTTTCTTCCATTTTCAAATATCTCTTCGGGCATTATTAAGCTTCTTAGATAACTTCAGATCTGGTGAGCCATTCTGATCAACATCCCATGCTTTTCGAATCATTAACTTGAAAGATTCATGCTTTGTCCAAGTTTCATATAGTCGAAAAGGCTTGTACAGATTATCAGATCGAGGATTAGTTGATAATAATATTGAAGTATGATCGGAACCAAGTGGTATAAGATGATTAACAATTACATTTGAGGAAAAAAAAAATCCATTGGTTGGAAGCTAAGGCTCTATCTAATCTGTCTTGAACCAACTAAATGGATTTTCTATGATTGGACCAGGTAAATGGATGTCCTGTAAATGGAACTTCTTGGATACCATATAGAGAAATAGTGTTCTGAATAATAGAGGGTGTTGAGTATTTATGGGTTGAAAAGGATTTCATATCATAACAAGATAAAGTAACATTTAAATCCCCTATGATAAGCCATGGTAAATCCATATGCATGCCCATATCATCTATGATCTTCCATTGCTTTATTCTTTCCTCATGATGATAACATGAACTATACAAACAAGTTAGAACCCATTGCTGATTCTGGGGACCCGTATGAAGTATAAAATTTACTATATGATCTGTATGATGCATGAACTCTTTCTTAAACCCATCCTTCCATAACACCGCAAGACCTCCAGCCTTAAGCTTAGTATTATGATACCATACATTTGGATAATACATAGGTTGCAGTAAATAATGTGCACTTTTGTTCCGTTGTTTAGTTTCCGAAAGAAAAATAATATCCGAGTTATATTGATGAATGAAATCTTTCAAATGAAATATAGTATGTTTAGTACCCAAACCATGAACATTCCATGCAAGTATGCGCATGATTTCAAAACAATACGATTGATAATGGCTATAAAAATATTGATACTATAAAATCTGTATTCAACTTGGGATAAAAGAAAAAAAGTAATGCACGTGAAAAGTTAATAGACAAACCTGATCTTCTCGCTCTATTGAATAGTTTCCATATTGTTATCCAATAAGGTTGTCCCAGTCTCCATATTGAGGATAGGTACGATAACAGCTAGGATGCATTTGATGGTCAACTCCATAATTGGCTGATTGCATGTACTCTTGATGATTTTGATGTTCACTGGAATTCTTCTCTTGCTCTTGAATATCTGGAATATCCTCATGAAAATGAACACTAGCAGAGCTACTTGCAGCTGATCCTTCTCTAATTCTCTTAGGCCTTCTAGCAGTCGAAGGCTCGGGACCTCCTACCGATTGAGTATATATGGTTGAGACATGGAATCCATCCTCAGGAATCTGAAAAATGATTCTTCACTGATCTTTGTTTACCCCTTGACTTCTTAGGAGAAATTAGAATTGTCTCACCTTGTCGATACTTAGGATTATATTGCCTCAGATCAATTTCCTCACCAAAATCTTACCAAATTTAAAGATATAATATGCTATGATTTGAACATGTTCAGCTTTATCAGCACATTCTGATTCATTATGAGCAAGGATAAGACAAACAGGACAAAGCTTTCTCGGCTGACGCTGGAAGTAGATAAAAATCCATTGAGTGATTTTGGCAGCATTTTCAGTCATGATTCCCATGAGCATTGGATTAGTAACATTAAACTCTATAAGAACACTGAATGCATTTGTGTCTATATGATTGCCATCTTCCGAAAACAATTTAAGAGGATTGCCAAGTATACTAGCAATTTGATTTTCTACCTCCACATTAAGAAATTCAGGAGGAAGCTTCCTAATGTCAATCCAAAATTGTTGATTTTGAAAATCAAGCTTTTCCGCTATATTGAAGGATGCCATTCACGGAAGATTACCAAATAACCATCAAAACTCCCAAGACCTTCTTCCAGAACATAATTATAACTGGCTCAATCATAAAATCGAAAGACGAATAAATTGGTATCTTGTCTTCTGATTTGGAAATGCCCATGACCCCAAGCCATAGTTGCTTCTTGCTCAACTTTATCTGTTCTCATCGGATGCTCACAAATGATTTTCCCAATTAGACTGAGTGACCATTTTTTGATGCTAGGCTGCAACTGGATATGAGGATATATAATTACTCTTTGAATCTTATGATCTTCCTCCAAATTTGTATTTTTAATTCTTTCTATAAGATCAGAGACTTCACCCACTGATTTTCTAGTCGACATTAAAATTGTAAATATAAGAAAGATGATGAACCATAGGTGATGCCTAAAAAACCTGTAAAATTGGCTATTTAAAGAGCAACTACAAGAATAGTCATAGCTACACAATTGTGCCTCTTTGTAACAGACTCAACTGTCCAACCTTGTAATACTGCATCTCCAATATTTGGGGTCAAGGTCATCCTACTTGGAGGTCTTACTAACACTTTCTTTTAGTGGGACAAAAATAATAATTAAAGATAACGCTTCACCTAAAGTCCATCTCCAATCTCCAAGGTCTTATCTAACAAACTTTGTACAAATTAGAGACAAATGATGATGTGGATTTACCCTCACTTAGCCATATCACCCTTTTTTATGACCTTCACCTTTGCATTGGAGATGAAACTTTGGTGGAAAATGTCTTAAATCTTAGGTGTCATGCAATTTTAAGATTTTGACCCTTTGCATTGGAAATGCTCTAAGAGTCACCGAGTCTGTTAAACTGTTAAATGTCTATTGGTATCATTATGTATAAATAGATACTATATGCTATCTTAAGGCTAAGTCATATGGGTCTTCTAATCTAGCATCTAGATAGGCAGTCCACCTCAGCTAGAATAACCCCTAAGTCCTATGTCAGTTTTAATCTAGCATCTAGATGCGCTGAAGCATTCCCCTTGGCCGCGCTGAATGGAACATCACAACCATCTCAGCCGTCAGATATATAATAAATCAATCCGCGCTGAACCAAACAACGAAAAGTTGATTTTCTCTGCGCTGAACCATTCAGCGAAACTATCTCACTAATAGTTGGAATGCGAGATATATCTGGAAATAAAAGTTATGTTAAAGAATAGGCAACACTTTTTGTCTAATCTAGCGGCTAAATCTAGCCCATAAAACTTAGTCTAATTATGTATATCTTGCAACATTTACAAATAACATTTCTTAGATTTATAATTGTTTTTATACCTGGTACCCGATCTCTTGGTTGTGATAACAGGAGTTCTCTTGGGCTAGCCTCTAATGCACTACCACATAATGATGATAATGTTGCCATTGACTTCCATTTCATCGGGGAGTTGACTCGATCTCAAGTTGTCAAGGTCTTTTATATCTCCAGTCCACTAGCTCTTAAATTGATGATGTTTTCACTAAAATATTGCATGCTAATCGATTTCAGTTTTCTTCATGGCAAGCCGAGTGTCCATCATTCGATTCAACTTGTAGTTTTTTTTTTGAAGCATGAAATTTATTAAGTTAGACTGAAATTACACGAGGGTACGTAATACCCATAGAGTCTGCTATTACAATAAAACTGATAGATTGTGGAATTTTATGTTCCCATACTGCTGTCGTGAGTTTCCCTATGGAGCAATCATCCGCTGCTCGGTTTGCTAAACCATCTGCTGCTTGATTTGCTTCTCTGTAGACGTGGATAACGGTATATTGCTGGATTTGGGTGAGCCTTTGTTTGATCTCTGCAACCAGGTCAGATATATACCAAGGGGGGTCTGCATCTGAGGTTATAAATCTCATTAAATTTTCCGAATCCGTTTCAAATTGGACTTTTGACCATCCTCGTTCCGTCGCCGTTTTAGAGGCTATGTGCATGGCCCAGGTCTCCGCTGGAAGTGCTGTGGTGATTCCTAAAGGTTGTGTTATTGCTAGGATAGTGTTGGTTTCCTCATTTCTGCAAATAATACCTGCTCCCGCTATCCCGGAGTTTCCTCTTGCTGCGCCGTCCGTGTTGATTTTGATCCAATCTGATTGAGGCTTGAGCCATCCTACAAGGATGGTTGAAGTTGTTACTGTTCTTTGTGCTGGGTTTGGATATGGGTGCATCCCAGGGAGCACCGGTGGGAGGTGTGTCTGGGCCCAAGAATATTCCTGCTGGAGCTTGATGGCCATTTGCATTACATTTATCGGATTTTGTTGTTGTTGGCGATACATCACACCATTCCTGGTTAACCATAAGGACCAAAATAGGAAGCATAAGGTTGTGGTTATCGGTGCAGGTACTTTTATTTGAAGAAGTTCGGATATGGTTGTTTGGTGAGGTAGTGAAATGGGTATGCCTTGTGAGGCGACGTGAAGGTTTATGAGGTGGTTTAGTAAGAGGTTCCAAGAATCTATAGCTGTCTGACAATGTAGCAGAATGTGACTGGATGTTTCAGGATTAGAACTACATTGAGGGCATAAGTTGGAGTTGGCGAGATGGATGCGATGAAGAATGTTGAGGGTTGGTAAACCCTCATTAATTGCTTTCCACAAGAAAAGTTGTACTTTTGGGGGACATGGGAGTGTCCAAAGGAAGTTGGATGGTGGAAGGGGTTTTTGGTGAGTTTGCGCAGAAGTGCTAATGATGCAGTTGTATCCTGAAGCAGTAGTATATTGTCCGATTTTTGTAAAAGGCCATATGATCCTATCGGGTTGATTGCTCTGTGGGATGTGGATGTTGATGATTCGTTGAATTATGGGGTGGGGTAGTAGACTTAATCTTTCATGATTCCAATTCCTGGTTGATGGGTCGATGATGTCTGCTACTGATTGTATTGGATAACAAGAAGCTGGGTTAATGATATTTTCAAATTGTGGTATCCAATTTGTTTGTATGGGGGTGTGTAATCCATCTCCTATTTGGTGGAATAGATGTTGTTTAAAAAATGGTATGAGCGAGGCCATTTGCCTCCACTGAGGGCTAGGGGAAGACGGGAGTGGTGGGATCTAACATGAGAAAGTTGGTTGTATTTTGTCTCGTACTCTCAATCTCAAAGACTGAATAAGAAAGTTTATCATCTTCTCGCTTCATTTCTCTACAAGAGATCTAACATGCTGTACGTTATAAAAAGAACGTGGTTCTCTCATTATAATATCCCAATTCCATGGAATGGAAGCATCCTCACAGTCACAGAACATGGAATAGAAGCAAGGCAAACCTCACAAAAGAATATAGCAATATTATCCAGAGCGGCTCTAAAATCTTCTGTTATCTCATTGTGGACCTACACGCACATGTACACACATAATTTAAGTGCTGGATAAAGTAATGTGTGCTCATCCAGCCATCAATAACCTACTTGTATTTATTTTACTACTACTGACTATCTTCTGCTATGATCCGATTCTCCGGCGATGGGATCCGAGATCAGTAACTTAAAATATTTTCGAGTGGGTATCATAAGCCATCAATGCATATACAGGCATTTTGTTAATTGTTTTTCTTTCTCAAATATAGCTATGCACTTTCAAGTTTCAACTACAGCGACTCGACCAAGTGTAGGACTGTAATTTAAATACGAGATGCCCGGAAGGCGTTCCGGCTACGATGTGGTCAGGCCATATATTTCAAGTATTATTTTTTGACTCCCTCCAAATCCCCTTAACTGTTCTACTTTTTGAGAAAAAGTAGGAAGTTAAAAAAAGAAAAAATTAAGGTAAACAGTTAGGTGATAAACCTGTTTTTCAAATTTTTTCGTGTCACATACTTGAAGTATGTGGTCCGACTATATCATAGCTGCACCGCCCAGAAGGTGGGCGAGAGGAGACTCCCGTATGTCCGTTTTATGATTGTACGCTATCCATACCCACAATTTTTCCATGTACATAAATTATGCATTTACCTCATCAGTCATCGGTCACTAGCCTATATATTATATATATGGCTGATTGTCCTTTCAGAAAAAGCAATCTCTCTAGTCTCTCTTCTTTCTTCTAACCATGTCTGTTCTTAGTAACTTGTCCATGGCTACTATATCATCATGCCTTACTTTCTACTCGTTGAGCATAATTTTTCTGTTAACATGTCTGGTCTCTAGTAGCTTTGGTGAGCTTCAGAGATTTGAGCATCCAATTAAGGAAGACGGTTCACTTAATTTTTTAGTGGTTGGTGATTGGGGAAGAAAAGGTTTATATAACCAGTCTCATGTTGCACATCAGGTAATCATAATTCATTGCAGGATTTTTTCTTATATTTTTTTTTTTTGAAGAGCCTTATCGAGATCAAGCATACGACACAAACTAACCAACTAGCTAGATGATGATAATACTGTAATTACACACCATCACACTTAAACGTTTTAATGAATCAAAGAGAGCATATATGAAGATCGCCATATGTGTAATTCAGTTAAGAAACCTATTGTTTTTTCTTTTCTTTCAAACATTTTCCATCTTTTGTTTACGCACAATCGATCTAAACAGAAAAGTCACCCAACACTATTTAATGGTCGCACTCCTTTCCCATTTTTTTGCTTTTGGAGCTCTTTTTCTTTTCAAGTGATAAATGAACTCTGATCCCACTTCCTTCATAACATCTTGTTTTTCTTGAACGTTACAACACGCCTGATTGATACCGCCGGCGTCTCGCTTGGTAAGCAACATAGTAAGCATGACGGTATCTTCTCAGTGTATATTGAGAATATCCTTTATCGCTTGTTTCTAAGACCGAGTTTCAAATACGTTGTTGACGCGGTTACAAATTTCATCATGTCATTAGATTAGACTGGTCTCCAAAATGTCAACACCACACCCGGCCAACTCTAGAAAAACATGCTAATTTGTGATTAGGAATAGGAAGTAACCAACAGAATATCTATATTTGTGGGACCCAGTCAGACCAATAATATAAGGGTTTTGTTGGCCGAATCCACACGACACACATGGATGGATTATGATGAAGTGATGCTGATTGGTGGATGCTCACTGGAACGTGGTAGGGGTTTTTGTCTCGCATATTCTATTGTCATCAGCAGCATATTCATAAATAGAAGTTGGGTCTTCTCGACTTTACGAGTTTACTTGTAGTTGTTTCTTGTAGTTTAGCAGTTTGAGGTGCATATCATTGTCATATTACAGATACATTAGATTAGATAAGATCAGATGAAAAGCTCCCGTGAGAAAACAAAGTACATCCTGTTTAGATTTCTTCGTAAAATACTACCTGCTCTTGTTATTTTTTATTTTATGTGGTGCCTTACACGTCTACGACAAGATTTTTTAAGTTTCCAGCTCCTTGGTATTTTATAGAAAGAGTCAATCAGGCCAAGATCGATTTTTCATAGACGACCTCTAAAATGACTGATACAAACAGAGAAAGTCCAATTATATCATAATGACAGTAAAATGGAAAATTTGAAACTGTAAATTTTATAAATCACAGTATTTAAGGTTTTGTTATACTGCGCATCTCTGCCCAAAATAAGAGGCAATCATTGCATTAAGAAATACAGAAATGGATTGTTTAGCTTATCGATCGATAAATTTTACTTTGATTGAATTGTAGATGGGGAAGATCGGAGAAAAGCTAGACATAGAATTTGTGATTTCTACTGGTGATAACTTCTACGACAACGGGCTGACGAGTGCAAATGATCCTCTATACGAAGAATCTTTTATGAACATCTATACAGCTCCAAGCTTGCAAAAGAAGTGGTATAATGGTAAGTAATTATCACCAAAAATATCTTTCCATGTCTAATCAACATGAACATCGAAAAATTAAGAAAAGTAATTTGTTTCCTTATTTTTGAATATTATCGCAGTGTTGGGAAATCATGATTATAGAGGTAACGTGGAAGCACAACTATCACCAATACTTCAACAACTTGATAGCAGATGGGTTTGCCTAAGATCATATGTACTTGACGCAGGTAAAACTCAATTTTCATGGAAGTTTTAAAGAGCATCTTAATCAGCATTTATCACATTATAATTTTCTTTTTCCGTAATGTATTAGATATTGTGGACTTTTTCTTTGTCGACACAACACCATTTGTCGACAAGTACTTCACTGACCCCGGAGAACATACATATGACTGGAGTGGCACATCACCACGAAAGAGTTACATCGCAAAACACCTAGAGGTACCAAAGCTTAGCAAATCTTATTTCTATTTTCGGAAAATGGGTCATTTGTCCAAAAAAAATTAAAACACGGTTCAAATGGACGAGTAAAAAAATTTATGGGTGAAATGGACATAAAAAAAAAAGCAAGGATGAAACTGGATTCATCCTGGCTTAAACTTAAAAAATAGGGAGGATGAAACTGGATGCATCCTGTGTAAATTAAAAATAAGAAAAAGTATTTGAAAATGGGCGGATGAAACGGATTTACATCCTGCCTATTTTTAAATTTTTGTCCATTTAAACAGTATCAAAATCTAACTGTCCTTTTCACCCAGAAAATTTTAATTTTGGTCTTTTTAACCAATTTTGTGTTCTATTTTTCCTTCTAATTAATGCTTCTTGAAGAGTTTAATTTGAGGATTTTTTTTTTCAATCTTACTGTGATTAGGAAGTACAAACTGCCCTCAAAGAATCAAATGCAAAGTGGAAAATAGTAGTTGCTCATCATCCAATTAGAACTGCTGGACACCATCGTGACACCGAAGAACTTGTAGAACAACTTCTTCCAATCCTTGGGGTAATAAAATTAATACTCCGTCTTTGGGAAAAACATACCATCATTTTTTCAATTTATCTCTTTTTCGGTAACGGTTTTCTATCTTTTTCCTTATATACCAACAAGAACCAACTTCTTACTTTTAGTGAATTGTCATCTAATTTTGCAATGACATTATTTTGTGTAGGAAAACAACGTGGATCTTTACATTAATGGACATGACCATTGCTTACAACACATCACTAGTACTAAAAGGCAAGTGAAAAATCCGTATATGATGAGCATCCGTAAGTGTAATCTAAATATAAGAAGCAAAACTGATGAGATTTGTATACATTAATGCAGGAATGGGAAAATGGAATTCGTAACAAGTGGAGGAGGTTCAAAAGCGTGGAATGGTGATATTCAGAAAGAAAAAGAGGGTTTGGAATTCTATCATGATGGGCAAGGTTTTGTATCCATAAAACTCACACCAATCGTGGCTAAGATTGTATACTATGATGTTACTGGACACGTAATGTACCAATTCAGTATGTACAAGGAACAACAACTCCACTCATTCACTTAAGTTGAAAACAGATGCGAGTGTACCTAGCACATTGTTAAAGGAACCTTCCTATTGTACTATATTTTGTAATATTGTGCCAGATGCTACTTAAGCTTCGATTATTGGTCATGGAAAATTAATAATATAAACTATCTAGCACTATTACCATATACTGCCTTGAGGGATCAAAAATAACAAGGAGTTTCCAAGCAAAATTGACATGCCAAATTCCGGAATGTTATGTAACTTGCCGGATTGTTATTTTCAGTTCGGCCACCTTGTAACTGTGGTCTTTAGAATTCACACAAAAATTGTTTTTGGGCTATGTAACATGTTTTACCCATCCAAGCTCTATGGCTACTTATTACACGTGATTCTATTGTTAGAGATAAGTCGTTTTGTTAGGGTACTAGACCTCTTAACATAGGATGGCAAGCAAGAAACAAATAAAAACCAGATAAAACCCTTTTTCTTTGGGGTGAGCAACCAAATACGAAAGCAAGTATGAAAATAAACTGAGTTTTCTTAATTGATCCTTAATACCATTGGCAGCTAAGTATTTATAGCTCAAGAAACTTGAGTAGCAAGCACCGTAAACTAGGAAACTTAAACACGCGAAACTAATAAAGAGAAGTCTAGCTAAACCATGAAACTAACAAGCTAAAATAGGTAAGAGTAATTTAAGGAAACAGGGAAAGGTGTTGGTGTTGTAACATCCCACCGAGCCTGAAAAATGGCTTGCCCTCAAGCCACAAAGTCTGGAAAACGCATGAGTAACTCATCTGCATCTTCCCAAGTAGCATCTTCCACAGCACGATCTTTCCAATGAATTAACTATTGAGTACCAGCCTTGTTGTCTTTCTTAAACATCTTTCGATCCAAAATAGCAGCAGGTTCCCATTTATCATAATCAATGATAGCAGGTAAAATGGTCTCAACATTAACAGAGGAGCCACGCTTTAATTTCAGTTGTGAAACATGAAAGATTGGATGAATACGTCTTTCTAATGGCAACTGCAACTTATAAGCAACTTCTCCTATGCGTTCGATGACATGAAACGGACCATAATACTTAGGAAAAAGCTTGGTGAATGGTTGAGCAGCCACTGATGATTGTATATACGGCTGCAAACGTAAAAATACCCAATCATTGATGTTGAAACTCCTTTCAGTGCGATGAGCATCAGCATAAGTCTTCATCCGAGTTTGAGCAGCTTGAAGATGAAACTTAAGTATCTTTAGTGTACGATCTCTAGCTCGTAACATTACATCAACATCATGCACAGTTGTAGAACCAGGAAGGTAACTAGAGATTGTTGGTGGAGTTCTACTATACACAGCTTGATATGGAGACATATTAATGGCAGAATGGTGACTGGTATTGTACCACCATTCGGCCCATGGTAACCACTTAACCCACTCAGAGGGTTTGACACTTGAAAAACACCTAAGATAACATTCTAGAGTTCGATTAGTTACCTCAGTTTGACCATCTGATTGTGGATGGTAGGCAGTGTTGCGGCATAATTGTGTATTGTGCATTGCAAAATAGGCTTCCCAAAAATTACTCATGAATTTGAGATCACGATCACTCACAATACTTCTTGGCATTCCATGTAGACGAACAATTTCTCGAACAAAAATGGTTGCAATGTCAGCAGCTGCATATGCATGCACAAGAGCAATGAAATGTGCATATTTTGACAATCTATCAACCACCACTAATATTGAAGTCTTACGGCTGGAAAAAGGAAACCCATCAATGAATCCATTGACACATCTAACCAAATATCAGTGGGAATAGGCAAAGGCTGCAGCAGTCCTGGAGGTGATACGGCTTCATCTTTGCTTCTCTGACAAACATCGCATTGAGAAACAAAATCCTTAACTGATTTTTTTAAACCTTTCCAATAAAAATTGTGCTGAATTCTTTTGTATGTCCGAAGGAATCCAGAGTGACCGCCTAAGGGAGTTAAATGAAACTCATGAAGGAGTTTAGCACACCAGGCAGATGTTGGTTTTACTACAATGCGTCCCTTGTAGCGTAAGACATCATTAAGAAAAGAGTAATTGGGCTTACATGTAGGATTGCGCCGTAACTGGTCAATTAAGGCTCCTAATTCTTGATCACCATTGGTCTCCTGAATGATCTCATTAATTCCTGCAAATACTGGAGAAGTCATAGCATTGAATGCTAAACCAGGATTTCGAGAAAGAGCATCGGCTGCAATATTTTCTTTCCCTTTGCGAAAAATTATTTCATAATCATATCCTAGAAGTTTAGAAACCCATTTCTGTTGCTCAATTGAGGATATACGTTGATCCAAAAAGTACTTCAAACTATTGTGATCAGTGTAAATTTTAAAATGCCTGCCCAACAAATATGGTCTCCACTTTTGGACTGCTGAGATGATTGCAAGCATTTCTTATCATAAATAGAAAGATTGAGATTCTTACCTACCAATGCTTTGCTATAGTAAGCAATTGGCCGACCAGCTTGCATCAAAACAGATCCCAAACCAGTTCCTGATGCATCACATTCTAGATAAAATTCTTTTGTAAAGTAAGGAAGCATCAAAACCGGTGTAGTTGTTAATGCATGTTGTAAAGCTCGAAAAGCAGAAGTAGCTTCATCGGTCCATAAGAATGCATCCTTTTTCAACAGATGTGTCGAAGGTGCACATATTTTACCAATGTTCTTCACAAACTTTCGGTAGTAACCTGCCAATCCAAGAAATCCTCTTAGACTTTTAACTGTGGTAGGTACTGGCCAAGAAAGTACACTATCAATATTTTCTTGCTCAACTGCAACACCTTCATAGGAGATAACATGACCAAGGTACCCTACTGATGGTTGTGCAAAAGTGCACTTGGATTCTTTGACAAATAGCTGATGCTTGCGAATGATTTCAAACACTAAAGTTAAGTGTTTAATGTGATCTTGCATGTTGGAACTATAAACTAATATGTCATAAAAAAAAAACGAGCACGAATTTCCTCAAATATGGTTTGAATAGATGATTCATCAAGCTTTGGAAGGTAGCTGGCGCATTGGAGAGTCCAAAAGGCATGAAAAGAAACTCATAGTGACCATCATGAGTTCTAAATGCCGTTTTAGGGATATCAGGTCCATATAGACGTATTTGGTAATAGCTAGAACGTAAATCAAGCTTTGCGAAAATAACGACACCATGCAGTTCATCTAACAACTCATCCACCATAGGAATGGGATATCGATCCTTAATTGTCAACTTATTTAAAGCCCTGTAATCAACACACATTCTCCAGGACCCATCTTTCTTGCGAACCATTAATATGGGTGAAGAAAATGGACTAGAACTTGGACGTATAAATGACCGTTTGTCAGCCGACACAAATATAATTACACTTTCTTACTACTCAAAATATATAATGAAGCAAGGGCAAGAAAGGATCGATCCCACAGAGAGGTCTAGGTTGTCAAATTGTTTCGGTTCCCTATAAATAACACCGGTAGTTTTGTGATTTTTATATAATAAACTAAATAAAAGCAAATAAAGCAAAGCAAACAAATCAAATCACCACTACACCAAAACAGCCTTTTTGTGACGTTTATAAACGTTGCGCAGAATTTGTGCAACGGTAATAAGTGTTGGCAAAACGGCGTTGCGCATTGATGTGCAACGCAATTTATCCGTTGCACAAATTATATTGAGCAACGCTTATAAGCGTTGTACAATATTTGGTGCAACGTTTTAATCTTCCTATTTGTGCAACGTATATACTAATTTTGCAACGGTTATTATTAATAAAAAACACTTTTGTGGGTCCCATTTTGGTTTTCAGTCAACGTTTTATTTTTTTGGTTGCAGTTATATCTGTTGCTTATTTTAGGTGATTTGTTCAACGGATGTTTTTACCACGTTTATATCCGTTGCAAACTAATTTTCAGATAAAAAAATTTACCGCCGGCTATAATACCGGCAGATTTTTGTACCTAAATATATATTGATTCTACACCTGCATTTATATACCATTATATGTGTAAATCATGTTAAGAAACCAATATCAAGGACAATTAGACATCATAAATCAACATAGTTTTGGTTACGCTAATCTGACCAACGCTGAAATACAAGCTTTGCTACATATTTTTATTCTTAAATTTTTACATATATTGAATTCATGCTACAGATTTCCAAACTATTTGTTCCAAACCTCGTAGGAACCAGGTTCACTTGAAGAAACAGGGGGTTTTACCTCTCATAATGAGTACTCGAAGGCCTACAAGTACAAAAGGCAAGAGAATACCAAATTATACTTGTATACACTTACTGTTATTTATAGGAATGTATATAAACATATAAAATTGGTCCATGTCTGATATTATTTACCTGAATAGTAATTGTTCTCATGTCCTCTTTCTGCAATTTTGCAATTTATCCTTGTCTAAGAGCATCTCTTAATGGTCCCATTGATGCAACTTTGACCAGATTCTTCATGTCTGATCCTGAATAACCTATAGGTAAAAGAATCTAATCACTAACAGTCGATACAAATTCAATAGCTGCTCATGGAAGGTAACATCATGAACTGAACCAGATGACTAAATACCTTCAGTCATTCTGCAGATGACATTGGTATCCTCTTCTGAGAGCTTGAACAACCCATCCTTATCGAGTAGACTACAAATAATCCAGGCTCTCGCTTCTTCAACAACAACATTGAAGGATTATAGGGATGCTTACAACTTGCAAAGTTTAAATAACTTAGTGTAGTCATAAAATCTTACCAGCAGAAGGTAGAGGAATATACAGGCGCTTTGTAAGTCTCCTCCGTGGGGCTTCATCCAGCTCTTGAGGTCTATTTGTTACAACTGAGAATGAAATACTAGGGTTAGGATGATGATACAAGGATTATGTTTTGTAAAATGTGCAAAAATTACAGTTTACATGCGACAATTTTAATTCAAAGAATGTTAGAAGACCACCTGTTTTAAGTCTTCTACTTGATCCGTGTTCACCTTCTGATTTCCGCTGCAATGGTACATGGCGATATGATTAATATGATTAATTTCAGAGAAAACCAGTTAAATTGTCTTTTCTACTGAGATGCAATATGATTAATTTCAGAGGAAACCATGGGTTCCCATCTAGTTGAACAAAAGACAACCACCAATAGAATGGATGCCAACCCTACTGTACACAAGGATATAGATAGGTTTGACACAAGCTCAAGAAGATACGTGAGGTGTGGCCCCCAAACTAGAAAGCAGTGAACTGCATCTGGGAAATCTGCCAACCATGTAACTAGCAGCTTGAGGATAACGGGTTGTATATATGAGTCTCTAGCTGATGTCTTATGGTTTCCATCTTTAAAATTAATGGAGGAAAGAGCCAAGTACTTTACTATCCTGTGCATTAGTGGCTCTTGTGCACCCAAGGATGGGATTGGCGCCTCTAGTTTAATGTTGCCGTTGGTTTATTGATGTTCTGGAAATGACACTAGTTGTCCGATAACTAAGAGGAATTCGATGGTAGAGCATGGGCACAAGATGTTGGGCATTACATACAAAATGAAGAAGGAAAAAATAAAAAACTAGTATATAATCTTAACTACATTTTGCAAACCTTTTCCTTGCCTTGCATATTGTCCATCAGTATATGTGATAGAACACTGGCAGCTCTGCAGCAAGTCTGTATAAAAACACATTAACTAATCAAAAACTAGATACAAAAAATCAGAAAGGTCCAGCGAAAATATAGGCACAAGACTAGGTGTGTTACCTCTAGATATCTATCAGTCTCGGTTACAGTTAGACCACGTAACAGCATACTGCCATAATAATGAAATTCTAGAAAGATTGTGTTATAAAGAAATGATAGCAGCAGAAGATTCTACATACGCATAAAATGATGCGGAGTATTGAGTTTAGAGGAGGTTCAACATTTGGTTCTTCCAAAGTACTTTAATTGCGAATGCATCAAGGTTCTGGCGATGAGAACAACCAAATAACCAATGCATCGCAGAGCCTGAAACAGATCCACTAAATTAGATAGCAAAAGGGAACTGCTTGACTGTATAGACTCGATGATAGACTAAAGAACCCGAGAAAAGTGAGACATTTAGGCAAAGAGACGAAAAATACAGAAAGGGTTCAAGCATAAACCTCTAGCAAGATCTGAGTTCACATTTTAAGAGAAAATAAAGCTTCTTAGAATAAACACAAATGCAAAGAGACACTGCTCAACACACCAAGTCACTAAATTAAAGTATTTGTCATACTGGATCACATTTCTTGGCAAAAACATTTGAATTTATGTTAAGTCCGATAGTATATACATTAGAATACCAAAAGGTACAGAAAACTTACTGAACAACGTAGCCTAACTGCCGCCCGTTGGTTCTCAACTCGCAGCATTAGAAGTTCATCCATAAAAATTTTCTGAAATTCATCAAAATGCAGAAGATAAAACTCTTGACAATTTAAAAGGTACACAATGGAGTAACATTGATTGGGCCGTTACGTATGTTCACGAACCTGATACAAGACAGTTTGGTTAGACATCCTGTCAGTATCTTTCCTAGACTCAGCTGACGGTCCTCCCACTAACAGCAGCTCAATGATTTCCAACGCTTTAAGGAGATTTGATGTCTACTGGCATGAAGTTTATTTTCATACACAGCATAACTTTACCGGTATTGAGAAACAATTATAAAATAAGTTAACAATATCTTACCTTTTGCTTTTAGAATTGACCGACCCTACTTTCGAGCACCAATATTGATATTAAATGCAAAATGATATATAGCTTAAATACAAAAAGGAGATTTTATATTAATGAGCACAGTAACAAACTAAAGATATGAGTGCAAAATGGAATTGACAGATGCAAGTCATACGTTTGTGTTCACAACTTTATTGCAGCCATAAGAAATCAACTATTTGGAAAAACAAACCAACGACATGATTTTTTTTATGGAAATTACATTTGTTTTTGTAATTAAAGTTTGATACCAAACACATTTTCAGATGGTATCCTAGTACGTAACAAATAGTTATATAAGTAACGATCCAGATGCGCCAAAAAAGACTACAATTCGATCAATCAAAATATTAAGTTAAGTCTAAAGAAAAAAGAAAAGAAAAAGAAAACAACAAAGCCACCTACGTTTTCTTTTATTCATTTGTTTTTGCAACAAATGAATCTGCAGTCTCTTTATCCACAGGATAATTACCAGGGACCTTTACACCAGTAGTAGCAACAAATGAATCTGCAGTCTCTTTAAAGCAATTATGTACAAGGTATGATAGAACGATGCTACGAACATCACCATTATCGATAGCCTGTCATAATATGTACACACATTAGATTCAAAAAAGTATACAGATATTAGTAGAAGCAACAAATGCATATGTAGTCTCCTTGAAGCAATTGTAGTCTTATTCCTGATAGGACTAGCATAAGTACAAGAATAAACTGTTTAAAAATTCCTCAACTGATTAATAACACCTCAAACTTGTTATATTTGAGATTTTTCCTTAACTATTAGACCAAAAACTGTTGACAATCTTAACCTAGATTATAGAAACCAATAATACAAGTCAAATTGATAGAATTTGAACAAGATAATCAAGCAATCAATCAATTAATAAGTGAATCATAATATTTTCGCAAAACATAAAATCTTAAACGATTCAGAATATAAGAATAAATTTACAACAACACCGTCAGCACCACCTTCGTCTCGAATAATATTGAATATGTTCTCAAATGCGCCTTCAAATACCACGATTTTTTGAATTTTCTGAAATTAAATAGACCAAATTTAGAACACCCATAATGTTTTTGACCCTAAAATATACCTAAGAAAGGAGTAAAACGAATCACCTCGGCTTCATGAGTCAAATAAGTGAGAAGTAAGAACGCCCCATTTCGTATAGCCTACTAAGGAAAAATTAAAAATTAGTCTCCATGACAGGATATGCAACACATAACTGTTTCTTGATTTTCTCTTAGAGGATAAGCTTGGAAGTAAGGAACAGAATTCCATGCTTTTGAGCAAAAATGTATCCACTATTACATTATAACAGCTTAATGGTAAATGATTTTGTAACCACTTCAAAAAATAGAAGCACATCCTACCTATCAGCTCATAAGCATATCCATAAGACGAGTAATTCCTTGGGGGATAGTAAGTATTGCTTCTTGTACCCTGAAATAGATTAAAAAATCCACCATCTGTTAGTGACTCGACGAATTCGGTAATCTAAGAGCGCCAAGGAAAAAAAATCATTTATCAATGCACAGTGAAGTAGCCAGTAGAGTTGTCTATAGTTGAAGTGTATGATATTGAACAGTGAAGTTACCACAATCCTGCTCAAGTACAAAATAATAAACATTAAGGACACACATGACGCAACAGTCCTTGTAGATAGCACTCCAAACCATGTAAATCGCACCAGCAAACCTAAGAGAAGAGATATGTTTTCATCTTCTCTACAAAGCATCTTAGCTGGATGGATCTCATTCTTCACTCCTCCTTCTGGAGCAATCGGAGTCAAAACACTAACAAGAGCTTCAGACAGAAACCTTAATTGCTTCAATAGCATATTACTGACCTGAAACAATCTTCCTTCAGACGAGAAAGTATTCACACCTCTATCATACTCAGTCATGTACACAACACACAAAAACCCCAACAAAATCAATCAAAATCTATGAAGAAAATTTTCAAAATTCATGAAACCCCATATATAAAAAAGCAAACCTTGTAAGAAACATCACAAAGACTGAGACCAAAAAGTACTAGAACTCACAAAGACTCTACACACAAACATCAAATGTCTACAAAGACTCTACACATCAAACTAAAACTCTACTGGAAAAAAAAAAATAGACCACAAAGCCACAAACCCCTAACTTTTTCAGATAAACAACTGAGTCATTTACAAAAACTTCAACTTCAACTGAATCAAAACATACCCAATTCTTCAAAAGTACATAATACAAAATAAAGAACACCAAAATCAAAAACCCCAAACTCATTCACAGAGTTAGGTCAAAATAAATAAAATATATCAAAAGATTTCGGAGAAAAAAAAATTAACAAGCAGTAGCAGTAGTTGAGCGTTTATACCTGATGATAATCCACAAACTGCTACTCATAATCCTATTGAATGATTTGATTTCAGATTTCAGAGAAAAAATTGATTTTCTAGGATTAGGGTTTAGGAAGATTTCAACTATTGAATAGACATCTCTAGAATATGGGTTTCGATTAGATTGTTGAAACGAAAACTAGAATTTAAGGGAGACCCTAAATCTAAGCAGATCTGATTTTGAGATAGTGAACAGTTTTTCTCTTCTTCTCTCGGGAAAGTTGGTCTCGACCCTGAAAGAAAATAGAAGAGAGAGAAAGAGGTTGTGAATTTGGTTATTAAATTAAATGTGTAAAAAAGAAAATTAAAAAAAACGGAAATTAAAAAGAAAAAATGGACCTACTAAAAGCCCATAAACATTGCATATATTACGAAAATCCCAAAATGTACAACGGATATATACGCTAAAGAAACGTTGCACCACTAATTTTATTTAATAAACTAAAACTATTTATTTTGCGCAACGGATTTTATGATGCGCAACGGATATAGACGTTATAAAGTGTGCAACGTCTATATCCGTTGCACACCTCCGAAATCGAAGCGTTGCTAAAACCAGGATATGGTGTAGTGCACGGATGAGAAAGTATTGGTCAAGGATTTCGTCTTCATTCACAAAGATGTTTTCAGCACAATAACTAGAATTGATATTTTAATCTCAACTTTTATCAAAGGCCCTAGAATACCTTGATCGCAAGAATATCCCGCAAATCTCCTCATGTCATCAACAAACACATTAAAAGATGCGAATATGAATTCTACCTAAAGGAACAACCTAATGTGTAAAAGCACTAATCAAGTTTAATTCCCTAGATGCATTAAGTTCTATGAAATCAGGCCAATCAAAGCAATCGAACGTGGAAAGCGCACTAATCCGATTTAACAAAGGTTATGACTCACATATGATCATAAGAATATATCACTACAAACTATAATCATATTTATTTTACTTGCAATCCGGAATTATCACTTTTGCGTATTATAACCCTAATCTAGCAATAAAGATGAAAGCAAACTCAATCGATTCGCGACTCGACTAAACAAGCATTCAAATCATGTAACAATATTAATGGTGAATCATAAACGATAATATGAGAGAAAACTAATTTATTGAATTAAAACCCATATTTGGAAATCCAACTTATTCCATAACCAATAATAAAAACTCTAGCTTATATTCATGGAGTTCATAACAAGAAGAAAGAGAAAAGACTTCATGGTTTCTAAACCCTAGAAAACAAAGTAGAGGCAAAAAGATAATAGATAAAAGATTATATATCTCATTAGGTAAAAGTCTTCTCTTTTTATATGTTTCTCAATTTCCATAAAGGATACTCCTTCCAATATTAGGTCTTCTCAAAACCCATCTCCAAGTGGTCCACCAAGCCCATGTGTGAGAAAACCCATGTAGAAAATTATGTCCAAAAAACGTCGCCGGAAAACTGGGATTGTGGCCGGAATAGTCGCCGGAAGGTATCTCAGGTGACCGGCAAAGTCCGCCCGGTCACCGGTCAACCGGGTCAAAGCGGTCAACGATCCAACTCGGCGGGTCAACTCGGTCAAGCACCGAGTCAGGGAGAGTCAGGTGACTCATCTCAGAGTCAGACCTGAGTCAGGGTGGAGTCAGATTCAGCTGACTGAGTTAACTTGGCCAGGCCAGGCCATTGCACAGGCCAAACACTGTGGTGCACAATCATTGTGCTCAGCTTCATGCAGCTGCATTCTGTAGCCATTTCTCACTAATTTGAGTCCATCCCTACATTGCACCAGCATCCAACTTCAGTTCCTGCAGCTCTTGCAAGACCAACTCCATCTCATACTCATTCACTGTACAACAGTTCAACTTTCTTGCAATTTCCAGGCCTAGCCACTGTCATACACCAGCTCTGCCAATTCCATCCGTAGCTGCTCATCCTTCCCTGTCAACCTGATAACATCATTCATAAACCCATCAACCTACAGCTTCAGTTGCAGCTATCATTTCATCTCAATTCAGCATCATAATCCCAGGCCAGCACCAGCTCAACCTGCATCTTAATTTCACCTCAAATGCCAGCGGCAACAACTGCACATCCATTGTGCTCACAGACCCAACAGCAGCTGAATCACTTGCAACTCCATCATTTGCATCTCAATTGCAGCTCAGCTTCTCCTCCATTTCAGTACCATTCCAGTCCTTAGTACCTGAGTTCATCCAATAGACCCATCCAACCTCAGACCACCACTTGCACTGCAATATTGG
Source organism: Papaver armeniacum (assembly GCA_023531295.1). NCBI lineage: Eukaryota > Viridiplantae > Streptophyta > Magnoliopsida > Ranunculales > Papaveraceae > Papaver > Papaver armeniacum. The sequence goes on from JAJJWW010017001.1 coordinate 187,151, forward strand.
CCTGCAGCTCATGGCAACCTTCCCACCTGACCTGCTCATCAAGCTCTTCACTCACTGCAACTCAGAGACAGCAGCAATCTCATTCAAAGTCACAGCTCTCATTTCATTCAGCTATGGCGGCAACATTAATTGCAGCTATCAACCAAGTGCGACACCATCTCAGGGCATACTCCATTATAATCCCTATCCATATTTGAACCAATCTTCTCACTAGTTCACACTTCAGAACTGCACCAGGTCATTCCGTAATATTGCACCTGCTATACTCATTCCATGCCTGCCTTCAACACTGAACTTCCGGCATAAAACCAAGCTCAAGTCGACCACCAGAACTCAGTTCCTAGCACAACACCTTAAAACCTGCAACACCACAGGCACAACTCCATTCCCAGTAACAGCTCAGTACTCGAGCTTAAACAAACTTTGGCTTCCTCCATTTCCACTCCATAAGCTCGAACCACCCCATACATTGCAACATACCTGCAATCCAACACCACCCAGTGCCTCCTTGACTTCAACAAACATCAACTTCAACTCCCACTCGTAACCAAATATAATTCAACCATCTCCCGCGCCCATCTAAACTTCAATTCCCATTGTCATCTCAGACCCTTAACCATCTTCAAGTTATCAGTTCAGGGCTGCAATTCTCAGCCAAACTTAAAATCACAAAAACCCATTCTCTCCAGTTGACTGTAAACCTTAAAATCGACTCCCTACCTCAATTCCTTCTTCAAATCCCAAATTACGGCAGCTCAGTCATTTCCACCTCCAACTCACAACACCAACATCAGCTATTCTTCCCGGGTGTCACGATCGAACCAACACACAAAGACAAACTTGACTTCTTCTTGATTCTTCCTATTCTCGGCCTCTCCTCCAAATACAAATCGATTCAAACCCTAATTCAGAACCCTTTTTTTTAATTGAATCAAACTCTTCAATTACTTCATTAATCTCCTCTTGGAAATCAACCAAATCTATTGTAATTTGGAACCCTAACTTCCATTTCAACCTTGACTTCAAATTCATCTCCTCCATTACTAAACTTCTCGTTGAACTCTGAATTGCACACCAACAGCAAGAGCATCCTCATTATTTCTTCCCTGACATCAGATTGTTCTTCTCTCCATTTCGGATTCAATCAGCCTCTCTTGATTACAGCAGCAGCCGTTGTTTTCCTTCTCTAACTTCCATAAATGAACTGATCGAGAAGACATCTCTCGATCTAGTGAGGTTATGAGCTGGGGCTGGATAATGACACCCCTTTGCATCAGATAAGGGATGCCCCGGTGGATGCCCCATAACATGTGGTCACCCCTTAACCACAGCTGGCTGCATTTAATACTCCTCCTAACAGTTGCCCCTTAACCTTATCTGGGCTCTGGATAGTGTGCTCCCATGAAATGACATTGTTGCTCTTTCAGCTCGGTTTTGGATGATTTATTCTTCTTTTCCTCCATGCGACTCCAGAGTACCTAATAACTCAAAAACACGCGTAAAGTACATAATTCACAATAAAAATAGCAAAGAAAGCGTAACTACTAGATAGTAAATTAGGTGTTTTAGACACCTATCAGATTCCCCCACACTTAGACTTTGCTATTCCCCGAGCAAATCAAACAAAACAATTATAAAAGATACATACAACTCCGTGTCGCCGAGGATACGGTCACTTTTAGCATAAATAACAAGCCTTTAAACCCCTAGGTGTCCCTAGTGGACGAGTTATAGTCTCGTGAGGGTTTACTAGAGATATACCCACAAAACCTATTTTTCCAACTTACTAGTTCTCCGTAATGATAGTATCCAAGCGCTAAGAAGACATAGAGATTCTGCACACTAGTCATAAGAAGTTAGACACATAAATGAACACAATCTCATTCTTAAAAGTTGAGAGAGAGATAACCATCCCTTCTCGACAAAAAATTCGGGTTCGGAGTGATCAAAGTCTCGATAGCCTCACAAGAAAGGGTTTTATGAAGTTGCTCTCAATAATAAACAGCTTTTTATGGGTCACACATGTGTCCAGGTAGGAATGAAGAAAGAATCCTGCGACACGTTGAATGGTAGGAAGGCAAAACCCTCCGAATTGTTTTGAAAACCCACATCTTTTATAATTTTTGAAAACCCATTTTTCTGACGATCTCTACGAAAGGAAATCAACCACTTAACGAAGGTGGGAATATGCTTACTTACCTCGTTATCCGTTCGATGTGCAGCTAGCACCACTCTCACAGCATCCATAGAAACGTCTTCGGTCTTCAATCGGTGTCTTCATCTTCGTCTTCGGTCTTCAACTCTTGATGATAACTCTCGAACTTCGTAGAATCTTGACAATGTGATTCTTTCCTCTAATTCCTTGTTGCTTGAAACTTCATTATAGATATTCCTTCTTTCCCTTGGCTTTATTGAAAAAATACAAAACTAAACCCAAATTTTTTATTTTTTTTTTTCATTCTCTTTTTTTTTCTTTTTTTTTTTATCATTTTTTTTCAAATTTTTTTTTCTAATTTTTTTTTTTTTTTTTTTTTTTTTTTTTCAAATTTTTTTTTTTTTTCAAATTTTTTTTTTTTCAAATAAGAAATAAAACAAATACAAAAATAAAAATAAAACAAAATAATAAAAACTATTAACAAACCTAAAAATTTCCTCTTGTCTTTTTTTTTTTTTTTCTAATTTTAATTTCAAAAAAAAAATTCAGATAAAGTATTACACAGAGCTTTTGGTTGGCAACCTAGCGACAAGATGGGCCCCAACTCCTCTTTGAATTGCAACGCCTAAACGATAAAAAATGAAGCTACCTAAGCCGCTACTAGCGTCATTGCTAACCAAACAATTCCTAAGACGCTTGAAAAAAACCAAAGTGTCCTCACCTAGTTCCCCCATGGTAGAGAAAGCTAGGACACCCAGACCATACCCATGTGCAGCACATTTGTCCAAGTATTTGGTACGTTTACGTGAAACCGCACCAGAAATAGCCTTACCAGGAGCAAAGGAGCGTATACCATCACCAGTAAATGGAGAGACACCTGTAACATCCATACAAACATCTTGTCCATTTTCCCAATTAAGAACAAGGATATCAGCAGGTTTTAGATCCTTGCCATCATCTGCCTGAAGGCCAAGAGAAACCTCCTTGCGCGCAGGTACATTAGCTTTGTAACAAATGTCAAAAACAACATCACGAACAACATCATGGCGAAACTTATACCCTATATCTTTAGCACAATGAAGCGCATGATCACCAAAAATATCCATAGATTTGTTACAACTTGGGCATAAACTATTCTCAGCAAACAAAGGAATGCCCAAACGATAGCAAAGCACAGCTCTAAATTGTCTAGGCCCGAGGCACTGATTAAGCCCACTAATGGGTACCGCCAAAAGATAGTCTTGAGCATGTTTGATACGGTTACATTGCCAAAGGATGGAATCTCTTACAGACAAATGAAATTGGTCTGGGATTTGCTTCTTAACTGCATCAAAATAAACAACTGCCAGGGAATGCATGGAAGGGGGGGCAGTATCATCGACACAGTAAGTAGACGGTAATCCACATACCTGAATGAAGCTCTGAAGAGCCAACTGATAGGCTGAACCTTTGTCCATTGAGAATAAATCACCAAGGATCACTTTCTGTACTGAAGTAGTCTGGCATTGAGACGCAAGAAAACAGTAAGCACGAGTATCATCCATGGTATATATCCCAAGACCACCATCCTTAATAGGTAAGGTAGCTAATCTCTTCTGTAAAGTACCAAAACCCGCACCATCCCCAGTAATCAGAAGCCTCAAGTACTGAAAGAGCTTGTCATCGAAGAGATCGGTGGCAGGTTGTAGTGCAGCAGGATTGGTAGTTCGCATGGAAAAATAAAGTCTAGACACACAAGTACAGCTGCGAAGTAGAAGCATCTCACTTTGGGGATCCTTGAGTTTTTTGATTGCGTCCATTAGTTGAATGGTTTTGTGAACCCTATTCAACAACATGTCCCTGCTGAAATCCATGTCTAAACTCACTGGACCACCCAATAGTTTAACACCTTTAGAAGGCCTACCAATATCCGTTGGGAAAACACCATCCATTGTGCTCCTGGGATCAAGAGAAGGCCAGAAGACTTCTGTTTTTTTTAATATTGAGATGCAACCCTCTTCCTGGCCCTTCAGTTTCGATTATACGCAAAGATTTAGCTACCTCTAAAGTGTCCCCAACCATTGTACCATCATCAAGGTACCAAGCGTGCAAGTCGAGTTTGCATCGAGAAGCAATGGTCTTCACTAAGGGGTGAAGTGTCAATGCAAATAACAAGGGACCGAGGGGATCACCTTGTTGCACACCAAGGGAAGAAGACAGTATATATTGGGCATAATACATCTTAGCCGGACGTAAGTAACAAAATTCTACCCAGCGAGAAATACCTGGACAATGAAGGCGGACTTCCTTGATGAGTTGAGATCTGCATACCATATTGAAAGCATTGGAAAAGTCAATGAGCAACATTGACATATTATCCGAATGACCCTTCAACTCTAAAAGGCGATTTACAGCATGTAAAATACCTTCACCTCCCACAGGAACACCAACCCCGAATTGGTAATCTCCTAAATAAGAAGTCATGTCTTTTCCAACAGCAAAGGCAGCCACCTTAGAAACTAATCTTCGCCAAACTGTACCGATTGCAATAGGTCTAAGCCCACCTCCCGGCTTAAACAAAGGAGTCAGCGGGGCACTAGCAATGTATTCTCCCAATTCACTAGGGCATCTCCCAGCCAACCAAAGGTTGACAACCCCAGATATAGATACCAGTAAGTCATCCGCAACTGCTGCCGCCGCTCCACTAAGAACATCAACCAAGTGTTGCGCCCGTAGACCATCACGACCACACGACGTACCTTTAGGGAAGCTTTTAATAGCTCCCAAAACTGCCTTGGAATCCACCACAATGGGATCCGCAATGATATCGTCTATGGGAACCTCCGGAGGGGAAGCTAACGGATGTTTGTCTAACAGGTCAAAATACGTCTTCTCCTCAAAAGGTGCAATTCCTGACGAAGACAAAACTCGGATGGCCGCTGCAAAGTGCCCTGAATTGATCTTCTTCTGGCAAGCAATGATGTTAGCCGTCTTCTCATGCTGTTTCTCGTCTCTTTTCTTCTCGTCAGATTTCCCAGAACCCCGCCTAACCGGCTGTTGTAACAGTTTGCTAACCAAAGTAAAGCAACCATTTGGTTCCTTCCATACATTAAGTGCATGCAGAATAGCTGCCACTTGCAAACGCTTACGGTTACCAGACTTCTTTTCCGCATAACTCTTCGGTTGATATAATGACAGTGTGCAAATGGGGAGAAAGAGCAGTCGAAGCCAACCTGCCAGAGTGCCCGGACTAGCTAGAATCCTATCAAGGCATGCCTTGAGAGCCCTCGAAAATGCGAGCCTGCACTTGTGGGGGATGCAAGTGACAGTAGGAAGTTGTCTTTGAAGCACAACATTAAGCAAGTCAGTAGAAAGCAGTTCTACAGACATACTGCCATTCCCTCCTGAACCTGCATCAACCACAGCATTATCATGTTCCAAACACGCATCCTGCAACACAACCTGTACCTTCTCCGGCCTATCCAACCCATGAATCAAAAAGTCTGCCTCAACCCCATTAAAAGGCCCTGAAATGAAATCATGTGCAATCCCCTCTCGTCCCTTACAGGATTTCGTCCAGGCATGAAGGTACGAACACTTGCTGCAAAACCACATTCGAAGGGTACAGAGAACCTTCTCCAAGTCACGATAAACATTCAAATCCTTGGCTAATAAATCACGGACACAGTTCTTGCTATCTTCAGAGAAGAGATGTTTGTCATGAAGGTGTTTAAGGTAAGACCCTTTGACGTAACCTCTTCCCTGAACTCCATCGGGGCATCCATGAAGATTTTTGAAAGGGCAATGGCAAATATTGTCGAAGACTGCAAATGACGAAGGAGAGGAATCCGTGGTAATCATGGTGGAGGTGGGGGGAAGCTGGTGTGAAGCTGTGCATAAAGAAGCGCGAGAAGAATTCCTTGTGGTTCTCGGCATTTTGGCAAAATTAAAACCCTAAAGGAAAGAAAAACGACTAGAACCCTAATTAGATACAAAACGCAGCTAAGAAAAAGGGAAAAAAATAGCGAGAAAACGAGGAAAACGTGTTAAGGAAAATGAATGAGAAATCAAAACACAAAAACTGCAGGGCAAATACATGATGAAACCGTGATTGGAATGAGTTTCCAATCACCGGAGTGATTCGCCGGAGAAGAGAAAAAAAACATGAGAGAGAAAAAAAAAATTTAAAAATTAAAAAATTAAAAAATTAAAAAATTAAAAAATTAAAAAATTAAAAAATTAAAAAATTAAAAAATTAAAAAAAAAAACGAAAATTTTTCTAATTTTCGTTTTTTTTTTTTTTTTTTTAATTTTTTAATTTTTTAATTTTTTTTTTTTTTTGAGACAAGAGAAAAATAAAATACAAATAAAACAAATAAAAACGTAAGTACAAAGGCCATAGTGTGAGTACTTTACCGCTTGATTCTTCACAACTTATATGTCTTGATATCATAAACTTCTCGAACTCTCATCTTTGATAATTTTCGCTCTTGTACAATAGTCTTCAACTTATAAAAATTCTGCTCCTTGTTTGTATTGTTGCTTGTAAACCTTGAACTTCTTCAACTTTCCTTCGAATTTGTGATGCTCCTCTTGTTGATTATGATGGTGTTTCTATGGACCTGTTGGTGTAGAGAGAGATAAGGTGGATGGTGCTAACTGCGAACAAGATTACAAGTGGTATGTAAGTTAGCAATTCGATATCACCATCATGATTGATAAAAATAGCACTCAAGAGATCAAAATAGTGCTTCTATTGGTGGGAGGTTGGGCAGCTCACCATTCTGTCCGGAATTTACGTACAGTGACACACACTCTAAAAGCACAAATTTAGACAGTACAAAGAATTGAAGGTTGGTGCCTCACATTATGTAACTTGGGTAGTCTCCACTATGGGGATCACTACTCTAATACCGAATTCGATCTGCACCTTATTTGCCACTGGCATGGTTAAATCCAACTTTAACTCTCATACAATTAAGAAACCCGATCATGTTCTCTGTCATCTCTAAGTTCAGTCACTCTTATGAGATTCTCGATGTAATCTTAGCGACATGTATACTATGTGACTCTAAACTAACTACAAGTTGGAGTTTCCTTATTCACTATTTCACAAAAAAGTTGAAAAATTTGAAAAATTTACAACGCAAATGGTTAACCACTCCCCCACACTTAAACTTTACATTGTCCGGAATGTAAATTGAATCGTCCAAAGAAAGTCAAGGTGGGAAATCCTAACAATATGCGACAAGAAAGCATAAAAAAAAAACAAGAAAAGAAAAATTAAAAGATAAGAGATACAAAACCTATGGGTTGCCTCCCATGTAGCGCTTGGTTTAAAGTCGTCAGCCCGACTATATCCTTGCAAGATTCACTCCCCATATACCAACAATCTGAAAAGTTGGGGATCCTTCCATAGAACCTGTTTTGCAAACACTAGCTTCACACAAATATTAGTAATATAAAGCAAAAGTGAAGCTATGAACCGATAAAAGCTTCCCCCACACTTATTCTTGTCCACACATGGAAGTGTATAAAGAATATAGAAGTTGGGTACTTCCACGGTTTCTTGTTCCATAACCTGCATAGTATGAGAATCAAGTATCTCTAATGGCGGAAAACGAGAAACAAAGTCATTCAACAATGTTTTCTAAGCACATACATTCAAACCAATAAGAGGTAAAGGAGAAGAAACGATAGGCAATGGGTTAGACAAACCTTGCACAATCTCTTGTATCACGGAATCCTTTTCATCCTTAAAAAACTCAAGTGAATTATTCACCTCTTTTATATCATGGTCCTCTATCAAACCTTGCAACCATTCTTCGTCCGTTTCTGCCTTAAACAAAGTTTCGACATAAACATCATCATTACAATCATTTGCAAGCTCAATTGGGTCTTCCACAATATTGGTCATAACGGTCTCATTCTCAACATATTCCTCCTTTTTGTTGTAAGGCACATACTCTTTTGCGGATCCAAATTTTATTATAAGAAACTTTTTTAGAACACTCGAAAATGCATCATCCTCAAGCTCCACCCTTTGAATAGGCTCTTGATCATTATTAAGATCAATGCTTGAGTAATCTACACAAGTGTCATCATATTCCTCTTCGTCTACATCTTGATCCCAAAAAGACTCCTCGGAGATGTCACCATGAGTTGTTTCAAGCAATGTATCATAATCACCGTCACTATCATAGTCAACATAAGATGGGTCCTCGCTGAATTTAGTGTTGCTAATCTCTAACTCATCCTTTTGAATAGGTGAATGATCATTATTAAGATCAAGAGTTGAGTTAACTACACAATTATCAACGAAAGTGCCCAAGGATTGGCCTTTTTCAACATTAGCATCAATCAAATATTCATTACAAACCATATGCACATTAGAATTATCCATATCTTCCTTATATTGATCAATGCCTCTTCGCAAGCTAGCAAAACCTTCACGAAGTTCTTGGAGTTGCTCGTTTGTAGTCTCTTTAGCTTTTTGAAATTTCTCTTGTAAAAAGGTGGAAACTTTGTCTATAAAGTTAGATACTTTTTGTTCACGAGCATAAGAATCCTCCCATCCTTGTGGTTGTTCACATACATACCCGCCATAAGGTTGTTGAGGAAAACCATAAGGTTCCATGGAACATTGGTCATAACCAATGAATTGGTTTTGATTATACTCCTGGAATTGGTAGTTGTCATATTGTTGAGGTTGTTGAAAACCGTATCCATCCATGTAGTATGCTCCTTCCATGAGAAACAAGCACCTGAAATAAAAATTCTCAAACCAAGGTTAAAACCCAGAAAATAAGAAAAATAAAACAAAAAGTAAAAACAAAAACAAGAAACCAAAAACAAGTGACAACCGCTGCCTCCCCGGCAACGGCGCCAAAATTTGACCGGTTGTCAGCCGACACAAATATAATTACACTTTCTTACTACTCAAAATATATAATGAAGCAAGGGCAAGAAAGGATCGATCCCACAGAGAGGTCTAGGTTGTCAAATTGTTTCGGTTCCCTATAAATAACACCGGTAGTTTTGTGATTTTTATATAATAAACTAAATAAAAGCAAATAAAGCAAAGCAAACAAATCAAATCACGGATGAGAAAGTATTGGTCAAGGATTTCGTCTTCATTCACAAACATGTTTTCAGCACAATAACTAGAATTGATATTTTAATCTCAACTTTTATCAAAGGCCCTAGAATACCTTGATCGCAAGAATATCCCGCAAATCTCCTCATGTCATCAACAAACACATTAAAAGATGCGAATATGAATTCTACCTAAAGGAACAACCTAATGTGTAAAAGCACTAATCAAGTTTAATTCCCTAGATGCATTAAGTTCTATGAAATCAGGCCAATCAAAGCAATCGAACGTGGAAAGCGCACTAATCCGATTTAACAAAGGTTATGACTCACATATGATCATAAGAATATATCACTACAAACTATAATCATATTTATGCTACTTGCAATCCGGAATTATCACTTTTGCGTATAATAACCCTAATCTAGCAATAAAGATGAAAGCAAACTCAATCGATTCGCGACTCGACTAAACAAGCATTCAAATCATGTAACAATATTAATGGTGAATCATAAACGATAATATGAGAGAAAACTAATTTATTGAATTAAAACCCATATTTGGAAATCCAACTTATTCCATAACCAATAATAAAAACTCTAGCTTATATTCATGGAGTTCATAACAAGAAGAAAGAGAAAAGACTTCATGGTTTCTAAACCCTAGAAAACAAAGTAGAGGCAAAAAGATAATAGATAAAAGATTATATATCTCATTAGGTAAAAGTCTTCTCTTTTTATATGTTTCTCAATTTCCATAAAGGATACTCCTTCCAATATTAGGTCTTCTCAAAACCCATCTCCAAGTGGTCCACCAAGCCCATGTGTGAGAAAACCCATGTAGAAAATTATGTCCAAAAAACGTCGCCGGAAAACTGGGATTGTGGCCGGAATAGTCGCCGGAAGGTATCTCAGGTGACCGGGTCAAAGCGGTCAACGATCCAACTCGGCGGGTCAACTCGGTCAAGCACCGAGTCAGGGAGAGTCAGGTGACTCATCTCGAGTCGGAGACGAGTCGGGGTGGAGTCGATTGGTGGTTGAGTTAACTTGGCCGAGGCCGGAGCCATTGCACAAAGCCAAACACTGTGGTGCACAATCATTGTGCTCGGCTTCATGCTGTTTACATTTCGTAGCCATTTCTCACTAATTTGAGTCCATCCCTGCATTGCACCAGCATCCAACTTCAGTTCCTGCAGCTCTTGCAAGACCAACTCCATCTCATACTCATTCACTGTACAACAATTCAACTTTCTTGCAATTTCAGGCCTAACCACTGTCATACACCGACTACGCCAATTCCATCCGTATTGCTCATCCTTCCATGTCAACTCGATAACATCATTCATAAACCCATCAACCTACGGCTTGATTGCGGCTATCATTTCATCTCAATTGACATCATAATCCCGAGACGGCTGACTCAACCCGCATCTTAATTTCACCTCAAATGCGGCGGCAATAATCGCACATCCATTGTGCTCACAGACCTTTAATTTGAATCACTTGCAACTCCATCATTTGCATCTCAATTGCAGCTCAGCTTCTCCTCCATTTCAGTACCATTCCAGTCCTTAGTACCTGAGTTCATCCAATAGACCCATCCAACCTCAGACCACCACTTGCACTGCAATATTGGCCTGCAGCTCATGGCAACCTTCCCACTCCGACACCTGCTCATCAAGCTCTTCCTCTCCGCAACTCGAGACGAGCGGCAATCTCATTCAAAGTCACAGCTCTCATTTCATTCAGCTATGGCGGCAACATTAATTGCAGCTATCAACCAAGTGCGACACCATCTCAGGGCATACTCCATTATAATCCCTATCCATATTTGAACCAATCTTCTCACTAGTTCACACTTCAGAACTGCACCAGGTCATTCCGTAATATTGCACCTGCTATACTCATTCCATGCCTGCCTTCAACACTGAACTTCCGGCATAAAACCAAGCTCAAGTCGACCACCAGAACTCAGTTCCTAGCACGAGACCTTAAAACTTACAACACCACAGGCATAACTCCATTCCCAGTAACAGCTCAGTACTCGAGCTTAAACAAACTTTGGCTTCCTCCATTTCCACTCCATAAGCTCGAACCACCCCATACATTGCAACATACCTGCAATCCAACACCACCAGTGCCTCCTTCAGCTTCAACAGCATCAACTTCAACTCCCACTCAGAACCAAATCTAATTCAACCATCTCCTGCTGCCCATCTCAGCTTCAATTCCCATTGTCATCTCAGACCCTTAACCATCTTCAAGTTATCAGTTCAGGGCTGCAATTCTCAGCCAAACTTAAAATCACAAAAACCCATTCTCTCCAGTTGACTGTAAACCTTAAAATCGACTCCCTACCTCAATTCCTTCTTCAAATCCCAAATTACGGCAGCTCAGTCATTTCCACCTCCAACTCACAACACCAACATCAGCTATTCTTCCCAGGTGTCACGATCGAACCAACACACAGCACAAACTTGACTTCTTCTTCAGATTCTTCCTATTCTCGGGCCTCTCCTCTGCCAAATACAAATCTGATTCAAACCCTAATTCAGAACCCTTTTTTTCTAATTGAATCAAACTCTTCAATTACTTCATTAATCTCCTCTTGGAAATCAACCAAATCTATTGTAATTTGGAACCCTAACTTCCATTTCAACCTTGACTTCAAATTCATCTCCTCCATTACTAAACTTCTCGTTGAACTCTGAATTGCACACCAACAGCAAGAGCATCCTCATTATTTCTTCCCTGACATCAGATTGTTCTTCTCTCCATTTCGGATTCAATCAGCCTCTCTTGATTACAGCAGCAGCCGCTGTTTTCCTTCTCTAACTTCCATAAATGAACTGATCGAGAAGACATTTCTCGATCTAGTGAGGTTATGAGCTGGGGCTGGATAATGACACCCCTTTGCATCAGATAAGGGATGCCCCGGTGGATGCCCCATAACATGTGGTCACCCCTTAACCACAGCTGGCTGCTTTTAATACTCCTCCTAACAGTTGCCCCTTAACCTTATCTGGGCTCTGGATAGTGTGCTCCCATGAAATGACATTGTTGCTCTTTATTTCGGTTTTGGATGATTTATTCTTCTTTTCCTCCATGCGACTCCAGAGTACCTAATAACTCAAAAACACGCGTAAAGTACATAATTCACAAGAAAAATAGCAAAGAAAGCGTAACTACTAGATAGTAAATTAGGTGTTTTAGACACCTATCAATAAAACCTGCTTGCTTGAGTTCTGAAATAATCTTTTCAATCTCATCTTTCTGAAAATATGGATATCTATATGGACGAACATTAACTGGAGCAGAATCTGATAGCAATGGAATGCGATGATCATGTAGTATTGATGGAGGAAGAGAAGTTGGTGTTTCAAACACATCTTGAAAGGTAGATATCAACTTCTTAATGGCAGGGTTCTTAATTAAAGGGGTAGTTAACGCAGAATTGTGTACTGCAGTTAATTGTAGAAAAAAACCATAAACTTCTTTTCGTAGCAATTTCTGCATGGGAGCAGTATCCAAAACCATCAATGCAGAAGAGTTATTACCCAATAATTGAATGTCTGCGCCGTCATATTTAAACTTCATTAATAATTTTTCAAAATCCCATTCAATAGACCCTAACTTGCGCAACCACTGGACCCCTAGAACCGCATCGCAGCCACTAACAGCCAAGACATGAAAATCAATTGTAAACATGTGATTTTGTTGTTGAATTGGTATGTTTAAACAGGTTCCTTGAGTGTGAATATGGCCACCATCACCCACTATAACATGAAGAGAAGTATCCTTGGATTGAATGGGATAACCACATTGTTTAGCAAATGATGGGCTGAGAAAATTGTGAGTAGAACCAGAGTCTACTAGAACTGTAATTGGCCGAGCTTTAGAGGAACCTGTAATACGCATTGTAGTAGGAAAGGGAGAACCCATGAGTGAATTCAGAGAAATATTTGGAGCAGCCTCAACCGTAGAATCATCCTCAATTGAGTTATCAATATCAATCGTAGAATTAGAATCCGTAGCTTGTATAGTAAGTTCTGTTGTAGGTTCCTCAATATCCAAGATAGTTAATTGAGGATTAACACAAACATGATTTGGTCTGTATGGTTGATCACACTTGAAGCACATACCCTTAGCTCTTCTTTCTCTTTGTTCTTCTGGTGAAAATCTTCTATAACCCGGAGGAAAAGTTGGTTGATTTTGTTGAGCCAGTTGAGGAGTAATTGGACTTCGGAATGGAGGTGGACGATATGGTAGTTTAGGGATAAACTTGGTAGCTGCATAAGCTACTTCCTGATGTATTGCCTTAGTATAAGCCTCATCCAAAGTTTGGAGCGCAAGCAGTTTTACCACAGACCCAATATGTGGTTTAAGGGGATGAATAAAACAGCTTATCAAGTAATCTTCTGGAAATTCAACAAAGTTCAGTAATTTTTCAAACTCAAAGATATGTTGATGAACTGTACCTTTTTGCTCCATGGTGCTAATGGCTGGGCGAGCATCAACAAACTTTTCAGGGATAAATCGAGCACGAATTAAATTGCAGAATTCTAGCCATGTTGTCACAACAACTCTGGTTCTCTTCCATCTATACCAAATATTGGCCTCACCTTTTAGATGTGCACAAGCAACAATGATTTTGAGAGCGTCAGAGTTGTTATATACACTAAAGTACGGGTCAGCATTGAAAATCCAACCATCAGGATCCTCACCATTGAAAGTAGGGAACTTGATATTAACCGAGTTAGGTTGCAGTTGTTGAACACCCCGATTACCTGGAGGCGGCGGTGGTGGTGGTGGAGGTGCAGCGCCATTATTTTGACGATTTGGAGGAAAGAATTCTGTAAATAGAGTACGCAAGGATGTGGTAAGCCTGTCAGAAAGAGCGGTGCCTTCTTGTTCTTTTTGCAAAAGATTTTCGGCTGCCTTCTTAGTCTGCGTATCTTCATCAAGAACATAGAAGTTGGTGATAGTTTCAGTAAGAATATCCAACTTGTCAGCAACACCAGTAATACTCTCCTGTAAAGATGATAAATCCTCTGTATATGTCATCTTGAAGGGGAAAAAAATTTGGTGTATTTTTTGGTATTTTTGATCGAAAGTGGCTCTGATCCAGATGTTAGGGTACTAGACCTCTTAACACAGGATGGCAAGCAAGAAACAAATAAAAACCAGATAAAACCCTTTTTTTTTTGGGTGAGCAACCAAATGCGAAAGCAAGTATGAAAATAAACTGAGTTTTCTTAATTGATCCTTAATACCATTGGCAGCTAAGTATTTATAGCTCAAGAAACTTGAGTAGCAAGCACTGTAAACTAGGAAACTTATACGTTACTTATTATACCTTACCTGCTTCTTACAGAGTATTGCTTGTAAATTATTAACTTGTTGTTACTTATTTGTTCAGAAGAGGAGTTAGAATTAGAGAGCTTGAATCACGAAAAAGAACAACTCGCCAGGAATTTTCAGAGAAGAATTGAGAGTGATCATGAGTCTGAATAAATATGCATTGCGAATTTTAATAATATAATTTGTTTATTACATGCGTATGAATCAGTATAAGTTTACTTATCCCACAAATCTTGATCTTGCTGATCAATCATCCCAGAATAATTCTCCACTTGACACATCGGCCGGTGGTGGTTTCCAACACTATGAAACTAATAAAAAGAAGTCTAGCTAAACCAGGAAACTAACAAGCTAAAATAGGTAAGAGTAATTTAAGGAAACAGGGAAAGGTGTTGGTATTGTAACACGTTTGGTCTGGTTGGAGAGTGATGTGCAGCTAGAGAGTGATGTGCAGCTATTCCTATATAATTTGTTTATCATGTCCGATAACTTTACGTTTAATATCATGATCTTCGTTTCTTTCAGTTACTTGAGTGATTCGATCTCCTTCCATGATTCTGTTTCATTCCTGATTACAATGTCTTAGTTTACAAGATTAGCCTCTTTGGCTTATATACAGTTACATGCGTATGAATCAGTATAAATGTATGTCTGATGAGGAACCACTCATGCCTACGTGGAGATAATATCACGATCCACCACTAGTACAAAAGTGGACTTTAGCCACGCCAGATATAAATTTCCTTGTCACGCCTTTTTGGTTTTGGCGTGTATATAGGGTAGACTTCTACCTTATAGACACGCCATGTTCTATGGGCGTGTTAATATAACTGCTTTCAGCCATGCCAGGGCTAGTAGCGTGTCCAAATATCAACAGTTTAGTCACGTTAACTTTTAATTTTTGATTGGGCGTGTTTATAGACCAGTCTATGGCCACGTTAACCAGTTGTGTCGTGTCCATAAAAATAGTCACGCCACTTGAGGCGTGGTTAAAAAGTTGGTTTTATTAGACACGCTAGTATGCGTGTCCATAGTGTACGATTTATAAACACGCTGGTTTATATGCGTGGTTAAAAAGTTGGTTTTATTAGACACGCTTGTATGCGTGTCCATAGTGTGCGTTTTACAGCCACGCCGGTTTATATGCGTGGTTAAAAAGTTGGTTTTATTAGACACGCTTGTATGCGTGTCCATAGTGTGCGTTTTATAGCCACGCCGTTTATATGCGTGGTTAAAAAGTCGGTTTTATTAGACACGCTTGTATGCGTGTCCATATTGTGCGTTTTATAGCCACGCCAGTTCTATTTATTACTGGGTACATGAAATGGGCTGTAATTGCGACAGCACAGGGCCCAACTCTGTTGAGGGCCTTTTGATTAAAAGACTTTCAAAAAAAAAAATTTAAATAAAAAAGCTTCTGCCCAAATTCGAACGCATGGTCTCGACTCGAAGGAGGTAGGTAGCAAGACGAATCAATCCACCAAGCTGCCCATATGTAGTTATTTAAGATTAGTGTTTTGAAACACTAAACAGTTTCTGTTACTCCATAGGGACCAAAGGATAGTTACAATTTATAGATGAATCATCTGATGCTCCGCAACTCACAAAGAAGAAACTCTTCCTCTTCCTCCTCGAGCTCTGCAACTCATTCATCCCTTTTACCCCAAACCTATATTTCCATTTCCTCCTCCTTTACTACTCTTTCACCCCTTTAATCTCAAATACTAGTACTAATGCTTGGACTTGGTTTTGTTGTTGTCTTCTTGTTTGATGCTGAATCCATTAAAATATTTTGGTGCTTGTGCAAGTGTTTTAATGGATTCAGCAGTAAACAAGAAGACAACAAAAAATAAATAACAGTCCAAGATGTTCTGCCAAGTTAACCCGCAGCTGGATGGCTATAAATAACTCATCTGATAGACGTTCCTTCTATGAATGCATAAAACCAAACGGTTGACCTAACAATGCACCTCTTAATTGGAGTAAAAGCTAATGAATTAAGCGACTAGATTTAGGCTTTGGAAATAGGGTTTAGCTAGAGTAATGACGGCTTTGAAGTGGGTGCGCATGGAATTGAAAAGGCGTTAATAGCCAAGTGACATACACTTGACCAAGCTCCATAAAAGACAACAACTCACATAAAAGAAAAATAAAAAAAGTTTCTCTTTCTTCTCTGAGGATTGGCGAAAAATGATTTAACTCATTTCATCGAATCGGTCATTCTTTCCTGTGATTTCTGCAATTGCTATGTTTTTCATCTTGTTTTTTCTTCAATCTGTCGCATGATTTTAACATCTGTCATCAAATTTAATCCATTAAGGCTTGTGGAACCACTATAATGGAGTTTTTTCTTTCTGATATTTAAGTTTCACGGAATTTCGAGTTATCTTTTTCTTTCTTTTTACATTTATTTCTTATTTCCCTTCAAATCTTATATGAAAACACTTCCTTGATTCATTGTCTAAATCTTCTCTAATGAAAAACTAATTTTGCAGGTCTCCTGATTGTTTTGTGGGATCCTATGGTGGAATTATATTCAACATGTGGAAAGTTCTCGATCCAAAAACAGTGGTGTCAAAAAATAGAAAGCTTGCAGCAGTGGTGCTAACCATCATCTCTGTGATGGTCCATATCAGTAGTATCAGTCTAGGATCCTTCTTAGATCAAACACAACCAAGTCCCATTAGCAATCCTCATACAAACCAGATCACTTTCAAAAACCTCCATTGTCGGAAATTTCAAATTCAAATTTTGGCTCCTACAAATTTGCGTATGAATAGCCGTAAACAAAGCATCAGTCAAAACTTCAAAAATATTTCCTTTCTAGAAAAGTCTCTGCCATTGAATATCAAATCTCACCAATCTTTTCCTAGTAATTTGTTCCAGATTTATAGGAAGGTAGTTTATCACTCAGAAAAAGCCCATAAATATCAAGATATATATTCAACACTGATTTTAAGGGGATATAGCAACCATCTTTGGAAAGTTTACAACTGCTACAAGAGATATTCAACGCTGATATCTAGGAATGAAGATATCTCTGTTCAAGGAAAATCTGTAACCACCTCAAGAAAGTTTGTTTTAAAAGCTACATTATTCTAAACTCTCAAAATCCCTCCTCATACTACCTTATAAGAAACTCCGGCGAAAGAGATCTCTCAAGAAAACCTATCATGGCGACCCCCACTGATAACATGGCTGCTCCCACTGATAACATAGCGGTTCCTGCTGAAAATAGCATCAATCAACTGTCAAGACAACTTAGGAGAGCCAACATTGATTTACCTGAATGGAGAAGAACAGTGGGAACTACATGATTATTCAGGATGTTGCGGATGAATGGGCTTTTGGAATACTGGGTAAACTCATGTGGAAACACAAGATTGATATGAGAACAATAAGAGCAGATATTAACTCACTTTGGAGAAGCTACAAAAACAAGAAAATACGTGTTATGGTTCAAAACTTGATGCTAGTAAGGCTAAACTCAGAAGAAGAAAGAGATGCGATCATCCAAAATGGTCCATGGATTGTTGGGGAAGCTTGATAAGTGCATAATTCACATGATTTTAGTGTCAACTCCACGCTAGTAATTGCTTATATTCTTGCAAATTATTGTGTATTACGTTTGTTTTCTCTTATTTGTGTTTCATTAGGAGAATCGTCCAAAAAGAAGTGAATTTGCACTTAATTGTGCAATAAAAGAAGCTAGCTACAAGTGGAGAAGGGCCAAAGACCAATGGAAACTCGTTCAAGTACAAGATTTCTACTTTTCATTTTGTAGAGGACGAGAAGACAAAGGCAATGGCGAAAGAACGGAGTCATTCTGAGTTCGTATGAAGAAGTTATGAGCAAAACAAAAACTCATAAGACTAAAGGTCGAGATGGTCAATTTCAAAGGAATGTCTTTCTGCTGGCATCCTCCTTTGTTCGTTAAGGGGCACCTCATGTTAAGGGGCAGACTTGTTTCTGACAAGTGCTAAAGGAAGTCAGTCTTTTTACTAAGGGGAGTCCACTCTTTAAAGGGGAAGCCATTTTCAAAAGTCACTAAAGGCACCTGAATGATTACTCAGGGCACCTCTTCTTCTTCCCTATTATGAACATGAAGAACATGAGCTGTTCTTAATGGTGGTCATCATGATCATCACGATTGTGATGGATTTTGATCAACAATGTTTTGAATTTGAATACATCACTAGGTTCCGGGGACGATAGAAAGCATGGGTACTAGCTTTGATTTCGATAAATCAATCATACTTCAATCGGCAGAGAATTATTGGTTGGTGCCATTGAACCCGAACTTGGAGATGATGATGCTGATGTTCGTGATGATCATGTTGATGCTACGAATAGATAGCAGTGATCGATGGGAGTTCGGTTGGACGTAAATCTCAAAACGATTATGAAGCTCGGGTTGATGATCATGGGGGGAAGATTTGGTGTTGAGATAAATTGCGGGGCCCATTCAACTTCCAATTTCACGTGGTGCAACAGAAGAGAAGATAAAATAAAGTGGCTGATTATTCTCCCATCTCAATCAAGTGGGGTCATTTTATAAAGAAAATATTTTCTTTTGTGAAGTTTATCACGTAAATGGGAGACAAAAAGACAGTGGTGGGGCCGCATGTTTTGGATAAAGTGATTTGGTGTATCACGGAACATCAAGCATCAAGACGCATACATAATGTTAAAAGAAGGCACATCAATATACACCGGTCCCACTACATTTTGGTCCAATGAGAAGGCGTGTACATCTTATTAAATTGCTCCATTTAACGTCGAAGAAGAAGTATTTACTTTCTCAAAACAGATAAGATGTGCCACTGACTTCGTACAGTTATCAAGTGCGGGGTTTCCGTGAAGTGATACTACGCACGCGATGGAGATGACAGAGGCGGCTATAGTTTTTAACCCTTTCCCACTACGCGTGTTTTGCGGATTGGGCAGAGGTATTCGGTGGCTATAAAAAGGAACACAAAATTTCATTCTAAAAGGACTTCCTCCTTTACTTCTTCCTTTAACACTTCTTCTTTTACTACTTCTTCTTTTATCATTTTCGAAACAGAGAGGGATCTCCTGGCTTTCGATTTGGGCTTTTATTTTTAGTTATACTTTAACTCTTTCTTCTTTATTTATTTTCTGGTACTTTTTAATTATGAGTAGCTAAACTTCTAATTGATTAGGGATGATTTCAAAGTCCTGAACAATGAAGCATTATTTTCTTTAATCACGTTTATTTCAAGTTTTATTTTATTGTTGAGTATCTTTATTATTTTTAATGTCTAAAATATTGAGGGGTTATTTAAAATGATCAATTAAATTAACCAATCAATATTTCTTTTACTAGTTTAGGGTTGTGTGATACGTGTAATTGTCACATCAACTCTTTACACGATAGTAAATCGCAAGAGTGTGAGAGGATTTTGTTAAGTAATTGTGTGTAAAGATAACACTAGTAAGCGGGACCGAGCTTATGCGTCGATGCTAGGATCAACTCGATTCACGAGTGTAAAGCATTCGACTAATTTACACCTTGAGAGCTTATTCTTGGTGGGTTGGTTGGATAGAATCTGGTAGTCGAACGCTTCCGTATCCAGTGGCAATAGGAATCCGGGGGATAGCAGAGCTTATTGCTATTTTTTTTTTTTGAAAAGACTTATTGCTATTCTACGGTTGGTAACAATATAAGTTAAACAAGAAATAAATTTATATTTAATTAAGCTTCAGTTCAGAGATGGCGAAGGATTCCCTAATCATCTTGTTTATTATTATTTGCAGCAAAGTATTATTATTATTTTCTTTTATTAGTTTCTTTTATTTGAAATCTAAAAACCCCATTTCAGTGACTTTTAAACAACTAGAAACTCCCTGCTCTTCGTGGGAACGAACTCCTTGCCATTATATTACCAGTTAATTGTGTGGAAAGGTGTAATTAATTTGTTGCGCAAACGACGCGCACCAAAGCTCTTTTTGCTGTCCAGAAATACACCAATGGTGTTCCAATCTCTGAATACAAATTCACACACTAAATCTTTACCCTCCAATTCAAATATCTGAAGCTTGAACATCAAAATAGCTTGGTGGTGGACGAAGCAATTGGGTTCATGGGAAGGAAAATCTCAACACACCCACCAAACTGCAGGCCTAGATACGGAAACACGGTAAAAGCTAGATTGGTGATAAGTCTTACTGAACCTCTTCATAGAGGAGGCTGGTGGAAAATAACTACAAATGAAAAAGTCTGGATTCGATACCATTGGGAACTTCAGCCTAAGAAGATATGTGACAAATCTTTGTCATAGATCACAATGATAACAAATGTATGCATACTTCCCACCTCGTGTATCTTGACAGTTTGTCAGAAGAAGAATATGCAGAATATCTAAGTAATGAAGCGGATGTGTACGAAGGAAATGATGAGAGGAGCATGGAAAAAGATGTCTCTTTCTTTGAGATGAACCCTGGAAATGAAGCTGATGATTCTAGTGAAGACTCAAGGAACAATAAGATAATGAGAAATTATGATCTCAACAATGCACCATCCTTAAACCCGCACAACATTCATGTTCAGCCACCTATTACCACTGGAAATGCTGAAACTACTGATATGGATACTCATAATAACACGATGATGGAAGAAAATGGATCAATAGCAAACACATCTGAAACCACAATCACTAGTCAGGGGATGACCACGCAGGTATTTTCAAAACATTCTCAACAAGATAACTTGTATGTATCTCACAGTTTTAGAAATCGTTTTTTCTTGTCTTTCACATTCACGGTTTTTACTTCTTCTGAAAATCTCTCTATCAATATGTGTATTATATCTTGGAATTGCAATGGGTATGCTGCGAAAGATACAAAGAATTACCTATCCGATCTTAATAAAATGCTTCAACCTGACATTATCTTTTTGCAGGAAACAAAAATTGACTCTGATAAGATTCTACAGCGTGTGAGACCTCTAGGTTTTCCTAACTCTTTCTGTTGCATCGGTTGGTAGAGCTAGGGGCATCTATTTATTATAGAAAGATGGTTTCTCTCTTGACATAGTTTACCATGACAAAAACATGATCCCCTGTCTTGTTAGGAGTGATCCGGCTAAGCCACAATGGTTGTTATCATGTGTTTATGGATATCCTTATCTACAAGAGAGAACAAACCAATGGACTTTTATCAAGAATGTTTGCGATAATTTTAACATAGATGCACCATGGATTTTAATTGGAGACCTAAACATAACCATGCATGCTGATGAGAGAGATAATAGTTCTGGCTCCTCATCTAAAACTTCTAAGATAGTAGAACTCATTCAAAGTATTGGTCTATCTGATTTGGGATATCATGGTAGTCCCTATACTTTGACTAGTAGTAAGAATGTAACTGGTAGGATAAAATCTAGATTGGATAGGGCCATTATAAACCCTGACTGGCTTTTAACCTTTCCTGACACTATTCTTAAACATTTGCCTTTTCTAGGATCTGATCATTGCCCTATTCTCATAGATTTCTATCCTAATGAGACAGTGAAAAGTATAAATTGGAAGTTTTTTGAATGTTGGCTTAGAGAAACTACTTGCAAAAACCAAATCAGCAACTCTTGGTCTCAAAATGTTCAGGGCTCTGCTTCTTTTAGACTTGATAAAAAACTAGAAATAAACAGAAGAGACTTATCCAAATGGAATAGGGAAACTTTTGGTAATATTCATGATAATATTAAATGCCTTCAAGATAAGCTGACTATGGTACAACAGAACGCCTCTGGTGAAGATTTAAGTTCACAAGTCAAACAGATAGAACTTCAAATAAATGAATGGCATGCAAGAGAAGAATAGTTCTACAGGCAACAATCAAGAGATACCATGTTCCGGGAAGTTGATCAAAACACTAAGTATTTTCATCAGCAGGCAAACAAAAGAATCAAGAAACCGTATTGAATTTTTACTGAAACCAAATGGAAGTTGGTGTACTGGTCGAGACAACCTTGAAAAGCTGCTCATATCTCATTTCTCAAACATCATGACTTCAAATGAACCAGAAAATGATGTTGCGCTGCTTGATCTATTACCAAAATCCATCACTGAAATGGAAAATGCAGCTCTTATCAGAATTCCAGATGAAGTGGAGATTTTCAATGCCTTACAAAGTATGCATCCATGGAAAGCGCCTGGACCAGATGGATTTCCACCTGGCTTCTTTCAATCTCAATGGAGCACTACAAAAGAAGATGTTATAAATATGGTGCAAAGTTTTTTTGCTAGTGGAAGAATGTTGCGGAAAATGAATAAGACGAACTTGTGCTTAATACCAAAGACGCAACTACCACAATCTGCTGGTGATTACAGGCCCATAGCCTTGTGTAATACTACATACAAGTTAATCACAAAGATTATGGCGCTTCGACTGAAACCACTAATGGACAAGCTGATCTCACCAATGCAAGCAACATACGTCCTAGGCAGACAAATAGGAGACAATATAACTCTGGCTCATGAATTAATCCATTGTATGAGAACAAAGAAGACAAAAATGGGCTTCATGGCATTGAAGCCTGATATGTCCAAGGCCTTCGATCGTGTAGAATGGTCTTTCTTACGTAGAGTTATGGAAAGTTTTGGTTTTACTGATCATTTTTGTGACTTGATACAGGAATGCATTAGCACCACAAAAATCCAAATTTTGCAAAATGGGGCACCATGTAAATCCTTCAAACAAACAAGAGGAATACGACAGGGTGACCCCTTATCACCCTATCTTTTCCTGCTCACCATGGAGGTATTTACAAGATCCCTAGCTAAAGCAGAAGCTGAGCAAAAGATTCAAGGAATCAAAATAACTAAGAATGCACCACCAGTTTCCCATCTGCTATTTGTTGATGACTGCCTACTCTTTGTGAAAGATGATCTTCATAATGTCAATAACTTACTACAAGTTATATCTCATTTCAGTTCTATATCAGGACAACAAGTTAATCTTCAGAAATCTGTTGTTTTCTTCTCAAAGCACCTCCATTCAAGGCACTGCAGGATCCTGGTAAGAAGACTGAAAATGAAGAAGATGACTCTTGATGAGAGGTATCTCGGAATCCCACTTTTCCTTAACAGAAGAAGAACCACATCATTCTCCTCTCTGGTAGAAGTAATGAAGACAAGGCTCTTGAGATGGAATGGCAAATTCTTAACGCAATCAGGGAGATCTGTCACGTTGATGCATGTCTTAAATGCTATGCCATCTCACCAAATTGGTATCTTCAAAATCCCAAAGGCAACAATCAATGAATTAGACACAGTACAAAGACGATTCTGGTGGAAAAAGAAGAACGGAAAAGGTATCTACTTAACTTCATGGGAAAATGTCAAAAAAAAAAAAAAAAAGATGGAGGTATGGGTTTTCGTGATCTAGAATGTTTCAACAAAGCACTTTTAGAAAAATCTGTTTGGAGATTGTGTCACAATTCTCATCAGATGTGGGCTAAAGCTCTAAAAGAAAGAAACTTCCCTGACACGTCAATACTTAATGCAACAAAAAAGAAGAACAAAACTTGGGCTTGGCAAAGCATTTATGGTGAAGCCAACTTCGTTCAATAGTATAGCTTCTGGATGTTGGGAGATGGAAAGAAGATACTTACATGGAAGGATAAATGGATTATATGGAAACAAGAACCATCAATATCAATTGCTGATTTCGAAATAGCAGTCACTTATAGCACTGTAAGTGACCTAATTGATGCAGATACCAAATCTTGGAAAGTTACAATTGTTCACCAGCTATTTTCAGCAGATGATGCAGAAAAAATCCTAAACATGAGAATACCTACATATTCTACAGATAGGTTAATCTGGACTCTTACAAGGAATGGTCAATTTACGGTTAAGTCTACCTACAAAAAACTGGTGGACATCAAAACTAATGCAGCTGATATGCACGATGCGAATATGGCTTTATTATGGAAACAGCTGTGGAACTTGGATACTCTGCCAAGAATTAAAACCTTCTTATGGAAGTGCATGAATGACATCATACCATCAAGTGAACGCATGGGCAGAGTAATGCAATATTCTGGAGATATGTGCAGTATGTGTAATCAAGCTGTTGAAACGACTAAGCACATAATATGGGAATGCCACTTTTCTCGAGATGTTTGGATGTCAATACCTGGAGCTAGAAGAAGTATGGAAGCTGCTGATACCACAGTGCATGACTGGATTACCAGTTAGTTCACAAACGACTTCATCAAATTAGATGCAGATTGGATAATCAAGATGGCAAATGCCTGCTGGGAAATTTGGAAAGAAAGATGTAGATGTGTTTTTGATGGCAAGAAACCAAACCCTATGGAAACTATTCGCAGTATCCAGTACCTCAACCAGACAATAGGATCAGGAATGAAGAGAACACAATAACATAGCTATCACAATAGCTTAACTAATAATTCTCAACAAACCTGGACACCTCCTCATGCTCTTACTTATTCCATATGTTGCGATGCTTCTTTTAAATCTGTTTTAAATGAAAATCACACAGGTATTGGTCTAATTCTCCGTAATGATGCAGGTGAATTCGAACAAGGGTGTTGCATCTATGAATGTGGACATCTAGATGCAGAGCATGCAGAACTTGAAGGGCTGAGGAAAGCTATGCTTTGGGCGGAATAACTCAACATATACAAAGTGTGTTTTGAACTTGATGCTCAGACTTTACTAGCAGCGGCCAAAGGGGACTACCAGAAAGTTAGATGGGAGTCTCAAACTTTAGCTTTGGAAGTTATTAATCTTCTTAGCAAGTACCCAATATGGTCTTGCAAGTCTATCAGTAGAAAGAATAATAAACCAGCAGATAAGCTGGCAAAACATTCACGTTTGTTTCAAATTAGTAGGAGTTGGATTCAGTATCCACCAAACTTTATTGTGGAAGCATTATATGCATACACAAGAGGTGTAACCAATTATGTTATCCAATAAAATTTCTTTTCAGTATCAAAAAAAAAAAAAGCTCCATAAAAGACCATTTATGGCTAAGCTACTACCATTATTTAAACAAGGCAGGGGGATAAACAGATTATTATACCAAAAGAAGAAATCATAGAAATAGAGATATTAAGAAAACATATAATGGCAGAGAATCTAGTAGTTCAGCAAATGGAAATCACAATGAGCCACCACCCAATTTAGATGCAATGGTACGTGCAAAGTTGACAATTGGGACTTTATTAAGCTCTGAGTTTGAAAGGTTGATTCCTTTTTTGAATCAGGAGAAGATAAGGAAGAAAGATCAAGATGAGCGAGAAGAATTTGAAAGATTAAGGGTTGAAAATGATGAGGAATTTCAGTTGTGGATGAGAAAGTTGGATGCCAAAGAGGCACGTCGACACAGGCAGAAGCTTCAACGACGAGGAGAGTGGAAGTGTTCATGGGGGAAAACTCGCAGTACGACAGAAAGTGATAGTGAAGATGATGAAAAGAACTGTGAAGGAGGAGAAGATGAGGATAGAAGTGATGATTCAATGAAGAAAGATGAGAGAGCAAAAGAAGCAGACAAAAAGAAGAGAAAAAGGCAAGAGTTTGAAGATGTGATGTACAAGTACTGCTATCTCGCTGAAAATAAGAACAACCCTCGTAAGTTTGCTCGAACCATGTCAGAACCCCTGAACGTGGATTCTGACGGAGAGGAGATTCCTGGGTTAGACATCAATGGAGAGCCTGTGTTTGCCGGTGGGATGGTGATTTGCAGTAAAGCAGAAGATGAGGAAGAACAAACCGAAGATGATGATCTCCAGGGTCCCTACACATCTTTAGACGATGATGATGGTACTGGTGCCTACTATGAAGAGGATGAGTTAAACTACAGCAGCAACAATGATGGCGATTCTTGGTGAGTGCCTTATAGGTACTGTCAAATCCCTTAGAACTAGAGTAATGTGATATTTTGATTACTAATTTCTCTTGTGCATCTTCGTGAAAAATTATGGGGATATTGATGGTACTTTATGTTGCTAAAGAAGTGCATGGAGAATGGGGTTTCGATTTCAGACATTTGGTGGTAGTTTGGTATTTTTGTTTTTTGTTTGATAGATGGTGTTGATGAAGAAGATGTTAGGTGATTTTGGGGTTCAGTTTGAAGCAGGTGCATTGTTTGGATAACAGCTGGGAGAGTTGCAATGTTTATGATGGGTAAACCTTTTATGTCAGGTAGATTAGTAATTTTGCAGCTTTGAATTTTGGTTGTAAAAAGAAAGTTGTAATGGCACTGGTAGCCTTCCGGGTGTTTAGAAGTGGTATTCTGTTTGCTTTGTCCTTTTTTTGATGTAATTAAACTTGTGATGGATGTATGTTTAAAGGGTTTGAAGAAATTTGTCACTTTTTCTTGCTCTTTTGATTTCAGTAATAATGGATTGAATACAGTACATGTACAAACAAACAATGTTCTTGGTGAATGATTCTAAAATTCCAATGATTGTTAAGTAGAGATATGTAGGAATGATTGAATTAGTGAATCAAAGGGTATATAAAATGTTGTTTAAGATGGTATTAAGATTAATTCAAAGCCTATTTTAGGCCCAATTCCAAAAAAAAATCTATGTGCAATCCTATTACTATTACTACTAATCCTAGCATGACAGAATATTAATTCAACAATCAGTATAGCCAAATCCAAACTCACAATATTCACTCATCTAACATTGCTAAAAGCCTAAAACCCATCTGCATACAAAACCCACCATGATTTAAGAATCAATTATTTTCAACAATCCATACATTCATTCTCTAGTTAACAGGGAAAATCCAAACTGCTAACTTAAATTTGAACCAAAGTTTAAGTTTTATGCTATCCTAAATGCAGTCAAAACTCCAGTTCAAAATACACCTAATTACTTGATTTCTCCTCCAAATGGGTTTTTCACTATATATGTAAATATCAACAATAGAAATAAAATTTGCGTAATTCATAAGCTTTTATAACTATTAGAAAGCAGTCCAACCCTGCAAAAAGTCTTATTCACGATTCACTTCGAACACAACTACCTTTATTTTAGACTTACTACCGATATTGTTCCATATATATATATATACAAGAAAATTAACAGTTATAACCGAATTCCCGTCAAGAACACATACACAAACGCAAAATGAAAGTGCATCAAAACATGATAGATGAAGATCTGCTTACCCCTTCAATTCCATCAGAAAGACATTAGAGAAAACTTTGTAGATTTTAACGAAGTAGTCACGAAAACTTTAGAGTTTTTGGTCTCAAAAGCCTTCCGCAAAGTCTCTCTTAATGCTTCTGATGATCACTTGTTGGTGCTGGAAGAAGTTGCAGATCTGCATACCTGATAGTGTCATCATCCTCTTCATCATTCTGATCCTTACCCATGTCATCACCTTCCTCACTTGCAATCAAAACAACGTTCCCATCAATATCCAAACCCTCAATCAATTTTCCTTCAGAGTCCACATTCAACGGCTCTTCCGTTGTATTTGCAAACATTAGAGGAAGTGACTTCTCTTGTAAGTAATGTTGATACATCATCAAATCAACTTTAGTTTGTCTCTCTCCCTCCTTTTCTGAATCAGTCTTTGGATCACTGCTCTCCTCCTCATCTTCTTGATTTTCAGCCTCATTTTGTTCTCCTATTTCTTCCTCATTTGCAACTCCGGGTTCTTTCGTATCTTATCTCTCTCTTTGTAATATTACACCCTGAGCATCAACCTTCCTTACCCACAATTTGAACTCGGCATCATTCTTCTGCCCCTCTCTCTCAAACTCCTCCTTCCTCAATTTCCTTGTTGTAATCTCCTGCTCTAAGGATGTATTCAGTTTCTCAATATGCCCTCGAGATAAAATATGTACATATTTTATTGCAAACCCTAAATGCAATGAGGGATCATCATTACATGCAGCCCCCAATGTCGCATTGTTTCCTTGAGCCGCCATTTCTCTCAATTGTTTTGCTGCAATCTCCTGCTCTAAGGATGTTTTCAGTCTCTCCATATCCCCTATAGATAAAATTTGTACCACTTTTATTGCAAAATCTAAATTTGGTGAGGGATCATTGCATGCAGCACCATTTGTAGCATTGTTTCCTTGATAAGCCATTTCTTAATCCTTTTCTTTCTGCGGTCTTTTTCTTTTCCTCTATTGGTTAAATTACTATTAATTTTGGTTTCATCAGTTTTTTCTCATTTGATTTATAGAGTGTTTAAGAGTCGCATTAATGCTTATTCAAGGCGTTTGGTTAACCTACACACTGGTCATACCACGCATCTCCAAATTCATGCCATTTATTCAAAACTATCATTACACCTCGATAATCCCTACTCTCATGAGCTTTCAAACTCTTCTTATCTCTTAATCTTTGCCTTTAAGAGAAGAGTAAGCCAGTGATCATCACCTAATATAAATGATGACAGTGTAGGGGGCCACAAATTGTCTTCCGCAATAAATGACATTATTATAGCACAAAATAATTAGTATCTTTATTTGTATAAATTGCATTTGTTCTAAAAAATGCTACCACATGTTAACGAAATCAAAGATATTTCATTCAAGAAAAATATAACAACAATCACCCAGACATTTTACTATGGCTATGTCTACCATATTAAAAAAAAAAAAAAAAAAAAAACGTGTCTTCCACATTTTTGCAGTGAGAAACTTGGGAGAGCTGGATCTCGTCATTTTTTGACTTTCCTTGCGATTCTACCCTTAATGTCGGTCCGATAGTAATCATCCATGGATTTCCTTTGCAGGGCAAGTTTATCTACCTGCGGCAAGTGATACTCATTCCGACAAATAACTGTCGTACTGAATTCCTCGTCGACATCATCACCAACATCTTTCCAGTTTTGGGTAGGTGCACCTAACACAATAGACTTTTTTTTATTTTCCTGGTCTGTCACATAAAATACCTGCTTAGCTTAGGAGGCTACAATGAAAGGATCATTCTGGAGTCCCAACTTATCAAGCTCAACAAAAATGTAGCCAAGTTTGTCTTTAGAGACCCATGCTTTGGTAACCCATTTACACTTGAAAAGTGGCATTTTCAACGTATGATATGTCAGCACCCATATCTCTTGTAAAACACCATAATAATCTGCCTGATTAAAGGTAATCCCCGCTTTTCTAATGTGCGTGTCAGTTGCCTCTACGTAAACCCCGCTATTCTGGTTAACGGAACCATCACTAGATTTTGTGCGAAACAGGTATCCATTGATGTGATATGCTTCGTATGTCGCTACTTGTGCATTCAATGGGATTGATAGCCACCTTAAGTCCTGATTGAAGTTTTCCCTAGAGTCTGCCCACTCACTCTCAACCTAAAATACATTACAAGGATTAGCCTTCGTCTCAACGCAAAAGTTACATAGCAAGAGTGACATTTTCTGCAAACTCTTACCACTTTTTGTAACCATTTGGCGAACTCTTCATTATGTTTTTGACTTAGCTGTGTATCATTCATACTAAGATATTTATCCTTCAAAAATTTCTGGTGTCGTCTGGACATTACAATGATTAATGTTGTTATCTTTACAGAAATTCGGACACATAATCAAAAACTAAATAAAATATGAGGTTAGTTATACTTACAATGTAAGGATAAACTTCAGGAGAATTCCACAATACATAGAAATGCTTTATCCAACAGATCCTTATCAACAATAGGAAACTTAGCAGATGACATTGGTTTTCCCCTGAAAGAATAAGAATCTTCGCTAGTGTCAGATGTGTTGAGTTTGTCTGGTGGAATTCCGATTGTATCATTCATGCTTTGTTGGTGCTCACTGATCATCTCAATTGTCTCTTCCTCAATGTTCCCTTCACCAATGCTTCCTCCAGGTATGTTTCTGTTTCGCACATGCCCTTTAATGACCTTCATGCACCTTTCAAACGGATACATCCATCGAAAGAATACAGGACCACAAATTTGCACTTCCCTGGTAAGATGCACAATTAAATGAACCATGATGTCGAAAAAGGATGGAGGAAAGTATTTCTCGACAAGCACAACGTCACAACGAGTTCCGACTGCAATTTTTCTAGCTCTGCCACCTTGATTTCTTTGCTAGATATTGCCCTGAAAAAGAAACAAAACCTGATAATAGCATATCTTGTTGGCTGCGACATAATTGATTTAATCGCAATGGGCAAAAAATGCTGCATTAGCATGTGATAATCATGCGATTTTAGTCCGATAAGCTTTCGATCTTTTCGATTCACCGGGGCAAAAAATGTTGCATTAGTTTGAACAATACCCTTGTGGAACCTTTATCTTGGATAATGTTTCACAGAACTTGTCCTTTTCCTCCGGGATTAATGAGTGACATGCTGCCTGTAGTATATATCCCCCTTTTGCCATTTTCCTTAGGTTGCAACTCGTCTCTAAAACCCATCTCCTTCAGGTCCATTCGAGCAGCAAAGTGGTCTTTCGACTTAATTCATTGTTCAACAATGTTCCAATTATACTCTCGCATACATTCTTTTCGACGTGCATGAAATCTATGCAATGGTGGACAACATGATACCGCCAGTAGGGGAGGAGCCGGAACCATACATTGAACTTTTTACAGTAGGGCCTGTCGGTCTCCTTCTCCTTCCCCTTCCCCTTTTTTGGGTCGATGATCTTTTCGATTCTCTTCATCTTTCCACCTCTTCCAGGGTTATCCTGCACGAATTCCACCACAATGTTTTTCCGTCCCTTTCCCAATTCATTCTTTATAGACTTTACCTTATTGTATATTTGTGACGGGGTCATAAGTTCTGGAGCCTTTTCAGCTTCATCTTTTCCGTTGAACCCCTTTTGACGTCTGAATGGATGATCGTATGGTAGGTATCTTCTATACCTGGTATAAACCTCTTTTCTACAATGTATTAGCCTGACAAAGTAAGTATTTCTCCCACACACCTTACAGGCGTCTCGTCCCTGGTAGGGGCAACCACACAGTGTACCAAGAGCCAGGTAATCATTTATTGTCCATAAAACGACCGCACGTAGAGTAAACATCTCCTGTTTCAGCGCATCAAAACATTCGACTCCCTCAAACAATTCCTTGAGATCCTCGACAAACGGTTGTAACATAACATCAATGTCCTTACAAGGCCCCCATCGATAATTAATGACAACATGGTGAACTTCCTCTTCATACACAACTGCGGCGGAAGGTTGTAAATCACTGCATCGAGAACTGGCCACACCTTTGTGTTGTTTTTGCATGCCTTTGTTTACGTCAACCCGTCACCGAAATGCCTAGCCGCGGATTTCGAGGATCATCATGAATTACGGGATATCTTTCATCTATATTTTTCCATCTTTGGTGAGTCCGCCGGATGCCGTAAAACACCTTCTTCTTTCTTTCTGGTGTCGTGCCACAATAAATATTCGACAATTCTCTTTGATTAAAACAGCCGTTCCAGTCTTGGGATAATTGGGAAATACCACAAGAATTTTGCCGGAATTTTTTCATGCACCTCTTGGATTGTGTCGTCAACTTTCCATCTTGATTCCCCACAGGTGGGACACTTGATGTGATCCTTGTAATTCTTCCTATAGAGAATGCAGTCATTGATGCATACATGTATCTTTACGTAACCTGAACCCAAATCTCTCATCACCGTCTTAGCTTCATATGTACTTTTCATCATCTCATTTCCTAAAGGGAGCATGGATTTTAACAGTGGTAGAAGTTCATTAAAGAACTTGTCGGAAGCTCCGTGCTTGCTCTTCAAGTTAAACAGTTCACATATTGCAGATATGTTTGTAAAATTGGCACATCCTTCGTATAGGGGTTTCCCGGCATCTTTGAGTATCCGTTGCATCTTCTCAGAATCCTTTGAAAATTTATCTCCTAATAAAGCACTAACCATTTCTATAGTCTGTGCATCATGTGTTGGTTCATCAGAGTACGGACCGTCATTAGCATTACCATCCAGAAGTGTCCACCTTGATGACTCATCTCCTTCTCCGTGCTTAGTCCATACGGCATAATTTTGAATGAATCCAGAAGAATATAAATGAAACTTAACATTACTTGCCTTGTGCACGTAGAGGTTGAAACATTTCATACATGGACATAGAAACTTAACTTTGCCCTTGTCGTATGGTTTCCGTTTCCCATTCACAATATCATGTTGGTATGTATGCATAGCAAACTTTATAAATGTATTGACTCCGTCCTGATAACGCGGTTTGGTTCTATCGGTATACATCCAAGATTTATCCATTACTCTAGGATCCATTTTGAATTCTCAGATACCTGGACGGAGAAAAAACTTGTCAACATATTGTGAAAATGTTATTGTGGTCCGAATAAAACTTCGAATTATCATTGCAAAGAGTAATACATACACAAAGAGTAATCACAATCACAATGTGAGTTCAGTTATCATATACGAATCATACAAATAATCGGAGGTTAGCTACCTACATACAGTTGCATGTGAAGACAATATT
This sequence comes from Papaver armeniacum, assembly GCA_023531295.1. Lineage (NCBI taxonomy): Eukaryota > Viridiplantae > Streptophyta > Magnoliopsida > Ranunculales > Papaveraceae > Papaver > Papaver armeniacum. Next base: position 220,189 of record JAJJWW010017001.1, read on the forward strand.
TACCCTACTATGACCATTAGAGTTACAATCTCAGTTAACAAAGAAGTACTGAAAAGAAATACTTACACAGTCGATCCGATTATTCCGCAACTTGAAGCAAAACTGACAGGGGAATATATGGTTTATCCATGAGATGAATCAGATGATCAAATTAAACCACTTGTTTTGTTTTCTAGGGGGAGGTTAGAAGATTTAAGAGTAGAAACATGAAATGATTTAAGACGAGAGACATGAACACAGAGGGTAAAGATTTATTATCATAAATGGGTAGTGTAATGTAAATGGAAATTTGGCAATATTTTTACTAATAATATTTAAATGTATATCGTAAATAATTTGTTAAAATAGGAAGGTAAAGATCCTTCAATTTGCATGTTGCACGTTCTATGTTAAGAATTTTCTCAATAAAATCTTGTTATCCTGCTGCATAATTTTTTGCTTTGATGGCTCTAAAAGACCGGAGTTAGATGCGATGCAATTAATGTTCATTCCACCCTGAAGATTTTTTTGTTCGTACCCGAATTCGGAAAATAAATCAAAATGATAGCTAACAAGCGGAGTATGTGTTGCTGCAGTTGTTATAACGGTACTAAAGTAAAAAACTAACTTTGTAAAAAGTGGAGTACGTGTTGGTGCAGTTGAAAAATAAAATCGTAAGAACTGGAAGAAGCTATGGCCCCAATTAGAATTAAGTGAACTAACATTACTCTATTTGTGTGTTCTGTCCAATTAGAATTAATATATAAAACCAAAGCTTGATTCATCCAATGAACATAATAGGTTTGATCATTGATGGATTTCATTAAAGTCTCACAATCTGATTCAAAGATAGCGTGATTAAAGTTCTTAGAGGGTGCCAGAGTAACATCTGTAGCCTTACATTCCAGCTCCTCAGCTTCAACCCCTATCTTCATTCCTCCGTTGAAGCACTGTCCTTGCACCCGAATGCAGCTACCTGCACAATTCCTCACTATTAGCCCTATTCCACCTTGTAATGAATCTGACTTAAAAGAAGCATCAAGATTTATTTTCAGATAAACATTATCAGGAGGTTTCCATCTTAGCACCTGCACAACCCCATTAGTAGAAGAAACAAGATTAGTTCCAGGAGACACAAGTTTATTAATGCCATCTATTGACATTGTCCTATTTGGAGTTATGTTCTGAAAAATGTTTGAACATCAAATAGTCCAAACTGATGCTTCAAAAAAAAAAATAGTCCAAACTGAAACCATTAACAATTTATTAATCTCATGTCTAGTAATTCCTGCACCAAAGGTAATATTATTTCTTGCAGAAAACCAAGAGAGAATCCAGCTCCTAAATGAACCATGATGTACCATAATATTACTAACATTGATATTTAAAACCAACCAAATAGATCTAGCATAACCACATTCAAGGAATAGATGATTACTAGATTCCACAGGATGATTACACAAACTGCAATGCAATTCAATATCATTTCCATATCTAGGTAGATTATGTCTTGTTGGGACTATATCTTTTAAGCACTTCCAAACAAATAATTTAACTTCCACAAAGCTTTCCATACCTGTGGAGAAGCAGAATTAGTACCTGCAAAAGTATTAGATGGACTAGACAACACATTGAGTTCTAGTGGTACTCCGTAGCTGGTGGTACTCCGAAAATATGAATACTATGAAGTAAACGATTTCATCAAATGTGAATGCTTCCCCTTTTTCCTCTAAGTAGCGTGCTTTCACGGCTTCGTACTACAAAAACAACACACAAACTTATTTGGTTACATATAAGTTGAAAAAAGTATTGTGCCGAATAAACCATAAATATACGTACAAGTTGTAGAGGGGACAAGCTAAGGTGGCTAGCGTGCCAGATCCGGTGTTTGATTATAAAAAACCCAGCTACCGCATCTAGGATGATGCTGTGCCTATCCTTGATTTGTTGAACACTTCTTCTTTTTGGGTTCCCATAATCTTGGCTAAATTTGTTATGTATCTTCGCCCAAAAGGTCTCGGTCGAGGAGCGACCTAGAACTCCACTTTCGGCTGCCCATGCTTTGGTGATTGCCAAATCTTCCGCGGAGTCAAACGATGCCATTTGTTGTATGTGGAGGTAGGGAATGAGTAGGTTCTCTAATAGGCTACAAGTGGAGTGCACATGCGTTACTGGTCGAACACCGAGTTTCAAATACGCCTTCTTCCCTGTTAAACCAATTGCTTAACATGATAGAACACCTTTGCGAAGTGAAAAAAAAAACAAAATCGAGAGAATACAACAACAGATTCTCCTTTCCGTCTCTATAACAACACCGACTTAATCTACAATGCAACTTTTACTTCTTACAGCAACAAAAATTAACTCAACCTAAACCAAATTCCATAATTTTCGTCACAAAATTCACACAAAACATCAATTGTTACAACCAATTAATACTGTCTAACAAAAATCAATAAGGAAACGTGATCATCCATGTGAACCCAAACCCAAAATTACAATCTTATTATTAGAATTTATCAGAGAATGAACTCTCTCTAAATTGGTTTATGATCATAAAAAAATGAAAGACCTGAACAAAAACAAAAGAAACCCTAACAATATCGATGTGCTTCCACAATTTCCATCACAGATAAGATATAAAATCACAGCCAAGATCATAAATAACTCATAAAATTGACAGAACCCTAGGTTTACAGAATATAGTAGAAAACGATTTTAGTTTTAGGAAATGTATATACCTGAAACCCTAGCGATAGTAATTTCAAATTAAGAAAAACCCATCCCCCCATTCATGAAATTAAACAAGTAAGTTTGAATTTAATCTGACAAGAGAAGGAAATAATTTTTTTTTCTATTTCCTTACCTAGGGTTTCTCTATTTCGCCTCTTCCAGTCTTTCTGCCGCGCAAATAAGAGAAGGAAATAACTTTTTTTTTTCTTTTTTTCTCTAGCTATTTAATTAACCAAAATGCCATTTTACCTAGGTTTATCACGTCATTATGACATAGTGGGCTAGAATAGATGCCATTTAGACTAGGGAACGTGTTCGATTAAATATTTATCTTGGGAATAAGCGTGAACCTCCAAGAATTTATAGTTTATTCCTGATAGAGTAGTTTATTAGGGGATTAACATGGAAACCAAAGGGTCGGAGAGCAAATAATTTCAGAGAGAAATTTGTAAAGGGAGACTACTGTTTACTAAATTTTTCTAAATCAAACCAATCAAAATGGCTGGTGATGATGATCAAAACAGACGAAAGGGTAAGGCCCCCATGACTGAAGAGCAACTATTGAAAGAGTTGGAAGATAAAGAAAGACGAGAAAGGTTATCAGCCACTATGCATATGATTGGGTAGATGACCAAGGATGATCTAGAGAAAGTACAAAAGAGAGTAAGTGACTTTTTGTATGATATTGAACTCGAACCTCTCTGGGAAGAAATGCATGATGCAATGAATGAAACAAAGCAGAAGAGAAACCAGTTGAAAAACCGGTACATATTTTGCAAAAGAGGCGTCATCTTGATCTTTTCATAGATGAAGAAGAGGAGGAAAAGTTCTGGGAAGTGCAGGGTAAAAAGATGAGGTTGGCTAAAATGGCAGTAATGAAGAAAGAATATGGGCTGCACGATAGTGATGCAACTGCTTCCGAAAATGAAGAGCCTACTGTTTTTTTTTTTGGGCATTAAAGTGATACACATATTATTTCTGTCCTAAAAGAGATGATTGAGGAATTTCGTAAAGATGAGAGATTTGGGATTAATGATGCAGTGTTGGCCCAAAAGACAGATTCCGAAGATGAAGACGAGGAGGAAGAGGGGTCTGATTATTCTGATTCCGAGTGATGGGTGTGACAATGAGTAATCCTTATCGACATTTGAATTCTTCTGTAGAGAGATGGTGGATTTTTGGGTAAGTGCTTGAATGGAAATGATGACATAATGTTAAAAAATGGTTAAGGAATAGCTATTATCAAAGTACAGAGAAGAATTCAAATGGAGAGAGGTCTAATGCAAATGGTAAGTCACTGAATCATGTTTTCTTTTTTGGTTCTGGCAATGGAGATTGAAAATGCAGGGGAATGTTATGTTTATTTTTCTTTTTTCTTTTTCTTCTTGGTATTTGGATTTTTTGTGGGTAAGATGGTGAAATACTTGTAAATGGGTATGTTTTAGTTTATGAACATGTAAATGTTGCTCAACACTGAATGAACAGAACAGTTGTAACTTTTTTAAATGCAATATGATGAAGTCGGCTTGTTTATATTGTCCAACGATTGTGTGTCGATAATGTTGGAGATGCAGGATGTATTCCAGAAACTAAAACTACAATCAAAGAACTGGAACATGTACAAGACTAAAATGTATTGAAAACAAATGCATACTGAAAACAAGTTACTTTAGTGTTTCTCTATCCAGTCTAATTCACTTGATGGAGAGGCATATACACACCTAGTCTTAATCTTTAATCTGGCAAAGGGACAAATTACGAACATCCATATATGTTTGATCTTTATATCTTCTGTCAAATACATGACTAACAAAAATTGGCTTGTATTGGTTGCGTGTATTCGACTTGCACATAATTGACATGAACACTACTTGGTGGAGCCTTATGCACACTTAATTTAATTCTACAATCTGATAGTGAATACAAATCACAAATACTCCTGAGATGCTGCTTCTTAAAACAGAATACAAGCTTTATTCACCAATGCTGACATCCTACAACCAAATACTATGTCTGAGTTTAAGATTAGCTGTCAACTGACATATAAAACTACTTGGTGGAGGCATAAATCTTGCAATTGAGATGTTCATAATCACCAATATATTCTCAAAACAGGATACAATTCACAACAACATAATAAACCTAAAATCTGAAAGATAAAGATGTTCATAATCACTAAAACATTCTCAAAACAGGATAAAATCCACAGCAAACATAATAAACCTAAAATATGAAAGATAAAGATGTCCATAATCACCATCAGAAATTGTACCTTTCAAAATCAGTAGTGTGTAACCTCCAATTTGTAAAATCATTAAACCCCCAAATAAATGAATGAGAAATACCTTAGATGAAGATGACCAAGATTTTCATTTCCAAAATTATGAATCACTATCAATACTTCTATAAGATATCGATTAAACTTAAATCTAGGCCTGAATTGATCTTTCACAAAAGAATCAATTGATTCATTGTTGTTGATGAAGTTTTCTGCAGATGAATCTCCAAGAAACCCCCAAATGAATGAATGAGAAATACCTTAGATGAAGATAACCCAGATTTGCATTTCCAAGGTTATGAATCAGTGTCAATACTTCTATGAGAGATCGATTGAACTTAAATCTATCACTAAATCGATGTTTCACAGAAGAGTTGATTCTTTCGTTATTGTCGATGAAGTTTTGTGCGGCTCAAATGAATGGAATTAGATGAAATGATAATGGGTTATGTCTCAGGCGCTGTTCCGGACATAGTGTTGGTAGATTTTTGTGGCTCATTTGATTTATTGGTCAGGGACCACGGTATTGAGATATGGCATGATGCCTGAATCAAACCATGATGCAGTTCAAGATATGTCCCATCTTTTAACTAATTAAAATATACACAAGTGTGCTGATTTTATTTTGCTTATTGACCTATTTTGTTTGACCAATTATGTTTGACCATTTTTTGATTTTAATTGTTGGTCATGGACTTGAGATATGGCATGATACATGAGCCAAACCATGCTGCTTATTGATTCAAGATATGGCCCATCTCGTTAACTAATTAATAAATTATGTGGGAATACACTAGTGTTCGATTAATCAAATCAAGATATTGCAATACACCAGAGATCCACCATCGGTTTTCCTTTCTCTGTTAATCAAATCGTAGTGCTTTGACTTTGTATTTATGAATTGAGGTAACAAATTATGTTTGACCATTTTTTTGATTTTAATTGATTCTAAAAATTTGGTCATGGACTTTGAATCACCTTCATTTAAGCTGCAATGATACATGATAAATGTTGCCAATCACTAAATCGATGTTTCTGAGTTCTCCGTTGTAACATACATCTCATGAAGAGTTGATTCTTTCGTTATTATCGATGAAGTTTTGTGCGGCTCAGTGCTTCCTCCATCTTATTAGGACATAGTGTTGGTAGATTTTTGTGGCTCATTTGATTTATTGGTCGGGGACCACGGTATTGAGATGGCATGATGCTGAATCAAACCATGATGCCATTTCGATTCAAGATATGTCCCATCTTTTAACTAATTAAAATATACACAAGTGTCTTGCTCATACATTTCTTCTTCTAGATTTTATTTTGATTGACCTTTATTTTGTTTGTTAATTACATGTTTGACCATTTTTGATTTTAATTGTTGGTCATGGACTTGAGATATGGCATGATACATAGGCCAAACCATGCTTGTGATTCAAGATAGCCCATCTGTTAACTAATTAATAAATTAGGTTGTTGGTAATACACTAGTGATTTTATTTTGCGATTAATCAAATCAAAGATATTCGCGGAGGCAGGAATACCATAGTGTTAGGATCACATAATGCAATACTAGTCTTGTCAATAGGTGCTGGCTCTTTCGGATCTACAAACGTGTAAACCCTGGTAAACCGTGCATGATCAACAAGTGCTGGTGTCTATGAATTTTGCAAATAATCAATTATGATTGTAGTAATAATCTAGTAGGAAAAATTGCGTCTGAAATTCAATAATCAATTCGCCAAGGGACAAGACGTTAACCATGCGCCTTAAATGAAGAAATCCTAAAAACAAATAAGATATATAGTATGTCTGACTCAGTTTCATTATCAACTAAACCTACAAATTTCACTAAGATATTCTCAAAACAAAATACAATGTACTGCAACACATCAACAATCACAAATACAAATAGAGATGTTCATAATCATCGTGAGAAATTGCATCATAGAGCCATAGAGGTGTTTTCTTCTTAGGTTCTCCTTAGGTTGAATGGTAAAGACTTGCTAGACTGAATTATAGTGTGAATGGACTATTTTGTTAAATAAGGAAGGTAAAATTTTATTTTTAACAAGTGTACTATCTCATTGACATGAATGCTTAACGTGTCAGGATATTTAGAGATTTCTTTAGGGTTTTAACAAGATTATAGGCGTCTAATTAGAACTGACAATCAGTAGTCTAATCCTACAATCCTAATGCAATATTTTTCTTCTGGGTCTCGCAAAATCCACAAAATTGCACTTTCCATATATCACCTTGATTTTCGTTTGTTATATTCACGGTAAACATAACCCACCCACTATATTTAGATTTGCATACTAGATATGGTAAACACAATATATTTAGCTAGATTTGGATCCTAAAAATAAGAAATTAAATACCTCGTTCATTAGTAAAAGAAAGAAGGAATTGAGAGGATGAGTTCTAATGAGAAATGTGTTGTTCCTGCCAATGGTCTTGTTAATAATGATCCTCCTCCTCTGAAGGGCTTTGCTTCATGGGATGACTTTGTGGAAAGCATTGGTGATATGCTAGAAGAGTATATCGATGAAGAATGGGAATTAGCTCATAATAAGAAAATGATCCATGTTGAAAATGATCCTCCTCCTAAGGGTTTTGCTTCTTGGGATGCATTTGAGAAAAGCTATGGTGAACATTTGGATAATGATTACAATGAATAAGAACATGGGAAGCCACCAAGACAAGAAAATTTATGGCTGAGCACTCGGCATTGACTAAATTCAAGTTTTTTACATTATTTTTAGTATGCTAATTTTATTAATGTGTAAGCAAAATTATGTAGCAGTCAAAGGCCTACTGTTCAATTGTGCTCTCAATTATGATTTCTTTTTTTTTGGTTAAGTTTGTCAGATTTGGCATTGCAATTTATGAAAAATTTGGCTATATTTTTCAACTCTGATACAAGACTCAATATACAGTCCCTATCATATTCATGATCCTATCACTTTAACAGCAAAGCCACAACAAAATCATGGTTAACCCTAACTCTTCAGATCCAAATCTCTAAACCAAGCCCCCTTAAACACATTACTTGTTCATTCTGTTTTGTAAAAAGATTGATACTCCAACAGATGAACAATGGACATAAATTAAACAACATATGCACTTGGAATCTAAACAAAATATTGCATCCGTAAATATTAAACATTCACAAAAACTATACTTCCAAGCAGCTTTACAAACAGACTAATTAAACATCCCCCCCCACCCCCTACCCCCCAAAAAAAATAAAAATAAAATAAGATTACACTAATTAAAAAAATAAAAAACCAAAAAAAGACATATATATATAACTAAACAAAAGATGATGGATCAAGATGTGATTGAATACCATTCTTGCATAGCAGAACCATGAAAACAGAGGACTAGATCAATTAGAATCCCCTTCTTCTTCACTGCTGCTGTTGACAATCGTAACCACATCTTTGTATGGCCAATCATCATCATCATCATCATCAACATCATAGTCTTCATCTTCATCCTCAAGCGCTGGCCCAAACCAAAAGAAGTGTTCTGGATCATCATGATCATTATCATCATCCTCCTCAAAATCATCCTCATCATCCTCTTCATCGTCCTCTTCTTATTCATCGTCAACAACATCATAATCATCATCGACATCAGCATCTCCAAAACAAGGAACAACCTTGCAACCAAAATAACCAACAATCTCTTTGTCTTCATCAAGAAGAAGAAATCGGAAGGAAGTTACTACTAGAGCAGTCATTTTGTCTAGTTTTTTATACTGAAACCCTAGGTTTAGTTTAGAGAGACTTGGAAAAGAAAAAGCGGAGTAGTACTCTCCCTTCCTTGCTCGTGTTTTATACCGTGACACACGTTTTCACTTTAGTATTCAACCTCTAGCTTAGCCACGTACAAGCATGATAACTTGGCTAGTGAACAAGTATAACTTTGGAAAATAAATAAATAGTATAATATAAAAAAAAAATGTGTGGAAAATTAACATCAAGGAATTTATCTGGGTGGAGATACTCCCTAGAAACTTAGATTTGGAAGAAAAATTCTTGCTAAGATCGCGACATCGAAATAAAAATTAGTTTAGAAGCTCGTTCAAGAGTGACATCGGTAAAAATTGAAAATTACCATCAATCAATTTATCTCTGTGGAAATGTACTCCCCGAAAACTTAGATTTGGATGAAAATACTTGCTAAGATAGTGACATGGAAATAAAAACAGGGGTTTAGAAGCTCTTCCAAGAGTGACATCGGTAAAAATTGAAAATTACCATCTATCAATTTATCTTGGTGGAGATACTCCCCGTAAACTTAGATTTGGACGATATTTCTTGCTAAGATCGTGACATCGAAATATAAATTGGTTTACAAGCTCGTCCAAAAGTGACATCGGTAAAAATGGAAAATTACCATTAAGCAAGTTTTCTCGGTGGAAATACTCCCCGAAAACTTAGATTTGGATGAAAAATTCTTGCTAAGGTTGTGACATCGAAATAAATAAAAATTGGTTTAGAAGCTCGTCCAAGAGGGACATCGGTAAAAATTGAAAATTACCATCAATCAATTTATCTTGGTGGAGATACTCCTCGTAAACTTAGATTTGGACGATAAATACTTGCTAAGATCGTGACATCGAAATATAAATTGGTTTACAAGCTCGTCCAAGAGTGACATCGGTAAAAATGGAAAATTACCATTAAGCAATTTGTCTCGGTGGAAATACTCCCCGGAAACTTAGATTTGGAAGAAAAATTCTTGCTAAGATTGTGACATTGAAATAAATAAAATTTGTTTAAAAGCTCGTCCAAGAGTGACATCGGTAAAAATTGAAAATTACCATCAATCAATTTATCTTGGTGGAGATACCCCGTAAACTTAGATTTGGACGATAATACTTGCTAAGATCGTGACATCGAAATATACATTGGTTTACAAGCTCTTCCAAGAGTGACATCGGTAAAAATGGAAAATTACCATTAAGCAATTTGTCTCGGTGAAAATACTCCCCGGAAACTTAGATTTGGACGAAAAATTCTTGCCAAGATTGTGACATCGAAATAAATAAAAATTGGTTTAGAAGCTCGTCCAAGAGTGACATCGAGTCTTGTCGACGAAGCCAATCATAGTCGTTCGTGAATTCATAATGCCAACCAATCAAATAAACTAGTTTCACCTGATAACCTAACATCCCCAAACATCCTTGCCAATATTATCGGCTGATCGGTCCGATACGACGAATAAGGCGATATTATCGGATATTCATATGTATCGTTGATATTTCATGTTTCGTCAAGATTAAAGGCACAAACATGATAAAATCCTATATTATCGGCCAGTATTTAAAAAAATAAATACTAACCTCGGTTCTTTTAATACAAATTTAATTATAAGAGCTAGCTAGAATTGCTTCTTCGAATATGAATTGGGATTTTAATCAAAAAAATTGCACCAAAAAGCATTTATGATCTTCCAAGGCACTAGCTAGTACTATATATTAATCATTTATTATTTTGCTTCTAAGAATATGTGAATTGGGAGTAAAATAGTGCAATGTAGTTGAATAAGTAGTAAAGAAAAGATACTACTATATCCAAGGCACTAGTAACAAAGGAATTAGCTAGTACAATAATAAATACTCCAGTTTGCAGTGGTATTTTTTGATCTTTGATCAACAATTTGTGTAGAATATTCTAGTGGGACCATATCCTAAATACCAGCCCCATCACTAAATACTAGGAGTATATATATGGAACATTCCTATGATTGATTTTTGGATTTTAGGGTACATTCCTATGGTAGTTGTATTTTGAGACTTCTTGTAATGTGTGACTGAAAGAGAAGTATGAGTCAGTATTGTATACCCCACAAGATCTGATAACTTTTGGTCTTATCAAAAACAATAAAAAGTTAGTATAGCCTTCTCACACTTATTTTTTAATTTACTTTTTTTGGTAACAAGATATAAAGCAGAGAAAGAAAACAACCTAACTATATGCTTCTCACACTTTTGACTACCTAAACAAGTATTATTCTTAAATGTAGCAGTATCTTTGATCAGAGCAATGAAGCCCTTTTTTTTTAATTTATTAATTGTGTAGTAAAACATTTTTTTTTTTCGAATTTATTAACATTTTTTTTTTTGGTAAAATTTGGGACCTAATGCAGTGGATGGGAAAGATAAAGAGACACCAAGAGAAAGAGATTCCATTCATTAGAGGTAGTGTATGTTACATGGATACAGTCCTTTATATACAATAGAAATAAAGCCATAGCTACTATATTGGGCCGCACATTCATGGGATAAAGCCCTACAACACTCCCCCTTGTGCGGTTCAATAGAACTTCATATGCAGTACTTCAGATGTTGGTCTTCAGATGTAGTTCTCTTCTTGATGACTATTGTGTCTAAAACAATTGCTCCATTAAAACTTTAACAAGGAAAAATCCAGTGGGACAATACCTTGTTAAAGCTCTTCACATGTAGTACTTCACATGTTGTCTCGTATTTTACATGTAGTTCATCACATGCAAAACGATATTCAAAGATCAACGAGTCTAAGTTAATTGCCTCGTTAAAACTTCGTCAGGAAAACCCCTGAGGGACAAAACCTGAACTAAAGAAAAAGAGTACAATATTAATTAAACTTAGAACATAGTTGGATGTGTATACGTTGCCTCATTAAAACCTTGACAAGGAAAAACCCAGTGGGACAAAACCTTGACGAAGGGAAAAGAGTACAACGTGGAAGATGCAAGTAATGGTGATCTGTTGCAGATGATCACTTTGCTTTGTTAAAGTTGAGTAGTTGTTTCATAACTCATAAGGCAGAAAATCCTCGTGGGAAAGACAATAGCCTTAGCTGGGAAATTACATTCCCGGTGTTTGTTGTTGTCTCATTGAAAACCATAGCGAGTAACAAAACTCTGTGGGAAAAAGAAACCCCGGTGAAGGAAAATAGTTCAACACACCATTAGATGCTCCCCCTTATGTCAGACAATTTTCGTTAGTCTAATACAGTCAAAAGGAGTTTATCACACTTTACTTTGGTGACCTGAACGTTTATAAAACCCTGTTGTTGATTATGGAAGTTACGTTGCTTAACAGACTATCACATTTCTTTTCTTTGATTCAGATATTTTCAGTAATATCGACACGATCTTTATGTCTTCAACGTTTAACATACTTGATGTTTTTAGTGTTGTCTCGCTAAAAACCTTGTCGAGTAACAAAACCCTTTGGGAAAAACTATTCTCGATCGAAGGGAAAAAGAGTACAACACAGCTTTAATTTCGAAGTAAATATATCGACATCATATCCTTGGATCCTCCCCCTGATGTCGGCATCTCCCCCTGATTACTTTCAGAGTTGCTCCAGACAGTTTCTTTAGTCATGTATTTTTCGAAACTGAATATTGGTAATGACTTAGAAAATAATCTACCACATCTCCCTCTGATTACTTTCGTTGAAGAAGAGATTATTGTTCCTTCATAGTCAACAACTTTTGGATTGCACTTTCATTAGCATTCCTTTTAATGTCTTTGTAGGGATAAAACAAATTTATGTCAGTGGTTACTTTTAAGTACATGATTACATTCACTATACCATTCCAATGACGTTGCGTTGGCGCGGAGCTATATCTTGCTAACAAGTTCCCAGAGGATGTAAAATTTAATCGAGTACATTTTATACTAAGTACAAAAATGCGTCTATTGTACTTAGATATGGGAATTTCATCTCCCAACACATATTCGTCATATTCCTTTGGACGAAATGGTTACTTACTTACATTTGAACCTCGACTAATCATGGGAGTGCTATCAGGACGCATGTCTTTGTTAAATTGCCTGGCAACTTTAGACATATGCAAACTGGTGGAATAATATACCACAAGCTCAGTATTTGATCGAGCTTTTCCTAGATTTTTCATCTCAAATTCGGATTTTAAATAGCTTTTAAGGTCTCTAATTACATCAAGAGTACACATCATGTCTGTAACATCAACATAAATAGCTACAATTCCAAATCAGGAACTTTCTTATGAACATGCAAGGAAAAATAACTTACTTTTCTACCCCCTCCAAATAAAATAGCCACTTAGACGGGTATACCACATCCGCCTGATTGCTTGAATCTATAAGTGATCGTTCTATCTAACTGTAAATGCACTCTGTGGTTTAGAGTCATTTGATTTGGGAAACAAAAGTCTATCAAGTACTTTTGTAAATATCTTCTATCTCTTGATTCTTTCAGAGATACGTAGCAACCACATACATATGCTGCATTTCAAGTCCTTTTGAAATTACCAAGCTAACTAAGTAGCGGAACTCTATAACGTTCATTACAAGAGAACAATTACAGGGCTTTGTGAGAAACCTCGTGCCACAAGGCGAGTCTTTGTACTTTAAGACTACTTTCTTCTCATTATGCTTTATGACAAATTAATTATGTATGTCCAATAGGATTTACACTTGGTTGGTTAGCACTACCACACCAAATACCCGTATATTTGCCAAAGAACTGAGTTCTACCTGGATTGTGTAGGCCAAATATGCTATTTATTTGAAATTAATCAAAATAAAGCATGGTTCAATCTCATTGTGCTCTACTTCTGGAGAAACTATTTATGGATTATATCATCACTGTGCACGCATGATCCTTCCATTGACTCATGTGCATTCTCATAATCCGTCAGGATTTTATTGTTCTCTAGAATCATTTAAAACTTCGGGGCGTCCTCTAGTTTGATCCATGGACATATTCAGAGACAATCTTATGAGATGATTTCTGATGATATAAATAAGTTGTGCCTTACTCACCTACTTACTTTCTAGGTGAGGATTGATCGAACCAAGTGATCTCTCCAACTTCCTTTATGGAGCCACGGCCTCAACCACACTTCCACTGAGTGTAGTTGCAACACCTTAGTCTATGGTGTATATCTCGTATTGAGGATTTGTAACTTTGCAAGTAGGTTTGCAGCTGGTATGTGTGATCTCATCACTTTAGCAACATCATTGTACATTATGAAAATAGAATATTCTTTATCACTTCACATTTACATTTGTGGAGTACAAGAATCAATATGAGACACAATGGAAACACACCATGACAATTCCTGTCGTTCCCTTAGAAAATACTTTTTCTTATCTCCCCCTAACGACGGGAAGACTGTCTCATTAAAGTGATAACCCGCAAATCTAGCGGTAAGAGATCTCTGCCAAAAGTTTTAAAATGCGGATAATTGTTGGGAACTCATTTCCAACATAACTACTTAACAGTTTTGAAGACCCATCATAGTACTATGTGGAGTCGTAATGGCACATATATAGTGCAACCAAAAATGCGTAAAAACACGAATGTCAGGATTAAATCCAGTTACCAACTGGTATGCAGAAAAGGTTGACTAATATTGGGTTCTAAAAACAAATTAAGTAAGATGCGTGTAATATTGCATATCCCCAAAGCAATAAAAGGTAGGTTGGTACGCATAACCTATTCCTTAGACACCATCTGTAACCTTTGATGGTAGACTCTGCGAGACCATTGGGTATAAGATGTTGTATATTGATCCTATTAAACATGCAATATTCATCAAGTACTTTTGATGTAAATTCTCTAGCATTAACAAGGGTGGTTAGCCTTTGCACTTTGCATTGTGTGGTATGTGCTAGTATTTTTCAAACGCAAATTTCTTGGGAATTATAACTAGTCCAAAAATTCAAAACATTCACCAGATCCATCAGTCACTTTAATGGTCCGCATTCTGCATGAATATTTTTCTAAAGTTCACCTTGTTTTCTTTATAATATGGAATTTTTACCATTTGCATCTTAGGATGGTCTCGATCCTGTTTTACTGAAGACTTTGTAAAAATGAGTGATATGCTTTCTTACCTAAAAGCATAATGGGAAGGGGGTTTGTGCATCTAGTAATTTAGAAAACACTTATTGAGAGATATGTCGTCACTTTGCATTCTGTCAATCTTTTTCCCATTTTCGTTCACTTAAATAAAGTGATATTTGTATGAGTTCTTTCAAAACAATCATCATGTCACAACCAAAGTTTCTTTATGGTTATGCCCAAAGCCTGTATGAGTTAGTTTCCAACATTTCATCGTCGGAGTCAATATGATTCAATAATCCAAATATTATAGTGAATTACATTGCACTAGATTGACTCATTAGTTTCTCTAAAATATATTTCCTTCCAAATATATTAGAGACTATAAAAGATGCAATCAATTACATTCTCATCATTTTGATGTTTAACATGATATACATTTGCACGGGTTACTTGGGAATTTAACAAGGTGTGATTATCTCTTGGTACATCTAGAGATTTTGCGACGTCTTTGTTCTATCTTGAAAAAAAAATGAGCAGTGCTGCACTCGATAAGATAGTCAATTGGCCATGCAAAGTTCTTGTTGCCATTAAATTTGATGTGAAAATTTGTTGTTACTATGATACACATACACATTATATTGTATATACCAACACTTATGACCAAGGTGCATTTCCAACTCTTTTATTTATGATGGGAGCTAGAATTACATTTTAGCTGATCCCATGTTCAATTGATACCTATAATTTTGTGTCATTACTGCTGGGGAAATAATAATAATTTTTTTTTTGTCTCATGATATATATGTCCCTTTTCACATGCTTTATATGAGTCGGTACGTCTAACCCTCATTACTTTGGGGTTCTTTCTATTTTCAATTTTGCTACATTTAGCTTAATTTTAGAAATTTCTTTATCTGAATAGGCCAAGAGAATCTCACTACACATGTCAACCACTTACTTTAGGTTGAATATATTACTAAAGATAATTCTCTTGTTGTCATACTTCAACATATACCGGTTCGTTAGTATTATGGATGAAGTAGAGAAATGAAAATTTTATGACTCATATCATCTTTTGTGAGTTCTTCCACAAAAATTGGAATACATGTGATTTTATTTGAACGTATGTTTTAAAACTATTGACAGATTAATAGTCGAGCAAGTGGATACATTCCACGGAACATTCAAAAAATTTGGGGAAAATATCAAATATCCAATAATGGTGCTCAAGTACTTCTAAGCCCCAAATGAATACATTGGAATTGAGTTGGTACAACCAATTAAAAAAAATACACCATTCAACTATATCCAATATCATATTCAAGAGAACAAATAACATTAAGACCAAAATTCTTAATAATTGAGATCAATAAAAATAATTTAAATTGACCGTTTATATGATGTTGACTTATTTTAAGACAAAAATAAACAAAACTAGGCATATTCTAAAAACAAATAAATAAGCCTAGTGAGTAAATAAACTTAGCATATAAAAACTCGCGTTATAGTTACATACCTCAAAATTTGATTCCCGCTGCATATAGACAGAACCGGAACGGATTTAGTCGCGCACGACCTCAAGCCCCAAACCAGATCAGTACAGGGGACGGGATAGGACTCGGAACAGGGATGGGACATGACGTCCCTTCCTCTTCTTTTCTTCCGCACGGAACCCCAGATTTTCCAACCTAAATCTAGATGCCAAATCCCAACAAATTAACAAACGTAACCAGTACAGTACGAAGAAGAAAGAATATAATAATAATCAATCAATCAATTAGTATAGTATATGCATACAACTAACTCAGTACGAGATTACTGATTAAATAATAATCAATCAAAACTAATTCCTTATTAGTATAGTATATGCATACCACACAATAACGATTAGATCAATCAACATAATCCCTAATTCCTGATTAAATCAATTTTTGCCACAGATTTTATATACCCAAAGTATAAGCCAAAATCAAAAGCGGTGCAAAGAAAAAAAAAATCAGGAGCAAAAGTAGATCCAACTTATCTGATTTGATTCCAACGATTTCCAACGCACTATATTTGATAGCAACCCAAATGAAAAAAATCAAAATCCATTGCCGCAGGATAGAGCTCGTGCCTGATAACGTATTGCAGTGGATGGGAAAGATAAAGAGACACCAAGAGAAAGAGATTTCATTCATTAAAGGTAGTCTATGTTACATGGATACAGTCCTTTATATACAATAGAAATAAAGCCATAGCTACTATATTGGGCCGCACATTCATGGGATAAAGCCCTACAACATGACCATATTATTTGGAAATATATATGTTACCTTAGATAAAAGTGGTTGATTGTATGGAGTAATTGCTCTTAACAGGGTTACTGATAGGGTTATGGGTG
Organism: Papaver armeniacum; assembly: GCA_023531295.1. Classification (NCBI taxonomy): domain Eukaryota; kingdom Viridiplantae; phylum Streptophyta; class Magnoliopsida; order Ranunculales; family Papaveraceae; genus Papaver; species Papaver armeniacum. The sequence goes on from JAJJWW010017001.1 coordinate 237,397, forward strand.
TCATCAAACCTTCTGGAGTATATTCTCTCCTTCAAAAGCAGTATTCTGTGAATCACCACGTTATTGCTTTTGTCAATCATCATTACGCTTCAGTTTCTCATATTTCACTTCCACTGATCTACGCAATCACAATGAGTATCTTATTTTTTGTGCACATGCAAAAGAAGAAGATCTAGGTAGGTATAATGAGTATCTTGTTGCTTTCTTGGGTACATGCAAAAGAAAAGATAGATCTCTTCAGTACTCCTCTTCTTCTGTTTTGCTAAATAATATAGAGAAGATTATTTTTTGTTTCTAAAATGTCTGTCACATTGGGTTGGCTTGACCCAAATTTGGCATTGGTGCCAAGATCCCTTGTGGTCCTGTCTTTCCATAAATTATTGCTATATTTCTTCTATTTGGTCGTGTCTAAATTAAAATTAAAATCTGATAACTATCATAAGGGCTTATGTTTATATAAGGTATATTATGGAAAACTGAATTGTGTTGACTCGAAGAGTTAATTAAAATTGATTGATTAACAAACAAATATCAAACAAAGAATTTGAACACAATGAGAATATATTAAAGAACCGATATTTTTATATTATTCATTCTAAAACTAAACGAAGCAAAATAATACCAACATCCTCAATATTTTTTTAAAAACAAATAATCAAAATAAATAATTTCTAAAAACAAAAACCACATTATTCGAAAGTTTCTTTGATAATCTGCTCAACTAAAACCATCTCATCTGGTACTTGTGTTGCAACGTTAGCAGGCTGTGCTGGAACTTCAAGTACCTTTTGTTCTAGAGGTGTCTCCCTGGGTATTTCTGGTGTGCCAGACACAGTTACACCAACAAGCTCATTCGAAGGAATGGGAGCATGGACACCATCCATTTCAACAGAAGCAGAAGCAGGAAGAGTAAGATTGTCAACATGAGCTTGAACTTGACTAACGGGGGGCATGCAAAGTAACCTTACACACGCCATCAATAGTTATGGTGATCCTTAGCTTTCTAGGTACAACCATTACTATCCTTGGAATTGTTTTAATCCTCTCGGTATTGTTCTTATTGGAACTCATTTTCTTCCTCTAATATATCAATCTATCTTTTATGGTGGTGTGGTTTGTACGACCTCTTTAATAATATATATATATATATGTATTAGAAAAACCCTAATTTTTTTTTTAGGTTAGGAGCATTATCTCCAATTACCTAATTTAGTTGTATTCCGCATATCACTCTCAAATAAACAAAATATAATAGTTTCCATATCGATAAATATATGCTCATATACGCGTACAACACCACATTGATTTTAGTATATATATAATTTATCTAAATACGGAAAAATAACACGAAAAAATTGCTTAAACACAAACATGTTGATTGAGTACATGGATTATATGCTTTACCTTATAGTAGATCATAATCATGTACTCTTCGCTAATGTGCATGCCTTGGCTACACTCTTGCCAAATCTGTAGGTATCTGAAGTATCTCTCTCCATGATTCGCCATGCCTAATCTTCTCTGAACAAATTTCTATTTTTGGTGTAATTCCCTCAGTAATTCACACCTACTCAAAGCCATGCACAACAATCCCGTCCATCCAAGCGCTTTAACCATGCCAAATTCTCTTTTGGCTTTCGTATATTGGTCAACACCAATTACAACTATGATTGGCAATAGCAATATATATTGGGATCATTTTTTTTTCTTTAAAATATTAATATACTATGGTCATAACCCTAATTTTTAAATTTGCAATGGACATATAAATAGAATATTGATAAACTGGAATAAATCTCACACAAACACATGAAAATATATGTTTCTTGTTTGAATCATGAATTTTTAAAGAACGCATGCTGATTAAGGGTGCGACCATTGGTCAAACGGTGTAATGGTTCGCACCCCTTTAACCGAATAGATTTTGAAACCCCAAAAGACGTGAAAATTCCAACAGGTGTGTTGTGTGGGGACACATATCACATCCATTGGATGTCTATATAAGCTTTACTCGTATCTGCTAGTAGCACTCAACAAAAACGAAATCCTTAATGCTTCTACATTTAAAAAAAAAATTCACCTGTAATAGTAATGGAAATATTACCGGATTTAACTCCCGAGATACTACACCTCCTCCCAAGTACAGAAAGTATTTTGGCAAGCAAATGTGTATGCAAAGAGTGGATTCTGTCCTTGCAGACAAAAGAATTGGACTCCTTTTCGGTTTCACTAAAAAGTGAGAGAAGAAAATGTTACGCAACTCTTCTACAGAGAACAAATTGAGGAGGAAGATTACTACACGATGATGGGAGATTTCAATCAGATGTTATTTGGAAACAATGGTACCTGGAATATTATCCAATCCTATGATGAAAACATGTCACACCCAATCGATGGATCTTGTAATGGTCTGGTATGCTTTTATGTTTCACACCACGACATACAAGATCCTATTTATATTATGAATCCAACAATGTGTGAGCACTTCCATCTGCCACAAATATGCAATCCAACACCAACGCCACAAAATAGTTGGGATCCACGATACGTCGTAGGGGGTTTCGGCTACTGTGAACATACCGGTGAATACAAAGTAGTTCGAATTCAAGTGGGCGGTAAAGTGGACGTACACACACTAGGAGACAACAGGGGATGGAGGAACATCAAGGAATTTCCTTTTACCTTTCGGGATTCAGGTGTGAACACACATGGTTGTATTTTTTTGGATAAATCATTATATTTATAACAATGATCAGACAATATCTTTCAGTTTGGAAAAAGAGACATTCCAGTCACATTCGCCACCCCCGCATCATATTTATGAGAATGGTTGTTTCAGTATTCCAAGACTTGGAATGGTCTTGTCTAGAGTTCGCCTTTTATTTTACAACATTCACGATATTTATGATATCCGGATTGATTTTTGGGCACCCATTTCCGATAATGATATTCATGCACGGGCACCCGGTGTAGAATGGAATTGGGTACTTAAGAGGAGAATTGTCTTGGAAAAGCATTTGAATCCATGGTGGCCGCATTATATGCTGATATCCTTGGGAAATAAAAACAACATCCTATTGCAAAACAATCGTTGTTTAGCGTGTTATAATGAACTCACCAGAACTTTGACAGAAATTGGGGAGACAAGGTGGCCGGTAAAGGTTAGAGTTATTCCTCACATGAGGAGCGCCATCTCGTTGAGGAATTTTGGAGGACAATCGGAAACATGTACTGACGATGTCCATGCCACAAACATATTCTGTGTGTAGTGTTTTTGTTTTGATCAGAGTAATGTAGTTTGGTTTTCAATATATATATATATATAGTACTATTTCTCATCTATGATTTTTTTTTCGTATCTTGTCTGGACTAAAAGTTGTTTTTGAAATTTGAAGAATCGGACTTGGTCTTATTTTGGGTAATAATGGTTGGTATTTTATTTAATGGAGATCGTTTGTGAAGAATCTAATTTGGGCATATTACTTCCCTTTTATGGAAGCATCTGATATATTTAATGGTCAAGAAACAAAATGGTTTGAAACCATTATTTCAACAGGCTGCAGAAGTTTAATAGGATTTTCTTATCTCGTTTCTTTAAGTTTCGATTGTAAATCTTGTATTATTTGTATTATCATGTTTATTGATGTAATTGATCAATGTAATCCTTCAAACCTCAATTTGAATGAGGTAGTCATAAAAAAAAATTAGGGACTATTCAAAGCTCCTGTTTCCATATAAAAAAAACACAAAACCAGAACACAAATGGGCAAAACAAATTAGAGACATATGTAACACATCATTTTAATTTCCAGAATTGTGTTATTACGTCTTTTTTATTAATAAATAACTAATAAATATAAGAAATACTGATCAATAAGAAACCTATTTTGTCAATCTAGTCTCTTTTTGAATCATGAACTATAAATGCCACGTCCTAGTCGTTAATATCACGAAGCAATTGTTCTTGAAGCCGATCAACTCGTTCTTGAAGTATATTCACCTGTTGTTGGAGACCAAAATAATCACGATCAAAGGTACAACAACATCTACTTTCCCCATGCACCAATTCCACACAATGCTCATCGACAGCAAATGCATTAATCTCACGCAAACGCCAATAATCTGCATGCACCAATTCCTCATGCAGATTATGAACACGCCTCTAGGCTGAAGAACTCGTACATCGTAATTTGAGATCTTAAAATCGTCTTCAAGGGTTCTTCTTAATGAATTGTATCTAACAGTTTTAGGACCCATAATAATAAATTGGTAGCAATAGGATGTGCAGTTCATTCTGATCAAAAAGGAAGAGCGATTGGTAGCAGGAGAGAAGAAAAGCTCCTTGTATTGATAATTAGATATGGTGGCCGAAAAATATTAGGTTGATTTATTTATTAAGTTCTTTATGTTCAGAAACTACATCCGATTAAAAAGGAAATTATATAAAGATGAAATATTCATTCCATATATATATATATATATATATATATATCTCATTATCTATTTTCTGCCATATTTATATATAGTGATACAGAAATTGAAATATTCGATGTTCTTTATCCAAAAAATATAGGGGCTAAAAGAGAGATACATGAATTATGGTACCATTAGCCCATATTTGTAGTGGTAAATTCATGTTTTGTATTTTATGGATAGTTCTTGTTTTATATTATCAACCAATGCCATTGTAAATATTAAGATGTTGTTATGATGGGTATTCTAATTCCAGGAGGTCAACATTAGTTAATTGGTGCATAAGTAGCTGTAATGATAATCGCAGCTGGTTTCTGCATTTCAAATGAAAGCTAGGAAAACCTCTTCCCCTTGATGGACTCTAGTCTTATAGAATCCATGTAATTTCAGCAATCCTTTGTGATTTCAATACAATGTCAAATTTGTGTAATAAAATTAGGCGTGATTTTTCCAAGTTTTCAACACAATACTTGTGCTTTCTATATACTCCTATCCAGTTCTTTGGTCATAGATTGAGTTTGACAATGCAACCAACAACTCCAACACCATTCAATCATACACAAGAAAATTAATCCATTAGACGGTCATTAAACAATCATTAATTAAGAAACTCTAACACCATTCAGTCATTAACATTATAAAAAACATGAAAATAAATCCTAAATCCAAAAAATAAATTCCAAAAAACAAAACAAGATTCAGTCGTCCACAATTTCCCATTAGACCACTCTTAATTCCAATTTTTGTTTGTACTTTGATGATACCTATTTCTTCAAAATAGTAACTTGTGTAACCATTTGCAAAACCTATATCATCATTTCCATTAAAGCAACTTAACCCAAAAAATCCACCAACTATAAGAAGATTTGAATTGGTAGAGCCTTACATGTTGTCGGCCATCACTCGGAGTCGTAATCCGACCTTTCCCTATCCGATCGCATATCAATTTTAGAATCAGTCACTATGTTGAGTATGACCTCATTTTCATGTGTTGTTTGTGATAGGTACGCATGATACTCATCCTCTACACTGATTTCATTCACAGGGTGGTCTGTATAATCCTTATATATTCCTGCATAAATTGATGCTCTTCTAGCCCTAATCCTTCTCATTAAAAACACACCTTGTCTCCTTTCCTTTTTCTGCAACAACTGCAACAATTCTTCTGGGTATTCTTCATCTTTTACTTTCTCTATGCTTCTCTTCTTTGTCTCTTCATTTTCTGCCTCATTGTTGATGGGTGAAAACTACTCCTGCAGAATTTGGTAATTTGGGGTGTGGATGAGGAATGAATCTAAACCTTCAACAAATGCACTGCGCGGTGAGTGCTTGTAGATTCGAGAGATCAATCTGTGCAAGTCGGCCTAAACCAAGAAATGGCCGTTCCGGACTTGTTTCGGTCACAAAGTGAAGGAGATGGGGTTGATCTTAGGGAGGGAAGCGAAGAAGGTGTTGAGGTTGTGAAGGTGTTGGCTTGCTTATGACTTGTAATGTGAAAGATGAGCAAGCTTACGGTTGATGCAAGCGTGCTCGAGTGTTTGAATACTGATCGTATTAACACTTGGTTTCTGTCTTCTGAACTTGTGTTGTTCTCCGTTATTCCCCTTGTTGTTGGAAATAGGGCGGAGACCCTATTTTATACAAGTCATTGAGCCTCATTCACGTTTCTCGTGGGAAGTGGAGGTAGTGGAATGATGGAGTAGTGGAGTTGTGTGTCGGTAACATACGACCAGTCTTGCCCACTTTTCAGTCCATCTCTAACCGTCCATAACCTCCTAACACGTTCTTGTGATGGCGCGTTGCACGCCGCACGGGGCCGTAAACCGCTGGACCAATACCCCGTAAGTATCCCCAGTTTGTGACATGATTGATGTCTGGAATGCGGATCGTGGATCCACGAAAGATAGCATGTAATGCTGAATTGAATAACTGCGTTATTCGGAAAGTCGATACTTGTGGAGTATCGTGTGTATTTTATGAGAGTCTTGCATTACGGTGTGGTAAAGTGATGGGTAATGACTCCTCACTAACCAAATAACTCTGACCAGGAGGTTGTATAACCAAGGCTGGTGAAGTCGGATGGATGAGATGATGTTTGAGACACTCATCTGCGACTAGTTGATGAAATTAGGGTTTTTTTAAAGAGGTGCGCAAGCATCACTCTTGACTTGGTCGAAACCAAGCATGGGAAGGATTTTTGTAGAGGACCGACCATACATGCGTGTTGACGGCATGATGGTGTACACGTCCATGTCTCACCGTCTCATGAAGATGCAATCTAGGCCACTCAATTTGACCGTCAAAGAGGAGTGGTTGAGATCGGTTTCTTGTGAAATCCCTTGCCGCAAAGGAGTTTGAAACCGCATGACATCCCAAGTTTGGCGTGCGTTCCAAGACGACCCATCTTGGTCGGTCTTGGTCGATCATACCAGCGTGTAGGTGGTAGGCTAGTGTTCACACCTATACCTGATTACCCCATGAAAACGTGATCTAAGCCACTCAAATCATCCGGTGAAGTTGAGCGGTCGAGATCAGTTTAGGATTTGGGAGATGTAACCGCGTGAGTTTGGTCGGGCGTTTTGGATTAGCCGGGCATGGTATGCCTTGGCCGACCGCAAGAGGAGGTAGATGGGCCCACGGTGGTCATGCTGGTATGACCGGCCTTGGTTATTCCAATCTTTGACCCTCCATTCGTGCTAGGGAGAAGATAGACGCGCGTGATGACTTGAAACCCTAATTTTGGCTTTCAAAGCCATGCGACCATGCTCTTTTGGGCGGATTTAATTTGTTGTAACCAACCATGGTTGGTTTTGACCGATTGGTCAAGTGTGTAGGCGGTCACACGGTGATTGTGTCGACATGCTCCGGGCCCTTTGAGTCTACATCTACACCCTCCATCTATGCCTGCGAAGATGGATGGTTGAGACCGTTTCGCGGCACATGTAATATGCCGCAAACCCTAATTTAGGGTTTTCCGTCCATAATGCTTGGTATGGATGGTTTCTTGCAAGCGAAGGCCAATGGTCGACCATGCGGGGTCGGTTTGTGTGTATTCCATACCGCTTGGGGGTGATGGAATTGATACGTGGTCATCCAATCATGCTTGTGGAGTTGGATGACTGCGATCGATCATATCACGGCAAGCTAAGGCCGTGGGTATTCCATACCATGCTTAGGGTGATGGAATTGATCTGTGGTCATCCAATCATGCTTGTGGAGTTGGATGACTGCGATCGAGATCATATCAGGAGGCCCCGATACGGTCAAGTCAAGGCGCTCAATCGGGCTAGTATAACACACCGAGCAGAGGGCTCAATCGGGCTAGTATAACACACCGAGAGGGCTCGGGCTAGTATAACGCACCGAGAATCAGCCTGCGGGTATTTCAGTACATGGTTTCATTATAGTGCTTGGAGGTTCGTGTTACTCTGTAAGAGTAACACTCGGTCGTCATGCCACCTGATAATGAGTAGAGAAATACAAAGGTGATATGAAATTCACAGAAGGGATTGTTGCTACATGCTCCAACCTGGAGGAATTTCATGTATTCACGGAGAATGGGATTGTTGCTACATGCTCCATTCTTGGTGAATTAAGTGAGGAGTATCCGTCACTTATAAACGGCTTTATCTTTTACAAGATGTCGGTAGCATGATTTTTTGGTTACTTACAAATTTAACCTTAAACGAAAATCCACCATCAACATTAAGTCCCCTGCCTAGCATATAATGGTTACACTATTGTGTGGTAGGCATGAGATGACATACGAAATGACCAAGCTAGAGTGAATACATATTTTCTGGAGGATAGTTTCACATTGTCAGGCGTTTCCTGGAACTGAGTCGGTCTTGATTAAGGATGCGAAGGAAGCGGGACTTGATCCGGTGAGTCGCTTTGGTTCCTCTTGTACATGTATGAGCTCGTAGCTCCTTGGTGTACTTCCTTAGTTATACACGGCCTTCCTCAGGTATATTTGATAAGCCTTGTTGATTGTTATCCCGAATTAGTAGCCTTCATAGGTGGTAAGTAGAGACTTCTCTTCCTTCTGGGATTCTGTCGACTTGTGAGATTATAAAGAATCATCTCACGTGGTCGTTTATTCTATATCCCAGGTATCTCAGGTACTTCTCTGTTCTGATTAGCTGATCGATAGTTTTGATGATCCTCTCTTTTTTTTTTTTTTGTGTGTGCTCATAACCTCTTCTTCTCTGCAGATTATCATGGAAGCGGTAGACGCTCATTCTATTGCTTCCCGGAAAGAAGTTTTGAAGTTGACAAGCACGAAAACCATGCGCATGGAGAAGTGATGGCTAAGATCGATCTTCCTCTTCGTGAAGTCCATTTGTGCTATACGGGGATGTCTATCTCCCACCTTCGTATTGTCGGAGGACGATATCTGTGCACTTTCAGCTGCAATTGACATGGAGGAGCGGAGGAGGCGCGAGGAAACGCTGGAGACACTAGTAGCGCAAGGCGAGAGATTTGCGGCGCGGTTGAAGAGGCGGAGAGTTGAGCATGAACGACCCCGAATGAAGGCAAGTGTGATTACCCTGGTTCGGGACGGCGTGATAATCCTTGATTACGATCTGAGACGAACCTGAACATTCGAAGGAAATTTGTGTGGCCTGGTGTTGCTATGCCCTTTGATGCTCTGAAGATGTTGGGATGGAGTGCGGCTATTTGCTGTGGGGATGCCCGATGCGAAGTTGAGGAAGATCGGAGGGAGGTGCATCGACAGTGTGACGAGCCGACGGTGATGTGGGCGAGACCGACCCTCTTGATGATTGAAATTTCTTTTGTTTTGTTTTTCTTTCCAAGTATATTCTGCATGCTCGAACATCTTCCTTGTACTCGGTGGCGGTGAGTTCAAGGTTTTCTTTGATTATTTGAATAAAGCTTTCCTTTACAATCCTTTGCCAAGACTCAGAATAGAACCTTCTCGGGCGCAAGGGTGCGCCTTCATACATAATTCTTAGTGATAAAAGAAGTTATCTTTGTAATGGAATATCCACGGACTGTGATGCAATATCTTCACGGCTTTTTTGATGAGATGGCTCAAATCATTTTCCGCACACGTTCTATTTCCTTCATCCCGTGAGATGTTTGCTTAGGGTTTCTTTTATTGCTCCAGTGGATTGATTTAAGCTGACTCATGGGTTGGTGTTTTTAGGAGTAAAGAGGTTCTCAGATGAAAATAATGCTTCAATTGAAAATTGAAAATTGAAACCCTAGCTATGAATGCAAGTATTGCAATCATTTTTGGAGGGATTACAAATATGACATGAAATTATAAAAGGAAACATTTGGAAAAATATAGCACAGCGCTTTAAGGTGTGTAGGATGCTTTGGAAAGTGGTAGCACAGTATCTTAAGTTCGGTAAGGTTTGAGCCATCGTGAGTGAACTGTTATGCCCTCCAGTTATCAGCGTTGATGAGCTTGCAGTAGCCACCTAGGATAACATGGCTACAGTGCACGGTTCATCTTCTCTTTTGGTGGGTGAGTCAGGTAGAGTGGTCATCTTCACCGTCATGTTTCCAACATTGAATGTAGTCGTCTTCGTCACTAGGTCTCCAATTCCGAATGGGTTTAATCCGAATGGGTTTGAGCGTGCAGACACTTGGACCTTGGACTTGTTGTCTTTGACCAAGACAGCTTCTATGCTCCTGATAAAACGTTTGAAAGGGCGGCTTCCCATTCACATCTCCTAGCGGGGGGTTGGTTTGTCGGTTGGAGCCGGTCCCAGGACTTGTCGAATGAGGCGGTAGTTTGCAAGGAGGGTTGTGTGATTAGACTTACTTGAGACCGGAACCTTTCGGTGTATGCCGACGAGGCTCTCTCGAGGAAGTTGTGTCATATTGGCAAGTTGTTGGTGCGGCGGCGGACGGTCATCGGGTAGTCCGGCGGGCGTGTTGGAGACTCTTTCGGGTATCGAAACCGGTAGAGGCAGACTTCCGGTATGGCTTTGTTGTCATGCGTCCAAGAGCGCCCTAGGATCATGTCGTAGTTGGGATGATCTTTGACTACATAGAATTTTGCTCGTGTTGAGGCATCTCCCAATTTGACTTCAAGGTCGATGCATCCATACGCATCTCTAAGCTCTCCTCTGAATCTTTGACCACGGTTGGGTGACGAGTAGCCTCTCGCCGAAATCTTTGCCGCTCTCAAGGTCTTGACGGTAATGATGTTAAATTCGGAGCCGTATCGATCAACGCGTTATCAAACTCAACGCCTCTCAAACGAGTGACGGTTAGGAGTCCCCGATTCACTTTGCTCGCATCTTTCGGGAAAAGGCGAGGTTCTTGGACCGGTTCGGGATACGAGACACCTGCGACACAACGTGGTTGAGGCCGCAAATATGTCTTGACGCTGCCCCTTGGAGAAATATAAGATTTCACACATGTGCTCCATCATAGATTGCACGGTCTTGCGAACAGAGTCCCCAGAAATCATGCAGTTCCTGATAGGTAGAGGATCTCTATGAACACCTTCGTTTCCAAGCGGGAGTTCCCTGTCTCTACCTTTTCCCTGAATATTTGTTTCAACTTGTTGCAATCTTTGGTTGGATGATGGACGAACTGTGGTAGCTGTGAGTATCTGGGATCTGCTATTTCTTCCTCGGTCGGAGGACGCCTTTGATAGGGGTAGTTTTACGGCATCATCTTGGATCCACGCTTCCAAGAGCTCTATCACTTCATTCATGGGAAAAGGAAAACCCGTGTCTTTGGCGTTTTGTGCGGGAGTTTTGTCTGTTCCTTTTCGAGACGAAGTCTTGTGTCCGAGAGATGTTCGCTTGGTTTGTTGTTCCGTTATCGTAGCTTTCCTCTTTTCTCCTCCGCTTACCACACTCACGGAAGGGCCGGTGTTGTATTGTTTGTTTGTGAGACGCCTGCTTCCTCGACTTTCACGCAAATCTTCACTTCGAACAACTCGGTTCTTTCTAGTAATCTTGGTTAAGTTGTTCTTTGAACGTTTTGCAGACCTCGTGGAGTTCCAGAGAATGTTTGAAAGCCCAGATTCTCTAACAGAGCGCGGTATATGGGTATCATCCCATTGATGCATGATTCCACCAATTGCCGTTCGGTAACATTCGGTTCGTGACAGTCCAGTGCTTGGGTTCTGAATCTTTTAACGAAGTCGTTGGGATGTTCATTGTTCCGCTGGAGAATTCTTCCCAGGTCTGAAAACGTGATTTGTTGGACACGAAGAAATACTTCTGTAGAAAGCACTTTGACCATCTCGCTCCAATTGGATATCTTTGTTAGGCGCAATGTTGTTGTACCAGGTGTATGCCCTCCCCGTGAGTGATTTTGAGAATTCTTTTAGGCTTAAAACATGATTGTATTCATGTTCCCCAAGGCTTCCAAGAATCGAGAAATGTGTTCCCGAGCATTACCAAGATGCACCGTCGTAGAGGGAGGGGAGAGGTGTAACCTCTTGGTAGAGGAATCCGTTGCACATCTTGAGGGTACGGCGGCTGATGTTGGTGTATGTCCGTTCGGTCCCCTTTTCCTCGATTTTGGAGAAGTCGCTCTAGATCTTCACGCGTAATGAAGTTGGAAGACTGGCCTCTCTCCCCTTGGCGCTCAGGAGCAACACGAGTTTCTTCATTCATGTGAGTGCGAGTGGAAACACACTAGGGTGTATTGAATGCATCTCTCGCCGACTCAAGGGTTGCCGTGAATCTTGCGGTAATCGTTCAGTCAAAGTTTTAAGGAAAGTGAGTACCTCTTTCGAGTTGCGGCCATATCCGTTTGAGTTTTAGCAAGAATTTCTGTTTCTCCATCAAGTCTCGCAATGGTACTAGACGGCGGCCTTCCTCTTGTGTCTCGGCTCCTCGTCTGGTGGAGGAGTGAAAGTTGTTGCTCTGGTAACCACCGGGAGGTGTTACGCTCGAAGAGATACCGGGATTTGCGGCTGCTCTGGCTCTGGTGATGGGAGGAGTTATTCCTCTTTTGGGATATCCGCCGCTTGCTGGGTGCCGGTGGTATAAGTGACGGCTCCACGAGATGTGTTGACCACGGTAGCTCAGCGCTGTGCAGTACTTCAACACCAGGATTGTTATCCACAACGGCTCCATCGAGTTGATTGTCGACCCGAACTTAATTCCACCATAATGATTTTTTTGATTGAATCGATTCTAAGATCTACCCTTTTGAGATTGATGAAATTGAATTGAATTTCGAAGAAATTGACTTTACAACCGAGAGATTAATCTCCCACTGTGGTCGCCAATTGTTGATGGGTGAAAACTACTCCTGAAAAAATTTGGTAATTTGGGGTGTGGATGAGGAATGAATCTAAACCTTCAACAAATGCACTGCGCGGTGAGTGCTTGTAGATTCGAGAGATCAATCTGCAAGTCCGGCCTAAACCAAGAAATGGCCGTTCCGGACTTGTTTCGGTCACAAAGTGAAGGAGATGGGGTTGATCTTAGGGAGGGAAGCGAAGAAGGTGTTGAGGTTGTGAAGGTGTTGGCTTGCTTATGACTTGTGAGAAAGATGAGCAAGCTTACGGTTGATGCAAGCAGGCTCTGGAGTGTTTGAATACGGGTGTATTAACACTTGGTTTTACGTAAATCCCCGAACTGTGTGTTGTTCTCCGTTATTCCCCTTGTTGTTGGAAATAGGGCGGAGACCCTATTTTATACAAGTCATTGAGCCTCATTCACGTTTCTCGTGGGAAGTGGAGGTAGTGGAATGATGGAGTAGTGGAGTTGTGTGTCGGTAACATACGACCAGTCTTGCCCACTTTTCCAGTCCATCTCTAACCGTCCATGACCTCCTAACACGTTCTTGTGATGGCGCGTTGCACGCTGCACGCTGTAAACCGCCAGACCAATACCCCATAAGTATCCCAGAGTTTGTGACATGATTGATGTATGCGGAATGCGGATCGTGGATCCACGAAAGATAGCATGTAATCTTTGAATTGAATAACTGCGTTATTCGGAAAGTCGATACTTGTGGAGTATCGTGTGTATTTTATGTGTAGTCTTGCATTACGGTGTGGTAAAGTGATGGGTAATGACTCCTCACTAACCAAATAACTCGACCGTGGTTGTATAACCAAGCGGGTGAAGTCGGATGGATGAGATGATGTTTGAGACACTCATCTGTGACCGTTGATGAAATTAGGGTTTTTAAAGAGGTGCGCAAGCATCACTCTCGACTTGGTCGAAACCAAGCATGGGAAGGATTTTGTGAAGGGCCAGGCCATACATGCGTGTTGACGGCATGATGGTGTACACGTCCATGTCTCACCGTCTCATGAAGATGCAATCTAGGCCACTCAATTTGACCGTCAAAGAGGAGTGGTTGAGATCGGTTCGGAGAAATCCCTTGCCGCAAAGGAGTTGGAAACCGCATGACATCCCAAGTTTGGGCGTGCGTTCCAAGACGACCCATCTTGGTCGGTCTTGGTCGATCATACCAGCGTGTAGGTGGTAGGCTAGTGTTCACACCTATACACGATTACCCCATGAAAACGTGATCTAAGCCACTCAAATCATCCAGGGTGAAGTTGAGCGGTCGAGATCGGTTTAGGATTTGGGAGATGTAACCGCGTGAGTTTGGTGGGCGTTTTGGATTAGCCGGGCATGGTATGCCTTGGCCGACCGCAAGAGGAGGAGGTAGATGGGCCCACGGTGGTCATCTTTGGTATGACCGGCCTTGGTTAATCCAATATGTGACCCTCCATTCGTACGGAGAAGATGGACGCGCGTGATGACTTGAAACCCTAATTTTGGCTTTCAAAGCCGCGCGACCATGCTCTTTTGGGCGGACGAATTTGTTGTAACCAACCATGGTTGGTTTTGACCGAGGTGGTCAAGTGTGTAGGCGGTCACATGGTGATTGTGTCGACATGCTCCGGGCCCTTTGAGTCTACATCTACACCCTCCATCTATGCCTGCGAAGATGGATGGTTGAGACCGTTTCGCGGCACATGTAATATGCCGCAAACCCTAATTTAGGGTTTTAGTCCATAATGCTTGGTATGGATGGTTTCTTGCAAGGCCAATGGTCGACCATGCGGGGTGTTTGTGTGTATTCCATACCGCAGGGGTGATGGAATTGATCGTGGTCATCCAATCATGCTTGTGGAGTTGGATGACCGTGCGATCGAATCATATCCGGAGACTGATACAGGTCAAGTCCGGGCGCTCAATCGGGCTAGTATAACACACCGAGAGGGCTCGGGCTAGTATAACGCACCGAGAATCAGCCAGAGTGGTATTTCGTACATGGTTTCATTATAGTGCTTGGAGGTTCGTGTTACTGTAAGAGTAACACTCGATCGTCATGCCACACCGATAATGAGTACGGGAAATACAAGGCCGATATGAAATTCACGGGGAAGGGATTGTTGCTACATGCTCCAACCTGGAGGAATTTCATGTATTCACAGAATGGGATTGTTGCTACATGCTCCATTCTTGGTGAATTAAGTGGGAGTATCCGTCACTTATAAACGGCTTTATCTTTTACAAGATGTCAGCGCATGATTTTTTGGTTACTTACAAATTTAACCTTAAACGAAAATCCACCATCAACACTCATATACTGAGTTTGCATGATAAAACTCATTCCACAACAGATCCATATCATCATCTTGGTTATTGTTCTGCAAACCTACTTCTTCCTCTTCTCTCATATTCCTTGCCTCTTCTTTATTCTTTTTTTTATTCAATCTTATTGCTTTCGATATATGGTACTTAGCTTTCTATAGTTGCTCCAAATCTATTTCACATACTGCTAATTTAAACCTCATCATTACTTCCTTTCTCTTCAAGCACTCCTCCTTAGCAACTTCTTCCTCTGTCATTGGGGTCTTGCCTTTTGATGGTTTGGAACCACTCCCCTTTTCTGGGTTATTTGGAGCCATTGTTATCTCTGAAACTTTTCTTCTTCTTCTCTTCTCTTGGCTTAATTCTCTCTCTGGAAAATGAATATAATCCTTAATTCCTCTTTCACATTTATTATCCTTTTTTTTCTTTTTTCTTCTGAGACCTATTCCCAAGAGACGCATGCAGTGGTTGAATTCAAAGAAATAATAACACCCTACTAAAATGTCATGTCCTTTCAGACCTACTTCATGACGTAATGGTTATCCTTTAGATTTTGTTTCCTTTTAAATAAAAATCCAGTTATAGGTTTAAGTTATAATCGCTTATAAGATAAAACGTGCAAATAAGCGTTACTTGCCTTCTCATTAAGGACGCGACCATTCAAATAATGCCTGCTCATCAAGGACGTGACCATTCGTCAACAGGTGTATTGGATGTCTATATAAGCTTTACTCGTATCTTCTTGTAGCATTCTACAATATTAAGAAAATCCTATATGCTTTTAATTTAATTTTATTTTTGATAATTTCATCAGTATAATAGTGATGGATATGTTGCCGGAATTAACTACGAGATACTACAACACCTCCAAACTGCAGAAAGAATTTTAGCAAGCAAATGTGTTTCCAAAGAGTGGAATATTATCCTCGGGGACAAAGAATTGGACTCCTTTTTAGTGTCACACCAAGAATATGGAAAGAAGTTACTCAACTCTTTTATAGAGAGGAAGATTTCAGCCCGATCGTAATAGCCAACAATCACGATGCCCGAATGATGGAACCCATGAAGATTTGACTAAGTTGCACCCAATAGTTGGATCTTGCAATGGTCTGGTATGTTTTTATGTTTCACACCACGACATACAAGATCATGTATATGTTATGAATCCAGAAACTGGTGAGCACCTACATCTGCCACAACTATGCATCCCAATTGCACGAGATCAAGTACTTTCGTGGTATCCACGATACAATGTAATTGGGGGTTTCATCTACTGTCAACGTACCAATGAGTACAAGGTTGTTCGAATTCACATGGATGGTAAAGTTCAAATACACACTCTAGGAGACAAGAAGGGATGTAGGAACATAGCAGGGGAGATTCCTTATACTTTTTGGAGTTCAGGTATGTACGCACGTGGTTGTATTTTTTGGAAGGATTGTTTTCAGTGGGATAGTGGCATAGTTTCTTTCAATTTGGACACTGAGACATTTCATCAACATTCGCGACCCCCGCATCATATTCCTGGGAGTAAATTCCCATCACTTGGGATGGTTATGTTCGGAGTTCGCCTTTTATTTTACTACATCCATGAGGCCTATGATGAGGGGATTAATCAGCCCCGGATAGATTTCTGGGCACCCATTTCCAAAAGAAAATATTCATAAATGGGAACCTGGCGGGGAATGTTATTGGAATCATAAGAGCATTTTCTTGGAAAAGGATGAGGATGAAGGGTGGCCGACCTATTACCCGATAGCTTTTGGAAAAAAACAAGGACCTCCTATTGTGGCAGAATGGGCGTTTATTGCGTTACAATGCACTCACCAGAACTTGGACGGAAATTTGGGGGACACTACTGTGGGAAACAAGCAGTGTTGCAATTATTCCTCATATGAGGAGCGCTGTCTCGTTGAAGAATTTTGGTGGACAATCGGAAACATGTACTCATGATGTCCATGTCACTAACACATTCCTTGGGTTATCTATGTAGCTTTTTTTTCTTCTTGTAGTTGTGTTGTTTTTTTTTTTTTTTGGTATTTGGATTTTTTTCTATGTACAATTTATTCCTTGGGTTATCTATGTAGCTTTTTTTTCTCTCGTAGTTGTGTGTGTGTGTGTGTTTTTTTTTTTTTTGGTGTTTGGATTATTTTCTATGTTGAAATGTACAATTTAGTTTGGGTCATTGTTTAACTAGCCAACCTTTGGTTTTTTCCTTTTTTTGCGTTACACCTATGGTCCAGCCGTCCGGGCCACCCCAACCGACCTAGGTAATTAGTCGAAAAGTAGAAAAATTATTTGAGTATTTCCTAAGAGATCATGATTTATTTTAGTTTGTTATGTTCGGAATGTATATTAGATTAAAAAGGAAATTAGATAAACATGAAAATATTCATTCCATATCTCATTATATTGCTACAATATTTCATTTTTTAGTAATATGGAAATTGAAATATTCGGTGTAAATACCAAAGAATAGTGATTTAAGATGGAAAACCTAAAAAATTAGCCAATAGGTGTATTGGATGTCTCTATATATATAAGCTTTATTCGTATCTGCTTGTAGCATTCTACAATAATAAAATCCTAAAAGCTTGTAAGAAAATTTTTTTTGATAATCTTTCATCAGTATAATAGTGATGGATATGTTGCCGGAATTAACTACCGAGATACTTCAGCGCATCCAAACTGCAGAAAGCGTTTTTGCAAGCAAATGTGTATGCAAAAATGGAATACTATCCTTGGGGACAAAAGAATTGGATTACTTTTTGGTGTCACACCAAGAATGGGGAAAGATAAAGTTACCCAACTCTTTTATAGAGAGAAAGATTTTAGCCTGATCGTAACATCCAACAATCACGACGCCCCGAATGATGGAACCCATGATGATTGGACTATGTTGCACCCAATAGTTGGATCTTGCAATGGTCTGGTATGTTTTTATGTTTCACACCACGGCATACAAGATCCTACATATATTATGAATCCAGAAACTGGTTAGCACCTCCATCTGCCACAACTATGCATCTCATTTGCACCGGATCCAGTACTTTCGTGGTATCCACGATACAACATAATTGGGGGTTTCGGTTACTGTCAACGTACCAATGAGTACAAGGTAGTTCGAATTCACATGGATGGTAAAGTTCAAATACACACTTTAGGAGACAAGAGGGGATGGAGGAACATAGCAGGGGAGATTCATTATACTTTTCGGAGTTCAGGTGTGTACGCACATGGTTGTATTTTTTGGAAGGATTGTTGTCAGCAGGATATTGGCATAATATCTTTCAATTTGGACACTGAGACATTCCATCAACATTCGCCACCCCCCCCCGCATCATATTCCTGGGAGTGAATTTTGGATAAATACTTACCCATCACTTGGGATGGTCATGTTCGAGTTCACATTTTATTTTACTACATCCATGAGGGGATTGATCGGCCCCGGATAGATTTCTGGGCTCCCATTTCCGAAGAAAATATTCATACATGGGCACCTGGCGGGGAATGGAATTGGAATTATAAGATAAGCATTTTCTTTGAAGAGGATGAATGGCCGACTTATAACCCGATAGCCTTTGTAAATAACAAGGACCTCTTATTTTGGCAGAATAGGCGTTTATTGCGTTACAATACACTCACTAACTTGGACGGAAATTTGGGGGACACTACCGTGGGAAACAAGGGTTGCAATTATTCCTCACATGAGGAGCGCTGTCTCGTTGAAGAATTTTGGTGGACAAAAGGAAACGTGTACTCATGATGTCCATGCCACTAACACATTCCTTGCCTTATCTATGTAGATTTTTTTTTCTTGTAGTTGTGTTTTTTTTTTTTTTTTTTTTTTTTTTTGGTATTTGGATTTTTTTCTATGTTGAAATGTACAATTTATTACTTGGGTTATCTATGTTTTTTTTTCCTTGTAGTTTTTTTTTTTTTTTTTTTTTTTTTTTTTGTTTGGTGTTTGGATTTTTTTCTATGTTGAAATGTTCATTCATGTATCAACATGATAGTGTTGCCGCTAAATGTTGGGTCATTGTTTAACTAGCCAACATTTGGTTTTTTCATTTTTTTTTTTTTGCGTTACACCTATGGTCCACCCGGACGGGCCACCCCAACCGACCTAGGTAATTAGTTGAAAAGTAGAAAAATTATTTGGGTATTGCCTAAGAGATCGTATATTAAATTAAAAACATTCCATATCTCATGAGATCATGATTTATTTTAGTTTGTTATGTTCGTAATGTATATTAGATTAAAAAGGAAATTAGATAAACATGAAAATATTCATTCCATATCTCATTATATTGCTACAATATTCGGTGTAAATACCAAATAATAGGTGATTTAAGATAATGATGGAAAAAACTAAAAAATTAGGATTTTCCTTAGAAATATATATAAATTACACCAAGCATAGAAAAAAATTAACATAGAGTATTAAGAGGAAAATGAGTTCTGCTAAGAGGGACTATAGAGATGAAACTGAAGAGAGGATCCAAAAATGTCCTCGACTGATGGATGGTCCTCGTAAATTGAGGATTATCATTACTGTGGACGGAATAACTATTGTTCCTGGTGTTCCTCTCGACGCTGTAATTAGTTCTGTTGTTAGTAGTGTTGAGAATGATGATGTTCCTATTTATGTTGATGTTATTCCTGGTGTTCCTCAGGACGCTGTAATCAGTAGTGTTGAGAATGATGATGTTCCTTCTTATGGTGATTTTCCTACTGTGAATGCTGATGTTCCTGCTTCTATTATTGAAGAAGATCCTGATGTTCCAGATATGGCAGATGATCCAAAAGTTAACAAGCATGATCTTAACAAGCATGTGGAGCCTGATGAAGCAGAAAATGGCAAATCTGAGGATGACAAGGCGCCCAAGCCTGCTGGTTGGAGTGATCACGTTCACCTCAACATTGCGAGAAGAATTGTTTGAAGATGGGGATGGTTCATTTGATATGTTTTTTTTTTTTTTTTTTTTTTTTTTGATGATAGGGTTTGATTTATCGATTTCTTTTTGTGGACGCTTTGAAAGTTGTTTTCATTTCTTGTTTCATTTGCTAATTTTGTCATTTAGAAGAAGGTGATGTTTATGAATTCTTTTATTATTTAGGTATTGGAATCATGAAATAAATCAGATAATTATTTACAAGTTCACAGACTTTACAGAATGCAATATACTCTTGCAAATTTATTTATTTATAAGGTGTGCATTCTTTTGGAAAAATAAATATAATTAGCTGAAAGAATGGAGGGAATGTAGAAAAATACAGTTGTTCCCCCCTGTAAACAATAAGAATCAATTTATCACTTTAGGTCTGATCTTATTATCTCCTTGCCAATACTTTTAACAAAAATACGAGTTTGAACAAGTAAAGTGCTATTGAAAGTAAAGTACTGCTATACGAAAATGTTAATGATAATGATCTATGCGTGGATTTGGATGAGAATGAGGAACCAGACTAATATGACAAAGAACCAGACTCATCTAACAAGTTCTTTGCTTTTTAAACAGGGTTTTTGATGTGTAACTTTTAGTTTAGATATTTTTAAATATAAAGCATTTCGTCTAACCATTTTGTTTTCAGTGGTGGTTGTATTTATTTTTTAAGTACTGCACTCAGTGACGGATGTGGGGGGTGGCTTACCTAGGCTGCACCCCCCCCCAAAAAAATCTGTAATAGCTCACTTTCACCTTGGTAATTCCCTGGGAAAAAAGGAAAAGCCCAGGTCTAAATTTGGATAGCCCATACAAAAGAAAATCAAACTTGACGTATCTTGAAAAAGATCTAACAAACGGGAACATATATGTAGTTGTATGACTAAGATCTAGTGATATATAACGAAAGTGAGGACACGTTTATATGCATGCATCTAAAGAATTAAATATCTTGCTTGTATGTGATTCAAAATCTTAAAATGCTATGTATCCTTACGGGGACAAATATGATAAATTATAAATGTAACACTTAAAATGTTACTTACAGGGATAGACAGAAAAATGCCATATCTTATCATGATTATAAGCACAAATTTAATTTTTTTTGATTTAGTAATTATTTTGCAAACCAAAGAGAGAATATAGAAGAAGCATAAATTTAAAATATTTGACACATTGATAAGTAATATCTTATCGGTGGAAACCAAAAAATAATTTACAGAACCCCAAAAAAATTGGCGGCCTACGACCGCATTATCAAATCAAAGTTTTGTGTTAATTTATAGTTTTGTTTGTGTATCTCATGCATAGCATAACACAATTGTAATATACTCTATGGTAAATAAATTTGATTCAAAAAGTTTTGTGTTCTAAAAGATAACGTTGCCCAACTTATACCCTTTAGATATTTTACTGTATTTATTTTTATCGCAGTTGAGACGAATGAAAAATAGCCCACCTCAACACAAATTCATGGATCCGTCGCTGACTGCACTAGATGCAGGCTTTTTACGCTGATAGATAGGTTGACATTTATGTGATGAATGATTCACGTTGAACTTTTATGTTTTCTGGAAATGATGAACATGAAAATGAATGGTTTTAGTTTCTTTATCTTTAGTAGCTTACTGTATGATTAGAATAATAAGTTTCCTACATAGGTGCCACTAATAATTCATACGTTTCCTCCATAAACCAAGAATAATGCAGGAGGCAACCCAGCTTAAAATTATTAAGGAAAATATTATTCGAAATAGGAAAGTAATTTTTTTCTATAGCCTCTTCTCGAGTTGGTTAGAGATAGGAAACTAAATTTCAAAAATTTTGGGAAACAATTTTATCATAACTGTCTACGATATATTCTCTCATAAAATAAGGAAACTAACCATATTGGTTACACATCAAAAATTTGGAAATAATAAAAGAAAAACACCAAAAATATTTTGTTTGGCGGGTGATGAAAATGAATTTTACTGGGCGAGATGATTTCAAAAGGAAAATCAATTGCCGCCTGATGGTTTGGTTAAATTCCAAAAAGAAAAAAAAAAGATGAGTTCGATCTACTTTCGGTTTTTATTACTCGATTCATTCTCTCTATGAAATCATAATTCTACTACTATCTCTAATCTTTACAAGGAACCTACCTCTTCAGACTCGATCTTTGTTGTTGGTATTATTTCTACAACCCATTATCGAATGAATATTAAATTGATGTTAGATTTTTTGTTTGATCTCATGGAATCAGATGTTAGATCTTATAGGTTTACTAGTTAAAGCATGATTAGGGTTTTTATTCTATTACTTCTTATAGGTTTACTAGTTAAAGCATGATTTGGGTTTTTATTCTATTACTATCTCTAATCTTTACAAGGAATCTACCTCTTTAAACTCGATCTTTGTTGCTGGTAATATTTCTACAACCCATTATCGAATGAATATTAAATTTATGTTAAATTTTTTTGTTTGATCTCATGGAATCAGATGTTAGATCTTATAGGTTTACTAGTTAAAGCATGATTACGGTTTTTATTCGGCTGTATCAAAGAACAAGTTAATGACAATCACGGGTTGTACGATGAGATGTGATTTCATTTTTTTACAACAATAATGTTTTAGGCTTAAGTTACATGCATGAACTATTATAAGATTAGGTAAGGATCTTTCTTTCATGTTACTTAGTTAGGCTTTACTAGTTAGTTAGGTTTTACAAAATAAAAAAAAAACTTACCGATGCTAATTGTTTTCTAGGGTTTTTGTTATTGTTTGGGTTGTATTTTAATTGAGAGTTAATAACTCTACTTTGATCGACGATGTTGTGTCAATAATATATATATACAAGGCTTCTCAAGATTTAATCATTTGAGTCTCTGTTACTTGGCAAGCCTGTAACGTTGCATTTTAAGTTGCCACTTTTAATAATACCATGTTGCTGGTTGGCCAATTTGACTATCATCTTCAAGCTAAAAATGGATAATCATTATGTGGTGCTTTAGTGCTCTTGGCTTTTGTAACGAAAAGTTAGATAAGACCGTTTAACCGGTACCTTTCGCTTTGTGGATAACACAATAATCATAAGGAGATTTTGTGTGTTGCAATGATGTTTTAGCCCCAATTTACATGCATCAATGAGTTCATGATTGTTTTCTTTTCATATAATATAAAATAGGTGTAACACATGTTGCCTATCCTGTTAGGTTTAGCTAATATTTTCCAAAATAAGCTCAAATTCCTAACTGAGATCCACGTACCTACACAACTTTTGGCATGGGAGAAGATGGTGATTACAACGTGTCCCCAGAGGATGACCAATGGAGGGAACCAGATAATGAGGGGGATTCTGATGAAGAAATGATAGAGTTAGATGAGAGTCATGATGACATTGTACAATCAGATGATGATGATGGTGAAGATATGGTCACCACTGGTAGATTTGAAGAATTAACAGGTAATGTTCGAAATCTTGTACTTACTTGTTTCTACACATGGTTTCATATGTTGCCTCCGTTATTTCTAGAGTCAGAATATTCTAAAAATGATGATCTTGAAGTGTTAGAATAAAAAAAATTGGAAAAAGTTCCAGAAGCAGAAAAGCAGCCACAACAAGAAGACTCTACAGAAGAGATCAAAAAAGAGAGGGGAATGACAAGAATATTGAAGCTGCATAAACACTTCTCGAAATCTGATGCCGAAAAATGGGATATGGAATTTGACAAAATGTTTCGGCCTATTGGTGACCATAGAATTGAATTCAGTAGTTACCTAGGCTATTTGGCCCGTGATATGGTTGGCATAAAACATTTATGTTGGAAGGAAGTCCCTTCAACAACATAAGAAATTATGTGGGAGAAAATTCTGGTATGCATATGCCGTTATCAATTCGTCGTTTTTGTTGTCTAACTGTGAGTCCGTGATTAACATACATTAGATGTTATTGCAACATCATTTTGAGGTGCCCCATGAAATGAAGCGAGTGGTCATGAAGCGTCTACCTGTTCATCTGCGGGACTTCAGAAGGAAATTATACAACAATCATGTAAAAGCCTTCCTGGAAAGACCAGACAAACTAAGAACTGTCCCCAAAAAGTACAAAACGGTAATGGACCAAGAAAAGTGGGACAATTACCTTAATCATGTAATAAAATCGCCTATATTTAAGGTATGGAATATACATTACTTTTTCTAATTTGTGTTTCGTTCTTATTGTCTATCCTAGCATACTTATGAAATTATTTTTATTTCCTCTGCAAGAAAAATTCGGAGAGGGGAAAAGAGGCAATATCACAATCCAAGTTCTCACATCGGACGGGACTAGGAGGATACTCGAGATTAAAACTAAAATTAGTAAGTCTGTTGTCTTATTTATTATACACTGCACAGTAAAACCGGCCATATCAGATACTTCTGTTTTGTATGTCGTGTTGCGTGTCTCATATATGCTGAAACTTATAAAGGTATAGGGATGTGTCCTCTTACACCAATCTGTAATTTTGTCACATTAGATGCTTTGGAATTGGTTTTCTGTTTTACACAATTAATATCTATGCGGATGTAAATCCTTACTTGTTTCTGGTAACTACTAGGTCCAAAGGGGAGATGTTGCCGAAGAAGATCACGAAGACCGGTGCTTCATGTGGACAAAAGCACGTGAAAACAAAGACGGAATTGTACTAGACGATTTTGTCAGGGAGAAGACATCTGAAGTTGTGAGAAAACAGAAACTTTACAGTCCTCATGTTTTTAACCAAAGTAAGTGCGCAAGGTTTAAATCAGAATTTAACACATTATTTGAACAGGAAGAGAAGCGGAAGATGATTCGAGAGGGAACTCTAACGGTTGGTCATAACGAGGATGCCCTAACACTTGCGATCGGCCCGGATAAGGGTGGACGTGTCAAGGGGGCTGGCTTTGGAGTGACGGCAACCCTTTACTTTCAAAATGGAAGAAAACCAAGACACTCGAAAGAAAATGATGAACTGCGTGAAAAGATGAAAGCTAAGGAGAAAGAATTAGAGTCTACTAAAAATGTGTATCAGAGATTAACAGATAACTTGTTATCTCAAGGAGTCGACATTGCGAACATTTTGGGAAATAGTATCAGCAAGTCTGGAGGAGAGGTAAGTGAACTGAGTTTTGATTAGAATGTGTAAATTTAAAAAAAAAAAATTGGCAGACGGTATCTGATTTTTTCAAACAATGTGTTCAACTACAGTAACAGGATGCATGACCTAGCAACGCATACAATCGATCTAAGAATAACATAGGTCCAGAATCAGTTAAGCAACTTCCAAAAAATCATGGGAAATCCGGTCCGCAGAAGTCATCTGAAAGCATGAAAGGGTCCGCGAAGCGGAACTCTCCTTGTACTAAAACGCCGACCGTTTCTACTGAATCCCCGGCGTCTTTAGTATCAAAAAAGAAGTCTCCGTCTCCTCCATCCATCGGGAATCTCAGAATGTGCCATCTGAAAAAGTTACCATTGATGTATGGTTTTCCAACGCATTTAAATTTTTAATCTTCCATTTACTATCGCTCATGCGCCTTGTGTTTCTGCAGGGCATAGGATGCAAACTTTGGTTTGGAGAAAAGGACAACATTGTTTCCATTGGTAGAGCTTACTCTACAAAGACGGTATTCTATAAAATGAAGTAAGGAGTGACGGGTTCAGTTACATTTTATAGCGTCC
The DNA here is from genome assembly GCA_023531295.1 of Papaver armeniacum. NCBI lineage: Eukaryota > Viridiplantae > Streptophyta > Magnoliopsida > Ranunculales > Papaveraceae > Papaver > Papaver armeniacum. The sequence goes on from JAJJWW010017001.1 coordinate 263,064, forward strand.
GGGTTAGTGAAGTACTAAATGAAACCATCAAATTACCCTTTGGCAAATCTGGGATAAAAACTTTAAAAGATGTTGGTGATGCTGAAATTAGTTGGCCATTAAATCAAACCATCTTGGATCAACAGTTTGGTTGCTTGGCTTGTTTGCTTTATTAACTCATTGGATATGTTTTTGCACAAACTAGTTATATATATATATATATATATATCTTGTTTGATATTAGAGACGAATATGCTATCATCTATATGAATCATGGACGTTAGTGTATATTTTAGAGAACCTTATAGAACGAGATATGTGGTTAGCTATTTGATTATGAGTCAGTTGTGCATTGTGCTTAAATGGTTTCACTGCAAAAAGAAGGTACAACTTTCATTTCAATTTTCTGATGCAGGTAAGTCAACCAAAACATTCTGAGGCTGTGAAATCAGCGGCTCTACTCAACGGAAGCCAATCTCGTATCGCAATATCTGAAAAAGTTCCGAAGGTATGTGTTTTAAACCAGTTACATGATCTTAAGACCATATGAGTCTGAAATATGCTATCAACTATATGAATCACGGATGCTAGGGTGTATTTTGGAGAACCTTGTATATTTGTTACCTATTCAATTCATCAGTGTCTTCGCATTCACGGTGGAATTTGGTATATTTGTTACCCGAATATGGAATATTACTCTACTGCTGCAGGTAACTCAACAAAATTCGGGGAAACATACTCTGGATGTGACATCAAAAGCTCCATCTAATCGAAGCAAATCTGAGATCATGACAACTACAACAGTTTATCCGGTATCTATTTTATTTTTACATGCATTTAAAATCTCAAATTTGCTTTGAAGTTTTCCCTTGAAGATGTTCATATGCCATATTTTCGCAGGGTAAAAGGTGTTACCTTTTTGACTAACTGTCTAAGGAAAACGTCCTTGCTAGAGGTAGAGCTTTTCTGTTAGCAAGAAAACAACAATTACATGGAAAGGATGGGGTGGAGGTTGATTGCCACAAAATCCTGATTGAGGAAGTAATAAAACCGAATTTCGGTCTACCCGTACAATTTGATGGTATGGAAACATTAGGACAAACTCTTGGAAAAGCGATTCCTTGGCTAAAGTATGGTGTTAAGCTTACCGAGCCTTCTAAGAAGGTTAGTTTCTTGGCTTGTTTGATTTGTAAGTCGAATATACATAAACCAGTCTATCAATTATATGAATCACCGATCCAAGTGTAAATTAGAGAACCTAGAAAAATATAAATATGTGTAACTTTCAAAAGTAACTAACTCTTTTAATTTTATGCAGAACCCTACCAGTAATTCACAACCAACTACTTCTCTGCGGAAGTCTCCTGCACGTAGCAACCCTTCTGATGGATCTAAGAAGCAATCTCCTAATCTTATGCAGAACTCTACCACTAATTCCCAACCAAATCCTTCAATATCTCTAGAGAAGTCGTGCACATCTACGGCAGAACCTCTGGCTAAGACATCTAATGGAGTATGTTTCTTTTGATTTTTTTTTCTTCGTAAATAAATATTGCTAATTCTAGCATCTTCTTTTTATATGATGTTCATATGCCGTATATCTCCGCAGAAAGCAAAATACGACTTTTGGAATGGATCTAGGGGAACCGTCGTTGCTAGAGGCAGTATTTTACCTACGGTGCCTAACCAGAAAATACATGGACAAGATCTTCCTAAAAACTGTTATGTTGTCAATATTCAGGAGGTTATAGTTCCATCGTTCGTGTTAACCGAACCAAGTGGTGAGTTTAAGTTATTAGGGGAAGCTGAAGATAGTTTTGTGGCATGGCCGAAAGATAACTGTTCCATCTCTGATGACAAGGTTAGTTTCTTAGCTCTTTTGCTTTGTTAATCAAGTATATATATTGTTTTACATAAATCGTGTATTCCGTTTGATTAAATAATAAGTACGAGACATAACTATATTAACACCTAAATGGAACATGAATGCCAGTGTAAATTTGAAAAATTGATATTTGGTTACAGATTTTATTATGGGCGTCAGTTGTGAAAAATGGTGCGGCCTTCAGTGAAGTTGGCTTTATTACATTGTTGGAAAAATGACCTTTGTCTGTCTCTTGTTGAGAATTCACATGACAGAAGAATTCTCCTTAGATTTAGAATATGTATATAATACATTTAATCTCTTGCTGCAGGAAACTCCACAGCATGGAAAACCTCATAAGCAACCAGAACCAGTTTTAGATTCTGAGAAGAAATTGGATAGTGACCTGAGAATAACTAGCAGCCTTGCAGATGATAAACGGAATGAGGAGCACCTAGAAGTCAATCCACATTCGGGGAGTCATGTAGCCTCTGAAAAGCTTCTTCAGAAGACTAAAAAGGCACAGAGAAAGTTATATGTACAAAGTGTAGATCAGGCATACCAACTTCCAGATGGGAAACAGAGGAAGACAAGGTTTGGCGTGTCGAGAATTTCACAACCTGATCCATTGCATGCAGAGACACCACCATCAAAAAAGTTGAAGAAAAACTGATGATTTTGGACAAATGCTCTTTAATATTTTCTTTTGCAAACTGTTAGACCAAAGCTCAACATTTTTTACTGTGTTATTAATAATAACATGAATTTTTGGCATATATGAATTTCAGATTTAACCACAATTTATAAAGTATAAGAGAATTTGGATAGTGCCAGGTGGATGGTTCAGATGCGTCATATCTGAAGGCTTAGAGGCGTCACACGCGTAATACACACTCTTCGAGATTAATTGGCGTGGATAAACATAACATAAAGACACATTAAGCAGATATAAATTAGCGTGGCTAAATATCACATAAAGCCACGCTATATGGCGTGTCTATAGGATCTCCAATGAACGGCTCGCAACGTTACATATGGACGGTCAACGTTACATCTGGCAATATTGCATCATCTTAAAAGAGATTCAACGGTTCCTAATACAGCCACGTGGATGAAGGTAATTATAAATTGGCGTGGCTAAACATCACATATAGCCACGCTATATGGCGTGTCTATAAGATCTCCAATGAATGGCTCACAACGTTACATGTAGATGGTATTCAACGGTTCCTAATACAGCCACGTGGATGAAGGTAATTGAAATTGGCGTGGCTAAAACATAACATATAGCCACGTTAAACCTATATGGGGCGTGTCTATAGGATCTCCAATGAACGACTCACAACGTTACATGTGGATGGTATTCAACGGTTCCTAATACAACCACGTGGATGAAGGTAATTGAAATTGGCGTGGCTAAAACATAACATATAGCCACGTTAAACCTATATGGGGCGTGTTGATAGACACATTTTTGTGTCTAATTTGTCTCGCTTCTATATATTGATAGTGCTCATTTTTGTACTTATTATGGTGTTTTATGTGTGTGTAGGTATTTTTGGCCAATAAACATTTTTGGAAAAATCGGCTCGAAAAGTTGTCTAATGCACCAGGAGGAGTTGTTATTGGCACCCACAGTTTGGATAAGGGGCACCTCCAGGACACCCCATAAGGCACCTGCTATAGGCACCCCTACTCTGAATAGGGGGCGCCTCATCTTCAAGAATTCAAATATTCAGAAAAGGCGGGAAAACTGAACCATCACACCTGCAGATTAGGGTTCGAAATTCAGGCGAGTTTTGGCGAGATTCAATGGCCTATTTTCGTTAGGCTGGACTTCCTATAGCAAAACAGGGTTGGTGTGTGTGTTTGGGTCGAACAGATTGGGCTTAATCATCTGGTAGGAGCGAAACAGGGAGGTGAAGTTTTTCACGGGATTTTGGTGAATATATGGAAACTGCCTTATAGAGATAAGGGAAGTAGGATTGCTGTTTGATTCAATAAGTATCACAAAGAGAGTCTGAGACGTTAATTTGCTTTAGAGGATGCGTGAGAAGGTTAAGATTAAAAAAAAAGGAAAGTCCGTAACTTTTGCAGGAGGTAAACAAGATTTCTTCGAGAGATTTAGGGTTGTTGTTGGCTATATATAGGTTGGGTTCAAGTCAAGGAAGTTTTACGGATACTTTGGGGGAAGTTTAGAAGAGAACAGAACGCTGAAATCACGAGTTGGAGTTTTATTTCTGCTGCTGCAATACCAAGAACATGAAGAACATAAGACGCACAAGGAACTGTCGCAGACAACTATTGTTATTCAACAACATAACCTAAGTGTCGTTTACCAACAGTGTTTACAACAGTCTATCGTAACAGTTCCATTGTAACACCTGTTTTGTAACGCCGATACACCGTTGCAAACAGTCTGTGTTATTACTTTTCACTCTTTTAATCAACTTTTGAGCAACAAACACATATTTTGAGACATGATTAATATGAGGAGCTAAACCCCATTCTTTGAGGCGATAGAGGAAGCTATTTTTCCAACAAGAAGTGGTATATTTTTATTTATCTATTTATTGCAATTATTTTTATGATTATTTTGCCTTGATCGATAATTGTTTGAATGGTTTTTGTTAAACAATTGTGATTTCTTTTGATAGAGCATACTTGGACCTAGGTTTTTGATGTTCTATGCTTCGGATTTACACTTGTTATTTTGAGAATCTACTTGTTGCAATAGTTTAGAATCAACTTGAACGAGAAAATTGCATGAATATAAATATTGGATTAAATCACTTTGAAATTGGAAAATAGTGGAATCTTAGCCTCAGTGTCTTTTAATATTGATAACATCTTTGTCTAAGTTTGCTATAATTTTTAGTGAGTTTTCTATTTTTGTTTTGAATTTAAGTCTAAAAAAAAATCCTTCACAAGTTCGAGAGAACGACATCTTTCTTACCACTTTACAAACAATTTCAAAACAACATCACGTGTCTATAGGATCTCCAATGAACGGCTCACAACGTTACATGTGGATGGTATTCAACGGTTCCTAATACATCCACGTGGATGAAGGTAATTGAAATTGGCGTCACTAAAACATAACATATAGCCACGTTAAACCTATATGGGGCGTGTCTATAGGATATCCAATGAACGGCTCACAACGTTACATGTGGATGGTATTCAACGGTTCCTAATACAACCACGTGGATGAAGGTAAGTGAAATTGGCGTGGCTAAAACATAACATATGGCCACGTTAAACCTATTTGGCGTGTCTATCGGATAACCAATGGCTATGCCAAAAAGAAATTTGCGTGTCTATAGTGAACCAACCACGCCAAAAGCAATTTGCGTGTCTATAGTGAACCAAATAGCCACGCCAAAACAATAAGTACTTAAGTTTTTGGGACACTATATAGCAACGCCTATATGGCTCTGGCGTGTCTATTTCATGCAGAAATAGACACGCAAGGTAGGCGTGGCTATAAGCTACCTAAAACCACGTCGTTATACCTAAAACCACACAAGCGGAAACCACGCGAAGTACAAACCAAATTGGCGTGTCAAAACCCCTATGGACACGCCAATTTGGCGTGGCAAAAGGGTCAGTTTGTACTAGTGCACTCAGACTTTATTTTGAGGTTAAGTTACCTTTTAGACATCATGATTTATGAGGGTTGATACCAGTCTTACTAAGAGGGATACCATTCGGTCGATCCAACGGCCGGGAACGCTTCAGATCACTTTGTCTTATATGGAATGGTATCCCCCCTTAGTAGGACTGGTATCAGCCCTTATAATTCATGTTAAGACATGGACTGTTTATTAGTTTTTGATATCTAGGTCGTGACTCGTGACATCCCTTGCTCTGGTCTTCGTTTCTTGCTCCAGAACTCATGTCTTCCATGTGACACATTATTAGTTATCTGGCCTCGCATGTAGATATGTTGTTATTTTCAGCTCGTGCTCGAGATGAAGACTTTTAATCTTTATATTTTGTAGATGTTATATTTTGTAGATGTTATATTTTGTCAGTTGTTTGGTAGATGTTTGTTGATGGTGGTTTTTAGCTTAGGGTTAAAATCGTAAAACCTTGCATCAGATGTGACGTCACTCTGCAAGGAAACGGTATTGCGAGTACTAACCTCTCCACCGACACATTTATTGAGCCGCTCAATATACTTCTATCCATAACACTCTGTAAATTTTGGCACCTCGCCAATACTAGACTCATCGAGTACTTTCATGTGCTATGTTCCCTAATGAGAACCCTTAAATCGGTATGGCATGACGGATTTATGTTCACTCGCAATGAGTGGCATGAACCTCCAAGTACCAAAGTTAAGGCCATTGACGAAATACTCGGATGTAAAGCACACCGCATTCTTCGTAGATAAAGATTTTGTATGGCAATTATACAAAATCCAGCCATTATTGTGATGACTCACAAAAGAACTCATAAACCCGACTAGTTTGCAAAATTAGGGTTTTGCGCCACGCAAGATACTAGACCCCGTTGGTCGAAACTGTGCTTAACCAATCTAGGCAACCAAACCCGCCACAAGCGCACTAAAAGTGCGGCCGCGCCCTAGCATGCCGGCCCTCTTTCCATCGACCAATCAGGTCGCTTCAAATCCGCCACCGCGCGTTGGAAGTGTGGCCACGCCCTAGCATGCTGGCCCCACTTCCCGTCGACCAATCAGGTTGCTCCAAACCTGCCACGGCCTCAAAAGAGGTCGCTATACTAAGCTAGCTTCCCAAAACACGCTAGCTTCTCAAAACACGCTGGCTTCCCAAAACACGCCAGCTTCCCAAAACACGCCGGCTTCCCAAAACACGCTGGATTCCCAAACACGCTGGCTTCCCAAAAATGCGCCAACTTCCAAAACGCGCCAAACATGCCGCACGCACTAATTAGGGTTTCAACACGCCAAACCTTAATTTGGGCAAGTTGCTACCAAATCCGTCCACGATGCCAATTTTAGCTTTTGGCCACGCCGCAACTGGCATACCGCTATGTCGCGGCTACTAGCATGGCACCATGCCACGGCTATGCCATTAGCATGCCGCTACGCCACTGGCATACCACCAGCATGTTGCCAATGCCGCTATGCAAACAAGATGCGGCCATGATCAATAGCCATCTTTTCTCCTGAGATGCAAATCTCAGCCGTCCAAATTCGCCACCAAACCGCAAGACTTGTGGCAAATTTTGACCACAACGCCAAATCCCTTGGTTTGCGCCGCCAAATCCCTTGGTTTGCGCCGCCAAACCCTAAATTGGCTACAATGCCAATTCTTTGGTCATCGTGCCAAAAAAGCATGCGCAAGCCATTCTGATCGAATTTTATATAGTGGTAAAGGTTGCCGTTCACTCGAACTTTGTTGAAATTGATTTTAGGCTTAAATAAATAAAAATAAGAAAATATATACACAAAATAGTAGCAAGATGGATAGGTATCGGGACCCTGGATTTCACCGCCTTTCATATACATGGGTTTTAGAAATTAATCCTTGACATTTATAGCTCCAAACACAAGAAATATTAACTCTATTCTTTGCCAAAGTAGATTTCATAAAACATTAGTTGTAAGTTGTGAGTATGACGATCAAAAGTAATTAAAACTAAGCATGCGACATCAAACAAAATAACAAATAATTAATAGAAATCATAATTCATTAAAAATCAGTGCAAATAGTAATTAAGGAATTAATTAAATTTACCACATAATGAAATTCAGCTTCGTCAAGTCAGTCCCGGAGATGGGTTCTAGCTCCTCATGGTTAAAACACGCTCAAAATAATAACTCATGGCTCAAAAGGTGTTTTTATTGAAGAAATAATACACACAGGAATTTGCTTATCAGATTGGCGTCACGGAAGTCTTATTACTAAAATTGTTGCAAAACCGAAGATAATAATTACTAATGGACTTATTGCAATGCAGTTGAATATAAGACTCTAAGTATGAATGTTCTCTGCAGCAATATGTTCTTCAGCTTAGGGTTTTTGAGAACGACACTTCTGATGTGTCGTCTGCAACTACTTCTTCCTGCTGCTGCTGCAACTCCTCCTGCAGCGTGATTCTTCAACCTCGGCCTAACCATAACTCTCCATAGTCCTTCTCTGAGTCCCCAGCAACATATATATAGCTCACAAAATCCATCAAATCACGAGAATAACTCGCAATCAACCTTCATTACTCCTCTGCCAATGTTACGGAATAAAATCTTCTACTATGATTCTCACGCGTCTTCTGCATGCTGACTCACTGACTACACACTGTATACACCTTCTAATCACGCTCCACTCCTTCTGAACACACGAAAACTTCCCAAAAGAAACGCCAGACAAATCAAATAGAAATACCGTATTATTTTCTTCCCCTGTTTCACTCAAATTCACGTGACTTGCCCATGTTTGTCGAAACTAAACAAATTACGAGAAAATCTCAACAGAATCTTACCAAAATCGATTGGAAGAATAATTAAACCCGGATATATTCATGCCTTGACTGTGTGCAACAAACTCCCTTTATTTTTCGATTCCAAGTGGCTTGCAGGATGTAAGCTATCAGTTCTGGTGTTTGAATACGATTGTATCAACACTTGGATTTCTGTCTTGTCTTTTCTTTGGAAATAGGGAGGAGAACCTATTTATACTAGTCATTAAGCCTAACCCACGTCTCTCATGGAAGTGGAGGAAGTGGAGTGATGGAGTAGTGGAGTTGTGTGTTAGTGTCACATGACCAGTCATGCCCACTTCTCCCGTCATCACTAACCGTCCATGACTTCCTGACACGTTCTTGTGATGGCGCGTTGTCGCCGCACGCTATAAACCATGGACCAATACCCGGTAAGTATCCCCAGGTTTGTGACACGTTTGATGTCTCGAATGTGTGGATCGTGGGACCCACGAAAGTAGCATGTGATCTTTGGATTAAATAACTAAGTTATTTAGGAAGTCGATATTTATGAAATATCGTGTGTATTCTATGCAGGTAACGCATCGAATATATTCAGCATGTGTGAAGCATCGCTGTTTTAAGGCTTGGTTAAAAACAAGTGGGTCTCTATCCAAAACAACAACCCCATCCGACTAAACTCCTTAAAATTCGATCTTGCACTTCCCGGGAAAATAAGCAGCTGAACACCAGTTTCCCGCCAAAACTTGGAATTTGAATGAAGAAGATGACCTCCCCTTAACCAGTGATGGGGTGCGGTTAGCAGTTGCTGTCCTGGGGGTGCAAATAGTAAAGAAGGTGCCCCTTAGTAAATGAGGTGCCCCTTATCCAAAGTAGGGGTCCGTTTAGCAAATGTCCTCCGAGGGTGCCTTTATCAACTTTTCGATCCGAATTTCCCAAAAATATTTATTGCTCAAAAATACCTACAAACACACAAAACACCAAAATTAGTACAAAATCGAGTGCCAACAATATATAGTATTGAGATCAAATTAGACACAAAAATATGTCTATCACATGCCAGTCACGCTACCACACCTCTGACCACCAACGAAAGATATACGCGATCAACAACTACCCTTCCTCCTGAGATACAGATCTCAACCGTACAAGCTTGCCACCAAACCAAACGACTTGTGGCAACCTTTTGGCCGCAATACCGAAATTCCACGGTTTGTGCCAAACCCTAATTTGGCCGCACCAAAGGCATGCGCAAGCCATGCCAACACCACGGCCACGCCACTGGCTACCAACGGAAGGTAGCCATAATCAACAGCCACCCTTCCTCCCGAGATACAAAATCTCGGCCGTCGAAGGACGTCACTGAATCGGAAAGCCTCTCTATTTTAACTTGCCACACATAGCAACATGCTACACGTTTTCCAATGAAAACACTCGAGACATCAAAACATGTCACTGGCGGGGATGCTCATCGGGGTATTGGTCCAAGCGGTTTACGGATGCGCGTGCAATACGGCGTTACAAGAAAGTGTCATAAAGGTGAGGCGGTTAGTAATGGCAAGAAATAAGTGGTGAAACGCATCTTCATTATGGAAACATCAATTCCAGGCGTTACCCGTTACCACTTTTCCACCGCTCAACCGCTTCCACTTATTACGAGGCCAGGGTACGTTTTATTACGACTTGTATAAATAGGTTTCACCTACTTCCACTAAAGGACAAGTTTTTTGGTCACAAGAACAATACACATCCAGAATTCACCTGATAGCTTTCCATTCAGCTCGCCAGTTCAACTTTCGGATACAAGTCGCAAAATACCCACACTTCCAGAATTAACTATTCTGGCCTCAACACTTTCTTCGCTTCCCTCCCTAAGACGAACCCTTTTCCTTCACTTTGTGACCGAAGCAAGCCTGGAACAACCATTTCTTGGTTTAGGCCAGGATTGTACAGATTGATCTCTCGAATCAAAAGTACTCCCGTGTAGTACTTTGTTTTGGGTTTAGATTTGTTTCTCATCTGCACCGGAATTGATGTTTCCATAATGAAGTAGTTGAGCGGTGACATGTTTGGCGCGTTTTGGAAGTTGTCGCGTTTTTGGGAAGCCATCGTGTTTTGGGAAGCCGACGTGTTTTGGGAAGCCGGCGTGTTTTGGGAAGCTAGCGTGTTTTGGGAATCCAGCGTGTTTTGGGAAGCTAGCTTAGTGTAGCGACCTCTTTTGAGGTCGTGGCAGGTTTGGAGCAACCTGATTGGTCGACGGTAAGTGGGTCCAGCATGCTAGGGCGTGGCCACACTTCCAACGCGCGGTGGCGGATTTGAAGCGACCTGATTGGTCGATGAAAAGAGGGCCGGCATGCTAGGGTGCGGCCGCACTTTTAGTGCGCTTGTGGCGGGTTTGGTTGCCTAGCTTGGTTAAGCACGGTTTCGACCAACGGGGTCTAGTATACTGCGCGAGGCGCGAAACCCTAATTTTGCAAACTAGTCGGGTTTATGAGTTCTTTTGTGAGTCATCACAATAATTGGCTGGATTTTGTATACTTCCACACAAAATCTTTATCTACGCAATGCAAGTGTGCTTTTTCATGAGTATTTCGTGCAATGGCCTTAACTTTGGTACTTGGAGGTTCATGCTACTCCGCTGTGAGTGAACATAAATCCGTCATGCCATACCGATTTAAGGGTTCTCACTGGGAACATAGCACAGGAAAGTACTCAGTGAGTCTAGTATTGGCAAGGTGCCAGAATTTACAGAGCGTTATGGATAGAGGTATATTGAGCGGCTCAATAAATATGTCAGTGGAGAGGTTAGTACTCGCAGCACCGTTTCCTTGCAGAGTGACGTCACATCTAATGTAAGGTTTTACGATTTTAACCCTAAGCTAAAAACCACCATCAACATTAAGTCCCATGCTTAGCACGTAACAGTGGCATTGTTGCGGGGTAAGCTTGAGATGGTGACAGGCGAGAGTAAAACCGAGAGAGTAATACGTGAAGAGATTGCCAAGGAAATTCAACTAACCTTTAGTGGAAGGCGTGAAAAGGCTGTGATCTTTGTGCTGGCGGATTTTGCATAGATCCACTTTGACCATGGGACGTTGGCACTACTAGCCGAAGTAGAGGATGGGTGGCTAGCCGAAGTAGCGGATGGCGCGTCTGGCTTGGACGCGCCTTGGACGTGGCTTGGCTTGGTGCGGCTTGGCTTGGCGCGGCTTGGCTTGGGCGCGACTTGGCTCGGCGAGGCTTGGCTTGGGCGCGTCTTGGGCGCCACTTGGCTTGGGCGCGGAGATGATGGCGCTGGCTTGGGACGCGCGCTTAGGACGGGAGGATGTCGCAGGCTAAGTCGCAGAATGACTCGGACACCAAACCCTAATTGTTCCGTATAAAGAAATATCTAATCCAGCTGGTATCACGCGTGTGAAGCCTTAATTCACGGCTGGTAAAAAGATTTTCTGCTGAATATAAGAGGTGATCTTGAATCCTTCACTCATACAGATCATCATAAAAATCGCATCCATCTTCCCCCACGAGGTATTGTATCGTGTTTCTTCCTCTAGTTCCATTTTGTCTTTTCATCATGTAGATTCCGGTACAAACGTGGTAAATTTTTTTTTTTTTTTTGTATCACATAATGGGATCTTAGGTGATGATCGTACCTCTTGGAGAGAGAGATTCGAACCCGACGAAACCGGTTTTTTCTCATGAGGAGGTATTAGACAAGTAATTAATTGATTCTCTGTTCCGTTAGGCTGACGAGATCATACAAGGCATGTCTCTTGCCCATTTATGCAGAGTGTGGATGTGTGTTCAGACTCTCTTGGCTTCAGTGGACATGGAGGAAAGGTGGAGGCACGATGAAGAATCTCGGCTTGTCGGGAGATCTCAGAGCAATGAAGCTTTTCTACAACCCAGTGCTAGGGCTGAACGATTCGCCTCTCAGTTGAAGCGGCGGAAGACTGAGTCCATGAAACTTTTAGGTGAGGACCAGTTTAATTACCCTTCCATGATGGTATCGTAATCCTTGACTTTGATGCGGACGGCAGGACATCCTCAAGAAGCACTGGAAAGGCTCATGAGGAAGATGTTGATACGGTTTATGGTAAAAACCGGGCGTCTCTGGAGTGGACGCCGAAATCATTGTCAGGTGGGTGTTGACGCAACCGCTGAGGATGCCGTCAAGGCGGACGAGGAGACGGAGGCAGTGTATGTTGGAGCCATTGGAGAAACTACGGAAATATACGCTGGGACTGCTATTGAAACAAACGCCGGACAAGAAGTGAAAGCTGTTGTTGTGGTTACTTCTGTATGGGATGCTACGGTCGCTGCTGCTGAGGCGGCTTCTAGATGGAACGCCGAAGTTTCTGCTGCCGAAGCGGCGTTTGGATGGAACGTTTGCTGTCAGAAAGCGTGCTGGGGAAAGTGCTTGAAGAAGCTCTGATGAAGGCGCTATTGATCCAGGATTTTGCCGTTAACGACCAATTTTTTCCACTTTTGCTATTTCTTCTTAGCGTGTAGCCCTTTTGATATTCCAAAAGTTTACTTTCTCTTTCTTGCTTTCATGGCGGAGTTAGGGTTTCATCAAGTAACATTCCGTTATTCAGCTTTTATGGTTTTACATCTCTGAATGAATTAATAAAACCCTCATACTGTTTCTGAGATTTGGAGCCGAATATTCTTGAAGAAGATATCGTTTCACTTACTTTGATGATCATCTTCCTTGCATATTTCCTTCTTGGGTATTTTGAATAGGTATTTTTGGTTTCCCTGGTTTTCAATCGACGGATAACGACTCTGTGAGAGTTTTAGGTTTACTTGGTATTTTTCCTTTAAGACGGTTTGGGAAAACTTTTCAAGGAAAGATGTTCTTTAATTGAAATTGAAAATTCTACTCATGAATGCAAGCAGTGCAATCATTTTATAGAAGTTAAAAACATTGCATGAAAAGGAAAAATGTGAAGGAAATGTCAAGGATAACGCGGAGGTGAAGGTAGCACAGCGTTTTAGGTATTGAGGGGTTTGAGCCATCGCGAGTGAATCGTGACACCTTCCAATTTGTCGGTATTGATGAGCTTGCAGTAACCACCCAAGATAACATCTGCCACCAGATATGACTCGTCTTCCTTTTCTTTAGGCGGACCGGGTCGAGTGTCCATCTTCACTGTTATGTTCCCAACTTGAAACGAGGTCATCTCGACTACTACATATCCAATTTAAAATGGGTTAGAGCGTTCTGCAACCTCTTGATTTTTGAACTCGTCATGTTTGGCTGTGACAACTTCCAAATTTTTGACAAAGTACTTGAAAGGCCCAACATCCCATTCACATCTCCTAATGACGCATGGGTTGGTAATCGGACCGAGTCCCCATGCCTGGCCGAGAGGAGAGGTGACTGGGTGCAGAAAGGGTTGTTTAACCAGACTTACTTGTGTTCAGAATCTGCGGATGAACGTCGACGGGCTTTCTCCAAGCAATTGAGTTACATTGGTAAGTTGTTGATACGGCAACATGTAATCTTCAAAGTTGGATGGCTTGTTGGCAATTCTTTCGGGTACCGTCATCGGTAGAGGGGATGTTCTTAACTTCGCTTTGTTGCTGTGTACCCATGCGCGCCCCAGAATCATGTCGTAATTTGAGAGTTCTTTGATGGTGTGAAATTTGTCATGTGTTAGAGTGTCTCCCATATTGATTTCAAGGTTGATGTATCCATATGCGTCCATCGCATTCCCTTTCAAGTTTTTGACCACGGTTGAGGAACGGGTAGCCTCCTGCTTCGAAACTCCCGCAGCTCTTAGAGTTCTGATGGTAACGATGTTGAAGTCAGAGGCCGCGTCGATTAATGTGTTGTCGAGCTCGGCATCCCTCAGGTAAACCGTGGTCAGCAGTCCCCAGTTGTATTTTCCAGTACCGCTTCCCGAGAGAGTTTGGGGTTCTTGCGTGGTTTCTTCAGTAGGAAAGAGTCGCTTGCCCGATACAACACGGTTAAGGGTTGTGAAGATATCTTGACGCTGTGTCTTGGAGAGATAGAGAATTTCGCACACATGCTGCATCATGGATTGCATAGCCTCGTGTACAGAGTCCCCAGAGGCCATGCAACTCATGACTGGAAGTGGATCTGTGTGAACTCCTTCATTTCCCAGTCGAAGCTCCCCTGCTTATATCTTTTATTTGAGGATATGCTTTAGCTTATTTCAGCCACTGGTCGGGTGGTGGACAAATCTGTGGTAGCGGCAATATTTGGGGTTCGCCATTTCCGCTTCGGTTGGTGGGCGCCTGATAGGAGGTAGCCTGATGGAGTCGTCTTGGATCCACGCTTCCAAGAGTTCAATCACTTCCTCGATTGGGAACGGTAAATCCAAGACATTTTCTCCAGCTTTTTGATGTCGCATGGGAGCTTTAGCGGTGGTCTTCCATGGCGGAGCTGCCTGTCGTGTTGGCACTGCGCGTTTGGATGGTTGTTCTGTTGTTGGAGCCTTCCTTTTTCCTCCTTCGTCTACCACGCTCACAGAGGAGGGTCCAGTGTTGTATTGCTTATTGATGAGGCGTCTACTTCCTCGAGTTTCGCATGTGTCCTCACTTTTGGTTGGCCTGGTTCTTTCCAACAACGCTGGGGCTGTTGTGGCCGACCGTTTCGCAGCTTCTTGAAGTTCATAGAATGTATGGAATCGCAGATTTTCTAGTAAGGCGCGGTAGATGAGAATCATGCCATTGATGCAGGAATCCACCAATTGTTGTTCGGTCACGTTTGGGTCATGACAATCCAGTGCTTGAATTCTGAATCTTTTGACAAAATCATTCGGATGTTCGTTGTTTCGTTGAAACATCCTTCCTAGATCTGAGAAGGTAATTTGCTCAGACACAAAGAAGTATTTCTTGTAGAAAGCTGCAACCATGTCAGACCAGTTGGAGATGATGCCTGGCATAATGCTGTTGTACCACGTGTATGCTCTTCCAAGTAAGTGATTTTGAAAATTCCTCAAACGGAGAACGTGATTGTATTCGTGTTCCAGGGACTCCAAGAATCGGGAGACATTTTCACGTGCATTACCGGTGCTATCATACAGAGAGAATTAGGGGAAGAGTACCCCATTGGAAGAGGGATTCTTTGTACTTCCGGAGGATACGGGGGTTGATGTTGATGCACGTATATGGAATCGCTTTTGTCCCGATTTCGGAGAAGTCGTTCCAAATCTTCTCGTGTGACGAAATTGGACGGTTGATTTCTCTCCGCTGGAGTTCCTGGGCGAGTTTCTTCGTCCACAAAGGTGCACCCTGTTGAGGTGTGATAGACGCATTTATGTGTCTATTTCATCTCGATTTTCTATATTGTTAGTACCGTTTTTGTTCTTATTATGGTGTTTTATGTGTTTGTAGGTATTTTTGGGCAATAAACGTTTTTGGAGAAATCGGCTCGAAAAGTTGCACCCGGAGGACACCTACTATTCGGACTCTCATTTCTCGGATAAGGGCACTCCAATTGATAAGGGGCACCCACGTGCTATTTACACCCTGTAACACCAAGTGATAAAGGCACCGGTAATTGATAAGGGGCACTCTTCTTCTACAATTTGAATTTCGATTTGGCGGGAAAATGGATTTTCAGGGGGAAGAATTAGGGTTTGATTTTTGGAGAGGTTATTGAGAGATTCAATCACTAAAACTTCTTGGATGGGCCATTTGGGCTTAACAGGCAAGGTATAGTTAATGGATTCAGTGAAGCTGGGATAGATAATCGATTTGAAGCAAGACAGTGTTGGAAATATACTCGGAGCTTCGTTGGAAGATTTGGGAAGAGGTTTGGACGAGAATTCAGTGGACTTTCTATTGGATATGGACTGGGAATGATCCAGTGGGATGGTAGCTGGTTGGAATTCGATTAAAAAGGAAGTTTTTTTTCTCTGTCTCGACAACACAGTTGCAGAGAGTATCTCGGGATTTTGGATTTTGTTTGGTAATTACGTGTGAAATATGAGACAATATTCTTTACGGATTCGGAGATATCTATTCTAGGAAGTTTGGAAGAACTAGAAGATGCGGTGAAGAAAAATAAGGAAACTATAACTCCGTGACTTGCCGTGGAGGAAAGAAGAATTTCTCGAGATATTATTGGTCCTGTGAAGTATATATACGCGGCTGCATACACATAAGGGTCTGTCGATAGTTGGGGGATGTTACAGAGGTACGGGAGAAGCTGCAGAGAAGAATCGGAGGAGTGCAGGAAAGTATTCTGCTGGTGCAGAACTGAAGAACACGAAGAACATTGACCTTCTCGGGTCGGGTCGTAGAAATTTGTCGAGAATCAACTACGAGCATGTTAATGTTTCTCCAGCCATCTTATATTCTACAAAGAAGTTTTTCATATATCGTTTTCGCGATGATAAAGATTTAACATGCTTGTTTGTAACGCTTATACAACGTTGCAAACCTGTCTGAGTCATTAGTTTTCTCTTGTTTTTCACCCTTTTGAGCTATGAACACCTATTTTGAGCACGTGATTAATATGAGGAGCTAAACCCCAACACTGGGATGACGGAGGAAGCCATATTTCATGCGTGTGGTAATTATATTTAATTCTTTCATGACTTTTTGCATGGAAGCTGGCGTGTTTTGGGAAGCTGGCGTGTTTTGGGAAGCCAGCGTGTTTTGGGAAGCGAGCGTGTTTTGGGAAGCTAGCTTAGTATAGCGACCTCTTTTGAGGCCGTGGCAGGTTTGGAGTAACCTGATTGGTCGACGGGAAGTGGCGCCAGCATGTTAGGGCGTGGCCACACTTCCAACGCGTGGTGGCGGATTTGAAACGACCTGATTGGTCGATGGAAAGAGGGCCGTCATGCTAGGGCACGGCCGCACTTTTAGTGCGCTTGTGGCGGGTTTGGTTTCCTAGCTTGGTTAAGCACGGTTTTGACCAACGGGGTCTAGTATACTGCGCGAAGCGCGAAATCCTAATTTTGCAAACTAGTCGGGTTTATGAGTTCTTTTGTGAGTCATCACAATAATTGGATGGATTTTGTATACTGCCATACAAAATCTTTATCTACAAATGCAAGTGCTTTCTGTCCCGAGTATTTCGTCAATGGCCTTAACTTTGGTACTTGGAGGTTCATGCTACTCATTGCGAGTGAACCTAAATCAAATCATGCCATATCGATTTAAGGGTTCTACTGGGAACATAGCACAGAAAGTACTCGTGTGAGTCTAGTATTGGCGAGGTGCCGAATTTATGCATGTTATGGATAGAAGTATATTGAGCGGCTCAATAAATGTGTCGGTGGAGAGGTTAGTACTCGCAACACTGTTTCCTTGCAGAGTGACGTCACATCTGATGCAAGGTTTTACGATTTTAACCCTAAGCTAAAAACCACCATCAACAATGTTATATTTTGTCACCTATATATTTTGTCACCTTAGCGCTGAGCTCCAGGACCTTAGAACTGTCAGTTGTTTAGTAGATGTTATATTTTATCACCTACATATTTCCCCCCAGTTTATTTAAATGTAGCCTTTAAAATGTAGTTGATTTAAACTTGATTTAGTCTTTTAGACTTTAACAGCTCAGCTCAAAGACATTCTTTAACATATCATAGAGATAATAGATGGCCATACAACCTAGATGTTGGATCTTAGGTGTTTGTTCTGATTAAGTATATCTTTAATCGTGTATATCTTTATCCCCAAAAATATATAAAGATACTATATTGATCAGCTGCTGATCTAGGTGATATCTTCTTCATCTTTATTGATCGCGCGACACTTGTCAAAGTTTAACATTAAATAATATTCTCTTAAAGAATATTAGTTGTTAATTTCGAAGAAAGATAATAAAGTTACCATTGCAAATTATTAGCAAGAGTTTCCACACTAGGTGTAATCTTCACCCTTTTCGGAATTCAAAAAGTTTAGGTTGGTTTCATTCACCACTTTTTGGAAACCGAAAAGTTTATTTTTACTTTAATTAATAGAGCGTGTGCTTTACGACCTGTAATGTTCGGTTATTGTTTGAGTATTGCTCGGTCAAACTCATAAGTTTTGATATCCATAACTTTTTATCTTGATGTTGATGGGTGAAAACTACTCCTGCAGAATTTGGTAATTTGGGGTGTGTATGAGGAATGAATCTAAACCTTCAACAAATGCAACTATGAGTGAGTGCTTGTAGATTCGAGAGATCAATGTGCAAGTCACCTAAACCAAGAAATGGCCGTTCCAGACTTGTTTCGGTCACAAAGTGAAGGAGATGGGGTTGATCTTGGGAGGGAAGCGAAGAAGGTGTTGAGATTGTGAAGATGTTGGCTTGCTTATGACTTGTACAAAAGATGAGCAGGCTTTGCAGTTGATGCAAAGTGCTCCGAGTGTTTGAATACGGTTCTTTTGTATTAACACTTGGTTTATGATTGAACTTGTATTGTTCTGCAAATGCATTTGTTTGTTTGAAATAGGGTATGAGAACCTATTTATACAAGTCATTGAGCCTCATTCACGTTTCGTGGGAAGTGGAGGTAGCGAATGATGGAGTAGTGGAGTTGTGTGTCGGTGATACACGACTAGTCTTGCCACTTCTCCAGTTCATCTCTAACTGTCCATGACTTCCTAACACGTTCTT
Source organism: Papaver armeniacum (assembly GCA_023531295.1). Classification (NCBI taxonomy): domain Eukaryota; kingdom Viridiplantae; phylum Streptophyta; class Magnoliopsida; order Ranunculales; family Papaveraceae; genus Papaver; species Papaver armeniacum. Next base: position 281,924 of record JAJJWW010017001.1, read on the forward strand.
GTGATGGCGTGTTGCACGCCGACGCTGTAAACCGAGACCAATACGGTAAGCATCCCCGGTTTGTGACATGATTGATGTCACGGAATGTGGATCGTGGATCCACGAAAGATAGCATGTAATGCTGCTGAATTGAATAATTCGTTATTGGAAAGTCGATACTTGTGAAGTATCGTGTGTATTTCATCGTGTGCATCAGCATCAGGTGTGGTAAGGTGATAGGTAATGACGCCTTTTACCTTGACCGATTGACTTCGACTGTGGTTGTATAATAAGTCGGTGAATTTGGACGGATGAGATGAGCCTTGAGACACTCATCTGCGACGGGTTAATGAATATTAGGTTTTTTGAAGAGGTGCGCTTGTCGCTCTCGACTTGGTGAAACCAAGCATGGGAAGGATTTTAGAGAGGACCGGAAGGCCATACATACGTGTTGTTGGCATGACGGTGCAGGTGCCTGTGTTCCGATTCCCTCATGAAAGCGCGATTCCGGGCTTTTCAATTTGAGTCAAAGAGGAGCGGTGAGATTGATTGCGGCAGTAAATCTCTTATCAGCAAAGAAGCCGCGCGCCATACCCTTTTCCTGCTGGTTTTCCAAGACGACCTAGCTTGGTGGGTCTTGGCGGTTGGTTTGTGTGTGTAGACGGAGAGGCTGATGTTCACGCCTATGTCTTACCGTCTCATGAAACGTGATCTAAGCCACCCATTCGTCCGGTGAAGTTGAGTGGTCGAGATCGTCGCAATTTGAGAAGTGTAGCCACGCATGTTTGCGGCGTTTGGATCGCTGCATGATACGCCTGTGGCCGACCGCATGGAGAGTTAGATGGGCCCACGGTGGTCATGCCGGTATGACCGGGACTGCTCGATTTGATCTCGGTGACCCTCCATTCGTCTTGGGGAGAAGATGGACGCGCGTGATGGCTCAAAACCCTAATTTTGGCTCTCAAAAAGCCGAGCGTCACTCCTTGTTTGGGCATTTGAATTTGTTACAACCATGCGTGGTTGGCCTTGACCGATTGGTCAAGTGTGTAGGCGGTCACATGGTGATTGTGTCGACATGCTCCGGCCTTTTGAGTCTACATCTACACCCTCCATCTATGCCTGCGAAGATGGACGGTTGAGACAGATTTTGCAAGACATGTAATATGCCGCAAACCCTAATTTTAGGTTTTAAAGTCCTGAATGCTTGGTATGGACGGTTTTCTTGGCAAGCGAAGTCCAATGGTGGAAGGCCATACGGGGTCGTCTGTGTGTATTCCATACCGCCGGGGTGATGGAATTGATACGTGGTCATCCAATCATGCTTGTGGAGTTGGATGACTGCGATCGAATCATATCAGGAGACCGATACAAGTCAAGTCAGGATGCTCAAATCGAGCTAGTATAACACACCGAGAGGGCTGGGCTAGTATAACACACCGAGAATCACCATTTTGTACGGGTATTTCGTACATATGGTTTTATTATAGTGCTTGAGGTTCGTGTTACTCTGCAAAAGAGTAACACCTAGGTCGTCATGCCATACTCGATAATGCAGTACAGAAATACAAGACTGATATAAATTTCCGGGGAAGGGATTGACTGCTTACATGCTCCGTTCTTGGTGAATTAAGTGAGGAGTATCCGTCACTTATAAAAGGCTTTATCTTTACAAGATGTCGCCGCATGATTTTTCGGGTTTTTTTACAATTTTAACTTTAAACGAAAATCCACCATCAACATTAAGTCCCTTCGCCTAGCACATAATGGTTACATTATTGTGTGGTAGGCATGAGATGGTGACATACGAAATGACCAAGCTGAGTGAATACATATTTAATGGATAGTTTCGCATTGTCGGTGTTTTCAGGAACCGGTTGGTCTTGATTGAGGATGCGAAGGAAGTGTGACTTGATCCTATGAGTCGCTTTTGGTTTCTCTTGTACATGTACGAGCTCTAATCGCCCCTCTTGTGTGTGTTTGAGTCAGTGTGATAGATTCTTCTTCTACCGGATTCTCGGGCGCGGTGCTTGCACATTGCCGGTTGGAATTGTTGTGTCAGGATGCTCTTCCGGTTCTTGATCGTGGCTCAAAAGAAATCCCACTTGGTCGTAAGCGTTGAATCCTCGTATATCGGGCGCCGTAATCGTTTTAGGTTTCCTCGGTATTTATGCGCAGTGAAGAGATTTTTTTTGATCTGCTTTTTACAGTGAAGCTTCCTTTTGCAAAAACTCTATTTCCCATCATGTCTAACAACAAAGTGGATCATCTTCTTCGTACTCATCCAGATCTCCCGTTAGCGGTATTGCACCCGCGCCTCGAGCCCATGATCGCCTCCCCTGCCTGCGTGTTCTTCGATCAAGAAGATCATACCGGTTTGTCTCTTCCTTCTTTCTTCAAACATTGTTTGTTCTTCATGACGGTCGTGAATAATCCCTTCATTCTTGCGGAGATATCCTACCGGAACATGTGACGGCCATTGATGTGATGATGACTTAACCATTCCCTCTCCCTTCAAACTCAAACACGCTACCCTCTACGAACCTCAAGACGCCGACTGGGGTGTCTCATCTTATGAATATCCGAATGTAGGTCTTTCATTCGATGTTCGCATGAAATGCTTATCCTCCAACTACCAGGATGTGGGGGGATTCTTGGTGTGGAAGGAGTTTGTGGGTTTGTACACCAAGTTGTGGAGGAAGTACTGGCCATATCGCAACCAGAATGTGGTCCGACATTGCCTCCGCTTGGTTACTGCGTGAACCGCTTCTCTTCTTCCCACGATCATGGAGATGGAGAGTATTTCTATCCGCAACGTTCTTTGAATCAAATCTCGAAAAGTGGGAGAATATGGTATCTACCCGTGAATCCATGAAGTTCAACGGGTCTGGTTATAGGCAACGCCTTGATGTCATCAAGGTTGATCGAGTTGGTATCTCGCAAATGTTGTTCCCTGCTAACAAAGCTATCTTGGAAGAGGAGAAAGCGCTGCCTAATCGTAGAAGGTGGAGCAAGGCATGCAGGACTTGAAGAAAGAAGAGAGATATCAAGGCTAAGACTAGATGATGCTCTCAAGGAATTATAATCTTCTTAGATGGCCTCTTCTAAGTCAGAACTCCTTATTGTTAATGACGTTTTATGTCAAGAGTTTTGAACATCTTTGCGGAATAATTGCATTGGGTTTGATTGGTGAAACAGCAGTTTTCATTGACACATCTCTCGAATATAGTTGATGATTCAAACATGTAATGAAAATAAATGCTCGTATTGTTGACACAAAGCAGATAGTGGTGGTGTAATATGCCTTGAGCCACTTTCCATTGATGACTAACGCTTCAAACTTGCCTCAATCTCACCTTAATGATTTTGTAGTAGCCAGTCTGCATGTAAGCCTTGGTGACTCAAGTAGGGACCTTCCCATTTCGGTGAGAATTTTGGTGCGACATGTCTTGTTGGATGTGTTTGGCTGTTTTCAAAACCAAATCTCCCACCTTGAAATGCGTGGTTTTTCACAATTTTGTTGTATGCTCCTGAAATTCGATTCTGTACACTGACGCGTTCTCGCTTTATTCCTTCTAAAATCGTAAGAGTGTCTAACTCTGCGATTTTCCGGAGTCGAGATTTCGGCCTCGTCCAGTGGATCCCGCTTCTTCGCCGCAATCTCGGGGCCGCGGATTGATCCGGGAGAGTGCAGCATCCCGTTCCGCAGGCGAGTGAAATGGGCGAGACCCCAATGGAGCTTACGGGTGACGTATTGCTGTATGCCCATAGTGCCATTGGGCCGATCATGCCATTCTTCTGGGATTGTCGTGGGGTGCCGGATTCGTGATGATCCGGATCAATATCTTGTTGGTACTCTCGGCTTGCCCGTTCCTTGAGGATAGTGAGCGGTGGAGAAGACTGCTTAAGGTACTCCTCCAAAGAGCTCCCGTGCACGCTTGTTGGCGAAGGGGAGTGCCATTATCGAGTGATGATATGCTTGGGCACGCCAAAACGACAAATGATGTATTCTTTAATGAAAGCCGCGATTGTCGCTCTGTAGTCCCAAGTAGGGAACGGGGCTCTACCCATTGGTGAAGTATTAGTTCGGTTATGATGTACTCGTCTTTGCTTTGATGACTGTTGGCGGATTGATCTTCCTGATAATGTCAGGTCCCCCAGCAGAATGGCCATGGGCGCTTGTAGAGTGTGAGAGGGGTAGAAGGCGCGTGAGCGAGGTTCCCATGAATTTGGCATGTGTGACGACTTTGAACGCAACGCTGCATCATCCTCCATGGTAGGCCAATATTGTATCTCTCGTGTATTTGGAGAAAAAGTTTCCTCTTCCCTTGATGTTCTCCTTCGTGTCTATGCTGCTTGGAGGATCGGGATTTCTTCTAAAACCAAAGGGGGCGTAGCATATCGCCTCTCGAAGCTCTTGCGGTATAGGATCCCTTCATGAGTATGAAAACATTGGCTCTCTTCATCTTAATAGCGTCCTTTTGTGACTGTACAGAATTATCCCATCAACGTAGATAACTAATGTAGGGCTCTCTCCAGTCCTTCTCTGCGGTTCACATTAAAAATCTCCAATTGGTGTGGTGGTGTATGCAGCAATTCGAGCGGACAAAGACGATCCGGATTGAGCCTCCATTTTTGGCCGCAATAACCTGTGCGCCAAGTCGCGAGAAAGTGTTACCACCAATGATTGCCCACAAATTTCATTGTGAATACGATCCAATTGCAAAGTTGCCTTTCGTCACCTCCTAGACATCTTGACGGGGGAAATCTGATTAGATGATACGACATACTTCATGAAGCATGAAGAAGTTTCAGGAGGTTTTCGCACCCGACCTTTCCTTGGGAAAGTGAGTGTTGAGCTCTTGAATGATCGAGTTCGCCAATCGCCGGTCTTGGTGTCTTTGTGTTGCATGTAGCCATGTCGATTCTATGGTTCTCCCTTTTCTTGTCAAAGTTTCTTCCCCCCTCGAACTTCGGTTTGGAAGCTTGATATTGCTAGACAATCGGCGTGTTTGTTGTTCTTGCGAATGACGTGGAGGTTATGGTTGCATCGGCAAGTAGTTTAGTAACCTCTGTGCTTAAATCGGTGCGGGGCTAGTGTTACTTCTTTTAATGCATATACCTAGTTCATTTGATTCCAGCAACTGGGAGTCACCTCTTATCTCCAGACGTGTGACTCACAGCTTGTTTAGCTATTGAAAAGCCCTATGAGGAAAGCTTCATATTGCAGAGTTGTTGGTGCATTCAAGTCTAACTTGAAGGAATGTGAAAATAACTTCTGGGTTGGAGAGACCAACACTACGCCTGCTCTCCGGTATTACTGCTTGTGGGGAGCGGGTCGTTAAAATACAAAAAGCCACACCTCTTCTTCCCAGAATGGAGACGCTCCTGGGAATTCTCGGGAGTTCTTCATGCAGTCCCGTAGTACCTTCTCGGAAATGCTGCGATAAGTCTGCAAACTGCTTGACCCTTGATAGCTCTAGGCGATGCGCATGTTATGTCTAGTTCGACATTTGGAGAAGCCATTTCCAAGTCCTCCCAAAGTCGGGACCAGGTTCAGCAAAACTTTGCGGGGATCGGATTTAGACACGCAGTATCACTTTGTTGGACAGCAGGGTAATGCCTAAACTTCTGAATGGAATGGATTAAAGCTAAACACGCTTTTTTCCGCTCTGGGATATCGGAGTTACATCTCTCAATATTGGTGAAATAGTATATGGGACGTTCGATTCCTCGTCGTCTTCCCCGAAGCAGTAAGGCCCCTACGGGCGCGTCGTCACTGGCGGTGTAGAGGACCAATGGTTTCCCTTGTACGGAGATTTCATGACGGTTGGAGATGATAGTATTCGTTGGACTTTCCAGGAAAGCTTCTGTTGAGTTGCAGTCAAAACAAAGCCGGGCTCCTTTCTTGACAAGGGTGAATGAGGCGGTAAGTTGGGCTAAACCAGGTATGAACACGTAATGTAGTTTACCTTGCCCATGAAACTTTGGAGCTCTTTCAGGTTCGGGGAGGCGACATTGTGAGGATAGCTTTGAGTCTTGGACGGGTCTACTTTTATTCCTTCTCGGTCACTTGGAATCCAGAAATTCTGGGAGGGCACCGAAAGCGCATTTTAAAGGATTCATCTTTAGCTTGTATTCCAGACACCTCTCAAATACTTGAAGTAAGACGTTGGTGTGATCACCAGCCTTGACTTGACCACAATATCATCCACATAGTCTTCACTTGTTTATACATCATGTCGTGGAAGATTGCCACATAAAGACGTTGGTATGTTGTAGGCATTCTTTAAACCAAAATGGCATAACAATTATAGTAGAAATTGCCAAGAGAGGGGTTCGGAAAGGTCGTCTTACTTATCATCATGCTCATACATCTATTTGATTGTAGCCGTAGCCATCCATAAAGGAAAACATCCGTGTCCGCATTGATGGCGCCTACTAGCATGTCGATGTTAGGCGGGAAAGTCAGTCATAGGCGAGCATTTGTTCAAGTCTGAAATCCACGCACATCAATATCGCTTTTCTTTTTTAAAGGACCACGGGTGGCTCGGTCGGGTGATGAATGGGTTCGATGAAGCCGGCATTCTAACGACTCCCGAATCTCGTTCTGATTTGTTCTTCTACCTACGCTCCGAATTGCCTCGGAGAGTCGCTTTTGATTGGCTTGGATCGTGCATGACGTGTAAAGTTATGGGTGACCAATTTTTCATCTAGGCTAGGGCATTTCTTCGTATGTCCAGACGAATACATCTTGGTATTCTTTGAGTAGTTGAACCGAGCTTGTCACGTTAAATGCATGGATAAGTCGAGGCGAGTAGAGACCTACCGAGATTCATCGGTCCGATGTTAACAATCTTGAGCTACAAATCGATCGTGGAATTGGTTCCGTCTTGTAGGCGTCGCGGGCGAATCAATACCTCTCTTGTATTCCGTCGTCCCTTGCAGCATCAATTGGGCTGAGAGACCTGGCCGGTCTCTCCTGCACAATCAACAAGCACAAATGCATTAGGTATATTTTCTTCCCTCCCGATCACGGCTTGCCTCGAAAGAGCGCACCTCTTGGCGTGAGGATGAGGTCAAGTTTCACCGGTTGGAGATGGACGTCTCGTCGGAGAGAGTGTGTCGTGGTGTTTGGCCCTCACGATGTAAGTCGGTCTTCCCTCCCGGGATTGAAGCCCACGTGGGTAGTGGAGTGCACATGATTTTGTCGGTTTTCCCACTGCGAGCATCTTTGACCTCAAACATTACTCCTCATATTGGCGCATACTGGAGACAATGATGCGGGAATACTTGACGACCTCCTCATTTAGCATGGTTTTCGGAGCCTTGGTGATACGTTGAAGGAATGACCTTGTTGTGGTGAAGCCGGTCTCCCAGTATCATGTGGTAATCCGGCTCCTTTTCTATGACTTCAAACTTTGCCTCGGATTGAAATAGTCCCTACCGAGCAATTCAAATTGACGACCGTATGTCCGTTTGATTCCCCTTCAAGTCCGTCATTGTGGTGGGCTATGCTTTAATCTTCATGGCTGACCTTGGCTGTCTTGAGAGTCTTGAGAGTAATTACGCTCAAGATGCCACAACCAATAGACGAGGGCTCTCCGAACTCGAACCTTGATGTGTGCGGTAACATGTAGGCCTTTGCCAGGCCTTCCTCTCGCCATCATGTCATCTTCTCAGAATGTACATTGTTTTGGATGTTTCCGAGCAGTTGAGACTCACAGACGAGAAGCGCAAGGTGTGCGTCCAGCTATTTTATTGATTTCACGAACGCCTCCGCTAGTTGATCTTTGAGAGGTGCAGAGTTCACACAAGTCTTCCACCAGAGACACAGCCTCCGATCTCACAGCGCCTCACGGTTCGTAGTAAATCATTGATCTCGAGGGGAACTAGTCCTCACAGAAAAGGTCTCCGGCACGCTTATTTCCGACGTCATCTTGATGAGGAGGCTGTATCTGTTTCACTTCTTTGATCAGCTCCATGTTCTCGTCTCGAGTCTCAGTATCCTGAGCCAACTCGCTCAAGTTGGGGTTCTTTTCCTGCGCGCCAGACGCGCCGGTCAAGAGGCATCCTCGTTGGAGGAACCGGCGGGATTTGATTTGCTGAGGAAGTCCTAAGACCAACCATCTCTAGAACTTAGCCAACGAGTTGGGTATCAAGAAATTGATTTCACAACCGAGAGATTAATCTCACCGTGGTCGCCAATTGTCACGGGTGAAAACTACTCCCGCAGAATTTGGTAATTGGGGTGTGGATGAGGAATGAATCTAAACCTTCAACAAAATGCACTGCGCGGTGAGTGCTTGTAGATTCGAGATCAATCAGGCAAGTCTGCAAGCTAAACTAAGAAAGAAATGGCCGTTCAGACTTGTTTCGGTCACAAAGTGAAGGAGATGGGGTTGATCTTAGGAGGGAAGCTTAAGAAGGTGTTGAGATTGTGAAGATGTTGGCTTGCTTATGATTTGTAATGTAAAGATGAGGGGCTTGCATGTTGATGCAAACGGTGCCTGAAAGTGTTTGAATACGGTTCTTTGTATTAACATTTGGTTTATATTCGACTGAACTTGTATTGTTACGTCAGTGATGCATTTGTTGTTTGAAATAGGGCGGAGAACCTATTTATACAATCATTGAGCCTCATTCAAATTTCTCGGGAAGTGGAGGGTAGCGGAATGATGGAGTAGTGAGTTATGTCGGTGATACACGACTAGTCCTGCCCAGCTTCTCAGTTCATCTCTAATCCTATGACTTAACACGTTCTTGTGATGGCGTGAGTTTGCCGCACGTCATAAACCGGAACCAATACCCCGCAAGCATCCCCGCTTTGTGACATGATTGATGTTCTGAATGTGGATCGTGGATCCACGAAAGATAGCATGTAATGTCGTCGAATTGAATAATTACGTGATTCGGAAAGTCGATACTTGTGAAGTATCGTGTGTATTTCATGCGTGTACTGCATTGTGGTGTGGTAAGGTGATAGGTAATGACGCCTATCGACCGATTGACTCCTCGACCGTGGTTGTATAACCAAGTCGGTGAATTTGGACTGATGAGATGAGCCTCGAGACACTCATCCGCGACCGCTAATGAATATTAGGTTTTTGAAGAGGTGCGCAAGCATCACTCTCAGCCTTGGTCGAAACCAAGCATGGGAAGGATTTTAGAGAGGACCGACCATACATACGTGTTGACGGCATGATGGTGCAGTGCCTCGTGTTCCGTTCCCTCATGAAACGCGATCCGAGCCACTCAATTTGACCGTCAAAGAGGAGCGGTCGAGATTGATTTATGCGTAAATCTCTACCGCAGTTAGCCGCGCGCCATACCCTTCAGGTGAGTTTTCCAAGACGACCTAGCTTGGTGGTCTCGCCGGTTGGTTTGGTGTGTAGGCGGTGGGGTCGATGTTCACGCCATGTCTTACCGTCTCATACAAACGTGATCTAAGCCACCGGAACAAATAGGTGAAGTTGAGTGGTCGAGATCGATTCGCAATTGAGAAGTGTATCCACGCATGTTTGAGCGGGCGTTTTGGATTGCGGGGCATGATACGCCGCCGGCCCATGGAGAGTTAGATGGGCCTACGGTGGTCATGTCAAGGATGTGGGAGGTCTCGATTTGATCTGTGACCCTCCATTAGTGCCGAGAAGATGGACGCGCGTGATGGCTCGAAACCCTAATTTTCGGCTCTCAAAGCCGTGCGTCACTCCTTGTTTGGGCGAGACAATTTGTTACAACCATGCGTGGTTGGCCTTGACCGGTGGTCAAGTGTGTGGCGGTCACATGGTGATTGTGTACGACATGCTCCGGGCCTTTGAGTCTACATCTACACCTCCATCTATGCCTGCGAAGATGGCCGGTTGAGACAGATTTTGCGTGACATGTAATATGCCGCAACCCTATTTAGGTTTTAATGCGAAGATGCTTGGTATGGACGGTTTCTTGGCAAGCGAAGGCCAATGGTCGACCATGCCAGGGTCGTACATGCGGTGTATTCCATTTTTCACGGGGGTGATGGAATCGGGATCTGTGATCATCAATCACGCTTGTGAAGTTGGATGACTGCGATCAGATCATATCCGAGACTCGATACAAGCCAAGTTGGATGCTCAATCCGGGCTAGTATAACACACCGGGAGGGCTCAGGCCAGTATAACACACCGAGAATCAGCCTGCCTGTACAGGTATTTCGTACATGGTTTTATTATAGTGCTTGGGAGGTTCGTGTTACTCTGTAAGAGTAACACTCACCATCTGCCACACTGATAATGAGTAATTGAAATACAAGACTGATATAAATTTCAGGAAGGGATTGTTGCTGCATGCTCCGTTCTTGGTGAATTAAGTGAGGAGTATCCGTCACTTATAAAAGGCTTTATCTTTTACAAGATGTCAGCGCATGATTTTTCAGGTTTTTTTTACAATTTTAACCTTAAACGAAAATCCACCATCAACACT